>OY744483.1:150070641-150254157 GCA_963556165.1 Tipula helvola
ATTTGTGGGCTATAGTTCAGTTGATTTTCGATAAAATCGAATTTTTCACGAAATGTGTAGAAATATTCGAGCGATCCAAATACTCGTTGGCATGACCATTGGAGGTCTCAAGACCTATTGATAGAGGCATCAACCATCGAAATCGGAGCACAATTGCAGATTTTCTATTTTTGGGGCCTCTGAATTTGTGGGCTATAGTTCAGTTGATTTTCGATAAAATCGAATTTTTCATGAAATGTGTAGAAATATTCGAGCGATCCAAATACTCGTTGGCATGACCATTGGAGGCCTCAAGACCTATTGATAGAGGCATCAACCATCGAAATCGGAGCACAATTGCAGATTTTCTATTTTTGGGGCCTCTGAATTTGTGGGCTATAGTTCAGTTGATTTTCGATAAAATCGAATTTTTCATGAAATGTGTAGAAATATTCGAGCGATCCAAATACTCGTTGGCATGACCATTGGAGGTCTCAAGACCTATTGATAGAGGCATCAACCATCGAAATCGGAGCACAATTGCAGATTTTCTATTTTTGGGGCCTCTGAATTTGTGGGCTATAGTTCAGTTGGTTTTCGATAAAATCGAATTTTTCACGAAATGTGTAGAAATATTCGAGCGATCCAAATATTCGTTGGCATGACCATTGGAGGTCTCAAGACCTATTGATAGAGGCATCAATCATCGAAATCGGAGCACAATTGCAGATTTTCTATTTTTGGGGCCTCTGAATTTGTGGGCTATAGTTCAGTTGATTTTCGATAAAATCGAATTTTTCACGAAATGTGTAGAAATATTCGAGCGATCCAAATACTCGTTGGCATGACCATTGGAGGTCTCAAGACCTATTGATAGAGGCATCAACCATGGAAATCGGAGCACAATTGCAGATTTTCTATTTTTGGGGCCTCTGAATTTGTGGGCTATAGTTCAGTTGATTTTCGATAAAATCGAATTTTTCACGAAATGTGTAGAAATATTCGAGCGATCCAAATACTCGTTGGCATGACCATTGGAGGTCTCAAGACCTATTGATAGAGGCATCAACCATCGAAATCGGAGCACAATTGCAGATTTTCTATTTTTGGGGCCTCTGAATTTGTGGGCTATAGTTCAGTTGATTTTCGATAAAATCGAATTTTTCATGAAATGTGTAGAAATATTCGAGCGATCCAAATACTCGTTGGCATGACCATTGGAGGCCTCAAGACCTATTGATAGAGGCATCAACCATCGAAATCGGAGCACAATTGCAGATTTTCTATTTTTGGGGCTCTGAATTTGTGGGCTATAGTTCAGTTGGTTTTCGATAAAATCGAATTTTTCACGAAATGTGTAGAAATATTCGAGCGATCCAAATATTCGTTGGCATGACCATTGGAGGTCTCAAGACCTATTGATAGAGGCATCAACCATGGAAATCGGAGCACAATTGCAGATTTTCTATTTTTGGGGCCTCTGAATTTGTGGGCTATAGTTCAGTTGATTTTCGATAAAATCGAATTTTTCACGAAATGTGTAGAAATATTCGAGCGATCCAAATACTCGTTGGCATGACCATTGGAGGTCTCAAGACCTATTGATAGAGGCATCAACCATCGAAATCGGAGCACAATTGCAGATTTTCTATTTTTGGGGCCTCTGAATTTGTGGGCTATAGTTCAGTTGATTTTCGATAAAATCGAATTTTTCATGAAATGTGTAGAAATATTCGAGCGATCCAAATACTCGTTGGCATGACCATTGGAGGTCTCAACACCTATTGATAGAGGCATCAACCATCGAAATCGGAGCACAATTGCAGATTTTCTATTTTTGGGGCTCTGAATTTGTGGGCTATAGTTCAGTTGGTTTTCGATAAAATCGAATTTTTCACGAAATGTGTAGAAATATTCGAGCGATCCAAATATTCGTTGGCATGACCATTGGAGGTCTCAAGACCTATTGATAGAGGCATCAACCATGGAAATCGGAGCACAATTGCAGATTTTCTATTTTTGGGGCCTCTGAATTTGTGGGCTATAGTTCAGTTGATTTTCGATAAAATCGAATTTTTCACGAAATGTGTAGAAATATTCGAGCGATCCAAATACTCGTTGGCATGACCATTGGAGGTCTCAAGACCTATTGATAGAGGCATCAACCATCGAAATCGGAGCACAATTGCAGATTTTCTATTTTTGGGGCCTCTGAATTTGTGGGCTATAGTTCAGTTGATTTTCGATAAAATCGAATTTTTCATGAAATGTGTAGAAATATTCGAGCGATCCAAATACTCGTTGGCATGACCATTGGAGGCCTCAAGACCTATTGATAGAGGCATCAACCATCGAAATCGGAGCACAATTGCAGATTTTCTATTTTTGGGGCTCTGAATTTGTGGGCTATAGTTCAGTTGGTTTTCGATAAAATCGAATTTTTCACGAAATGTGTAGAAATATTCGAGCGATCCAAATATTCGTTGGCATGACCATTGGAGGTCTCAAGACCTATTGATAGAGGCATCAACCATGGAAATCGGAGCACAATTGCAGATTTTCTATTTTTGGGGCCTCTGAATTTGTGGGCTATAGTTCAGTTGATTTTCGATAAAATCGAATTTTTCATGAAATGTGTAGAAATATTCGAGCGATCCAAATACTCGTTGGCATGACCATTGGAGGTCTCAAGACCTATTGATAGAGGCATCAACCATCGAAATCGGAGCACAATTGCAGATTTTCTATTTTTGGGGCCTCTGAATTTGTGGGCTATAGTTCAGTTGGTTTTCGATAAAATCGAATTTTTCACGAAATGTGTAGAAATATTCGAGCGATCCAAATACTCGTTGGCATGACCATTGGAGGTCTCAAGACCTATTGATAGAGGCATCAACCATGGAAATCGGAGCACAATTGCAGATTTTCTATTTTTGGGGCCTCTGAATTTGTGGGCTATAGTTCAGTTGATTTTCGATAAAATCGAATTTTTCACGAAATGTGTAGAAATATTCGAGCGATCCAAATACTCGTTGGCATGACCATTGGAGGTCTCAAGACCTATTGATAGAGGCATCAACCATCGAAATCGGAGCACAATTGCAGATTTTCTATTTTTGGGGCCTCTGAATTTGTGGGCTATAGTTCAGTTGATTTTCGATAAAATCGAATTTTTCATGAAATGTGTAGAAATATTCGAGCGATCCAAATACTCGTTGGCATGACCATTGGAGGTCTCAAGACCTATTGATAGAGGCATCAACCATCGAAATCGGAGCACAATTGCAGATTTTCTATTTTTGGGGCCTCTGAATTTGTGGGCTATAGTTCAGTTGATTTTCGATAAAATCGAATTTTTCACGAAATGTGTAGAAATATTCGAGCGATCCAAATACTCGTTGGCATGACCATTGGAGGTCTCAAGACCTATTGATAGAGGCATCAACCATCGAAATCGGAGCACAATTGCAGATTTTCTATTTTTGGGGCCTCTGAATTTGTGGGCTATAGTTCAGTTGATTTTCGATAAAATCGAATTTTTCATGAAATGTGTAGAAATATTCGAGCGATCCAAATACTCGTTGGCATGACCATTGGAGGTCTCAACACCTATTGATAGAGGCATCAACCATCGAAATCGGAGCACAATTGCAGATTTTCTATTTTTGGGGCTCTGAATTTGTGGGCTATAGTTCAGTTGGTTTTCGATAAAATCGAATTTTTCACGAAATGTGTAGAAATATTCGAGCGATCCAAATATTCGTTGGCATGACCATTGGAGGTCTCAAGACCTATTGATAGAGGCATCAACCATGGAAATCGGAGCACAATTGCAGATTTTCTATTTTTGGGGCCTCTGAATTTGTGGGCTATAGTTCAGTTGATTTTCGATAAAATCGAATTTTTCACGAAATGTGTAGAAATATTCGAGCGATCCAAATACTCGTTGGCATGACCATTGGAGGTCTCAAGACCTATTGATAGAGGCATCAACCATGGAAATCGGAGCACAATTGCAGATTTTCTATTTTTGGGGCCTCTGAATTTGTGGGCTATAGTTCAGTTGATTTTCGATAAAATCGAATTTTTCACGAAATGTGTAGAAATATTCGAGCGATCCAAATACTCGTTGGCATGACCATTGGAGGTCTCAAGACCTATTGATAGAGGCATCAACCATCGAAATCGGAGCACAATTGCAGATTTTCTATTTTTGGGGCCTCTGAATTTGTGGGCTATAGTTCAGTTGATTTTCGATAAAATCGAATTTTTCATGAAATGTGTAGAAATATTCGAGCGATCCAAATACTCGTTGGCATGACCATTGGAGGCCTCAAGACCTATTGATAGAGGCATCAACCATCGAAATCGGAGCACAATTGCAGATTTTCTATTTTTGGGGCCTCTGAATTTGTGGGCTATAGTTCAGTTGATTTTCGATAAAATCGAATTTTTCATGAAATGTGTAGAAATATTCGAGCGATCCAAATACTCGTTGGCATGACCATTGGAGGTCTCAAGACCTATTGATAGAGGCATCAACCATCGAAATCGGAGCACAATTGCAGATTTTCTATTTTTGGGGCCTCTGAATTTGTGGGCTATAGTTCAGTTGGTTTTCGATAAAATCGAATTTTTCACGAAATGTGTAGAAATATTCGAGCGATCCAAATATTCGTTGGCATGACCATTGGAGGTCTCAAGACCTATTGATAGAGGCATCAATCATCGAAATCGGAGCACAATTGCAGATTTTCTATTTTTGGGGCCTCTGAATTTGTGGGCTATAGTTCAGTTGATTTTCGATAAAATCGAATTTTTCACGAAATGTGTAGAAATATTCGAGCGATCCAAATACTCGTTGGCATGACCATTGGAGGTCTCAAGACCTATTGATAGAGGCATCAACCATGGAAATCGGAGCACAATTGCAGATTTTCTATTTTTGGGGCCTCTGAATTTGTGGGCTATAGTTCAGTTGATTTTCGATAAAATCGAATTTTTCACGAAATGTGTAGAAATATTCGAGCGATCCAAATACTCGTTGGCATGACCATTGGAGGTCTCAAGACCTATTGATAGAGGCATCAACCATCGAAATCGGAGCACAATTGCAGATTTTCTATTTTTGGGGCCTCTGAATTTGTGGGCTATAGTTCAGTTGATTTTCGATAAAATCGAATTTTTCATGAAATGTGTAGAAATATTCGAGCGATCCAAATACTCGTTGGCATGACCATTGGAGGCCTCAAGACCTATTGATAGAGGCATCAACCATCGAAATCGGAGCACAATTGCAGATTTTCTATTTTTGGGGCTCTGAATTTGTGGGCTATAGTTCAGTTGGTTTTCGATAAAATCGAATTTTTCACGAAATGTGTAGAAATATTCGAGCGATCCAAATATTCGTTGGCATGACCATTGGAGGTCTCAAGACCTATTGATAGAGGCATCAACCATGGAAATCGGAGCACAATTGCAGATTTTCTATTTTTGGGGCCTCTGAATTTGTGGGCTATAGTTCAGTTGATTTTCGATAAAATCGAATTTTTCACGAAATGTGTAGAAATATTCGAGCGATCCAAATACTCGTTGGCATGACCATTGGAGGTCTCAAGACCTATTGATAGAGGCATCAACCATCGAAATCGGAGCACAATTGCAGATTTTCTATTTTTGGGGCCTCTGAATTTGTGGGCTATAGTTCAGTTGATTTTCGATAAAATCGAATTTTTCATGAAATGTGTAGAAATATTCGAGCGATCCAAATACTCGTTGGCATGACCATTGGAGGTCTCAACACCTATTGATAGAGGCATCAACCATCGAAATCGGAGCACAATTGCAGATTTTCTATTTTTGGGGCTCTGAATTTGTGGGCTATAGTTCAGTTGGTTTTCGATAAAATCGAATTTTTCACGAAATGTGTAGAAATATTCGAGCGATCCAAATATTCGTTGGCATGACCATTGGAGGTCTCAAGACCTATTGATAGAGGCATCAACCATGGAAATCGGAGCACAATTGCAGATTTTCTATTTTTGGGGCCTCTGAATTTGTGGGCTATAGTTCAGTTGATTTTCGATAAAATCGAATTTTTCACGAAATGTGTAGAAATATTCGAGCGATCCAAATACTCGTTGGCATGACCATTGGAGGTCTCAAGACCTATTGATAGAGGCATCAACCATCGAAATCGGAGCACAATTGCAGATTTTCTATTTTTGGGGCCTCTGAATTTGTGGGCTATAGTTCAGTTGATTTTCGATAAAATCGAATTTTTCATGAAATGTGTAGAAATATTCGAGCGATCCAAATACTCGTTGGCATGACCATTGGAGGCCTCAAGACCTATTGATAGAGGCATCAACCATCGAAATCGGAGCACAATTGCAGATTTTCTATTTTTGGGGCTCTGAATTTGTGGGCTATAGTTCAGTTGGTTTTCGATAAAATCGAATTTTTCACGAAATGTGTAGAAATATTCGAGCGATCCAAATACTCGTTGGCATGACCATTGGAGGTCTCAAGACCTATTGATAGAGGCATCAACCATCGAAATCGGAGCACAATTGCAGATTTTCTATTTTTGGGGCCTGTGAATTTGTGGGCTATAGTTCAGTTGATTTTCGATAAAATCGAATTTTTCACGAAATGTGTAGAAATATTCGAGCGATCCAAATACTCGTTGGCATGACCATTGGAGGTCTCAAGACCTATTGATAGAGGCATCAACCATCGAAATCGGAGCACAATTGCAGATTTTCTATTTTTGGGGCTCTGAATTTGTGGGCTATAGTTCAGTTGGTTTTCGATAAAATCGAATTTTTCACGAAATGTGTAGAAATATTCGAGCGATCCAAATATTCGTTGGCATGATCATTGGAGGTCTCAAGACCTATTGATAGAGGCATCAACCATCGAAATCGGAGCACAATTGCAGATTTTCTATTTTTGGGGCCTCTGAATTTGTGGGCTATAGTTCAGTTGGTTTTCGATAAAATCGAATTTTTCACGAAATGTGTAGAAATATTCGAGCGATCCAAATACTCGTTGGCATGACCATTGGAGGTCTCAAGACCTATTGATAGAGGCATCAATCATCGAAATCGGAGCACAATTGCAGATTTTCTATTTTTGGGGCTCTGAATTTGTGGGCTATAGTTCAGTTGGTTTTCGATAAAATCGAATTTTTCACGAAATGTGTAGAAATATTCGAGCGATCCAAATATTCGTTGGCATGACCATTGGAGGTCTCAAGACCTATTGATAGAGGCATCAATCATCGAAATCGGAGCACAATTGCAGATTTTCTATTTTTGGGGCCTCTGAATTTGTGGGCTATAGTTCAGTTGGTTTTCGATAAAATCGAATTTTTCACGAAATGTGTAGAAATATTCGAGCGATCCAAATACTCGTTGGCATGACCATTGGAGGTCTCAAGACCTATTGATAGAGGCATCAACCATCGAAATCGGAGCACAATTGCAGATTTTCTATTTTTGGGGCTCTGAATTTGTGGGCTATAGTTCAGTTGGTTTTCGATAAAATCGAATTTTTCACGAAATGTGTAGAAATATTCGAGCGATCCAAATATTCGTTGGCATGATCATTGGAGGTCTCAAGACCTATTGATAGAGGCATCAACCATCGAAATCGGAGCACAATTGCAGATTTTCTATTTTTGGGGCCTCTGAATTTGTGGGCTATAGTTCAGTTGGTTTTCGATAAAATCGAATTTTTCACGAAATGTGTAGAAATATTCGAGCGATCCAAATACTCGTTGGCATGACCATTGGAGGTCTCAAGACCTATTGATAGAGGCATCAACCATCGAAATCGGAGCACAATTGCAGATTTTCTATTTTTGGGGCTCTGAATTTGTGGGCTATAGTTCAGTTGGTTTTCGATAAAATCGAATTTTTCACGAAATGTGTAGAAATATTCGAGCGATCCAAATATTCGTTGGCATGACCATTGGAGGTCTCAAGACCTATTGATAGAGGCATCAATCATCGAAATCGGAGCACAATTGCAGATTTTCTATTTTTGGGGCCTCTGAATTTGTGGGCTATAGTTCAGTTGGTTTTCGATAAAATCGAATTTTTCACGAAATGTGTAGAAATATTCGAGCGATCCAAATATTCGTTGGCATGACCATTGGAGGTCTCAAGACCTATTGATAGAGGCATCAACCATCGAAATCGGAGCACAATTGCAGATTTTCTATTTTTGGGGCCTGTGAATTTGTGGGCTATAGTTCAGTTGATTTTCGATAAAATCGAATTTTTCACGAAATGTGTAGAAATATTCGAGCGATCCAAATACTCGTTGGCATGACCATTGGAGGTCTCAAGACCTATTGATAGAGGCATCAACCATCGAAATCGGAGCACAATTGCAGATTTTCTATTTTTGGGGCCTCTGAATTTGTGGGCTATAGTTCAGTTGATTTTCGATAAAATCGAATTTTTCATGAAATGTGTAGAAATATTCGAGCGATCCAAATACTCGTTGGCATGACCATTGGAGGTCTCAAGACCTATTGATAGAGGCATCAATCATCGAAATCGGAGCACAATTGCAGATTTTCTATTTTTGGGGCCTCTGAATTTGTGGGCTATAGTTCAGTTGGTTTTCGATAAAATCGAATTTTTCACGAAATGTGTAGAAATATTCGAGCGATCCAAATATTCGTTGGCATGACCATTGGAGGTCTCAAGACCTATTGATAGAGGCATCAATCATCGAAATCGGAGCACAATTGCAGATTTTCTATTTTTGGGGCCTCTGAATTTGTGGGCTATAGTTCAGTTGGTTTTCGATAAAATCGAATTTTTCACGAAATGTGTAGAAATATTCGAGCGATCCAAATATTCGTTGGCATGACCATTGGAGGTCTCAAGACCTATTGATAGAGGCATCAATCATCGAAATCGGAGCACAATTGCAGATTTTCTATTTTTGGGGCCTCTGAATTTGTGGGCTATAGTTCAGTTGATTTTCGATAAAATCGAATTTTTCACGAAATGTGTAGAAATATTCGAGCGATCCAAATACTCGTTGGCATGACCATTGGAGGTCTCAAGACCTATTGATAGAGGCATCAACCATCGAAATCGGAGCACAATTGCAGATTTTCTATTTTTGGGGCCTCTGAATTTGTGGGCTATAGTTCAGTTGATTTTCGATAAAATCGAATTTTTCATGAAATGTGTAGAAATATTCGAGCGATCCAAATACTCGTTGGCATGACCATTGGAGGTCTCAAGACCTATTGATAGAGGCATCAATCATCGAAATCGGAGCACAATTGCAGATTTTCTATTTTTGGGGCCTCTGAATTTGTGGGCTATAGTTCAGTTGGTTTTCGATAAAATCGAATTTTTCACGAAATGTGTAGAAATATTCGAGCGATCCAAATACTCGTTGGCATGACCATTGGAGGTCTCAAGACCTATTGATAGAGGCATCAACCATCGAAATCGGAGCACAATTGCAGATTTTCTATTTTTGGGGCCTCTGAATTTGTGGGCTATAGTTCAGTTGGTTTTCGATAAAATCGAATTTTTCACGAAATGTGTAGAAATATTCGAGCGATCCAAATACTCGTTGGCATGACCATTGGAGGTCTCAAGACCTATTGATAGAGGCATCAACCATCGAAATCGGAGCACAATTGCAGATTTTCTATTTTTGGGGCCTCTGAATTTGTGGGCTATAGTTCAGTTGGTTTTCGATAAAATCGAATTTTTCACGAAATGTGTAGAAATATTCGAGCGATCCAAATACTCGTTGGCATGACCATTGGAGGTCTCAAGACCTATTGATAGAGGCATCAACCATCGAAATCGGAGCACAATTGCAGATTTTCTATTTTTGGGGCTCTGAATTTGTGGGCTATAGTTCAGTTGGTTTTCGATAAAATCGAATTTTTCACGAAATGTGTAGAAATATTCGAGCGATCCAAATATTCGTTGGCATGACCATTGGAGGTCTCAAGACCTATTGATAGAGGCATCAATCATCGAAATCGGAGCACAATTGCAGATTTTCTATTTTTGGGGCCTCTGAATTTGTGGGCTATAGTTCAGTTGGTTTTCGATAAAATCGAATTTTTCACGAAATGTGTAGAAATATTCGAGCGATCCAAATATTCGTTGGCATGACCATTGGAGGTCTCAAGACCTATTGATAGAGGCATCAACCATCGAAATCGGAGCACAATTGCAGATTTTCTATTTTTGGGGCCTGTGAATTTGTGGGCTATAGTTCAGTTGATTTTCGATAAAATCGAATTTTTCACGAAATGTGTAGAAATATTCGAGCGATCCAAATACTCGTTGGCATGACCATTGGAGGTCTCAAGACCTATTGATAGAGGCATCAACCATCGAAATCGGAGCACAATTGCAGATTTTCTATTTTTGGGGCCTCTGAATTTGTGGGCTATAGTTCAGTTGATTTTCGATAAAATCGAATTTTTCATGAAATGTGTAGAAATATTCGAGCGATCCAAATACTCGTTGGCATGACCATTGGAGGTCTCAAGACCTATTGATAGAGGCATCAATCATCGAAATCGGAGCACAATTGCAGATTTTCTATTTTTGGGGCCTCTGAATTTGTGGGCTATAGTTCAGTTGGTTTTCGATAAAATCGAATTTTTCACGAAATGTGTAGAAATATTCGAGCGATCCAAATACTCGTTGGCATGACCATTGGAGGTCTCAAGACCTATTGATAGAGGCATCAACCATCGAAATCGGAGCACAATTGCAGATTTTCTATTTTTGGGGCCTCTGAATTTGTGGGCTATAGTTCAGTTGGTTTTCGATAAAATCGAATTTTTCACGAAATGTGTAGAAATATTCGAGCGATCCAAATATTCGTTGGCATGACCATTGGAGGTCTCAAGACCTATTGATAGAGGCATCAATCATCGAAATCGGAGCACAATTGCAGATTTTCTATTTTTGGGGCCTCTGAATTTGTGGGCTATAGTTCAGTTGATTTTCGATAAAATCGAATTTTTCACGAAATGTGTAGAAATATTCGAGCGATCCAAATACTCGTTGGCATGACCATTGGAGGTCTCAAGACCTATTGATAGAGGCATCAACCATGGAAATCGGAGCACAATTGCAGATTTTCTATTTTTGGGGCCTCTGAATTTGTGGGCTATAGTTCAGTTGATTTTCGATAAAATCGAATTTTTCACGAAATGTGTAGAAATATTCGAGCGATCCAAATACTCGTTGGCATGACCATTGGAGGTCTCAAGACCTATTGATAGAGGCATCAACCATCGAAATCGGAGCACAATTGCAGATTTTCTATTTTTGGGGCCTCTGAATTTGTGGGCTATAGTTCAGTTGATTTTCGATAAAATCGAATTTTTCATGAAATGTGTAGAAATATTCGAGCGATCCAAATACTCGTTGGCATGACCATTGGAGGCCTCAAGACCTATTGATAGAGGCATCAACCATCGAAATCGGAGCACAATTGCAGATTTTCTATTTTTGGGGCTCTGAATTTGTGGGCTATAGTTCAGTTGGTTTTCGATAAAATCGAATTTTTCACGAAATGTGTAGAAATATTCGAGCGATCCAAATATTCGTTGGCATGACCATTGGAGGTCTCAAGACCTATTGATAGAGGCATCAACCATGGAAATCGGAGCACAATTGCAGATTTTCTATTTTTGGGGCCTCTGAATTTGTGGGCTATAGTTCAGTTGATTTTCGATAAAATCGAATTTTTCACGAAATGTGTAGAAATATTCGAGCGATCCAAATACTCGTTGGCATGACCATTGGAGGTCTCAAGACCTATTGATAGAGGCATCAACCATCGAAATCGGAGCACAATTGCAGATTTTCTATTTTTGGGGCCTCTGAATTTGTGGGCTATAGTTCAGTTGATTTTCGATAAAATCGAATTTTTCATGAAATGTGTAGAAATATTCGAGCGATCCAAATACTCGTTGGCATGACCATTGGAGGTCTCAACACCTATTGATAGAGGCATCAACCATCGAAATCGGAGCACAATTGCAGATTTTCTATTTTTGGGGCTCTGAATTTGTGGGCTATAGTTCAGTTGGTTTTCGATAAAATCGAATTTTTCACGAAATGTGTAGAAATATTCGAGCGATCCAAATATTCGTTGGCATGACCATTGGAGGTCTCAAGACCTATTGATAGAGGCATCAACCATCGAAATCGGAGCACAATTGCAGATTTTCTATTTTTGGGGCCTCTGAATTTGTGGGCTATAGTTCAGTTGATTTTCGATAAAATCGAATTTTTCACGAAATGTGTAGAAATATTCGAGCGATCCAAATACTCGTTGGCATGACCATTGGAGGTCTCAAGACCTATTGATAGAGGCATCAACCATCGAAATCGGAGCACAATTGCAGATTTTCTATTTTTGGGGCCTCTGAATTTGTGGGCTATAGTTCAGTTGATTTTCGATAAAATCGAATTTTTCATGAAATGTGTAGAAATATTCGAGCGATCCAAATACTCGTTGGCATGACCATTGGAGGCCTCAAGACCTATTGATAGAGGCATCAACCATCGAAATCGGAGCACAATTGCAGATTTTCTATTTTTGGGGCTCTGAATTTGTGGGCTATAGTTCAGTTGGTTTTCGATAAAATCGAATTTTTCACGAAATGTGTAGAAATATTCGAGCGATCCAAATACTCGTTGGCATGACCATTGGAGGTCTCAAGACCTATTGATAGAGGCATCAACCATCGAAATCGGAGCACAATTGCAGATTTTCTATTTTTGGGGCCTGCTGAATTTGTGGGCTATAGTTCAGTTGATTTTCGATAAAATCGAATTTTTCACGAAATGTGTAGAAATATTCGAGCGATCCAAATACTCGTTGGCATGACCATTGGAGGTCTCAAGACCTATTGATAGAGGCATCAACCATCGAAATCGGAGCACAATTGCAGATTTTCTATTTTTGGGGCTCTGAATTTGTGGGCTATAGTTCAGTTGGTTTTCGATAAAATCGAATTTTTCACGAAATGTGTAGAAATATTCGAGCGATCCAAATATTCGTTGGCATGATCATTGGAGGTCTCAAGACCTATTGATAGAGGCATCAACCATCGAAATCGGAGCACAATTGCAGATTTTCTATTTTTGGGGCCTCTGAATTTGTGGGCTATAGTTCAGTTGGTTTTCGATAAAATCGAATTTTTCACGAAATGTGTAGAAATATTCGAGCGATCCAAATACTCGTTGGCATGACCATTGGAGGTCTCAAGACCTATTGATAGAGGCATCAATCATCGAAATCGGAGCACAATTGCAGATTTTCTATTTTTGGGGCTCTGAATTTGTGGGCTATAGTTCAGTTGGTTTTCGATAAAATCGAATTTTTCACGAAATGTGTAGAAATATTCGAGCGATCCAAATATTCGTTGGCATGACCATTGGAGGTCTCAAGACCTATTGATAGAGGCATCAATCATCGAAATCGGAGCACAATTGCAGATTTTCTATTTTTGGGGCCTCTGAATTTGTGGGCTATAGTTCAGTTGGTTTTCGATAAAATCGAATTTTTCACGAAATGTGTAGAAATATTCGAGCGATCCAAATACTCGTTGGCATGACCATTGGAGGTCTCAAGACCTATTGATAGAGGCATCAACCATCGAAATCGGAGCACAATTGCAGATTTTCTATTTTTGGGGCTCTGAATTTGTGGGCTATAGTTCAGTTGGTTTTCGATAAAATCGAATTTTTCACGAAATGTGTAGAAATATTCGAGCGATCCAAATATTCGTTGGCATGATCATTGGAGGTCTCAAGACCTATTGATAGAGGCATCAACCATCGAAATCGGAGCACAATTGCAGATTTTCTATTTTTGGGGCCTCTGAATTTGTGGGCTATAGTTCAGTTGGTTTTCGATAAAATCGAATTTTTCACGAAATGTGTAGAAATATTCGAGCGATCCAAATACTCGTTGGCATGACCATTGGAGGTCTCAAGACCTATTGATAGAGGCATCAACCATCGAAATCGGAGCACAATTGCAGATTTTCTATTTTTGGGGGCTCTGAATTTGTGGGCTATAGTTCAGTTGGTTTTCGATAAAATCGAATTTTTCACGAAATGTGTAGAAATATTCGAGCGATCCAAATATTCGTTGGCATGACCATTGGAGGTCTCAAGACCTATTGATAGAGGCATCAATCATCGAAATCGGAGCACAATTGCAGATTTTCTATTTTTGGGGCCTCTGAATTTGTGGGCTATAGTTCAGTTGGTTTTCGATAAAATCGAATTTTTCACGAAATGTGTAGAAATATTCGAGCGATCCAAATATTCGTTGGCATGACCATTGGAGGTCTCAAGACCTATTGATAGAGGCATCAACCATCGAAATCGGAGCACAATTGCAGATTTTCTATTTTTGGGGCCTGTGAATTTGTGGGCTATAGTTCAGTTGATTTTCGATAAAATCGAATTTTTCACGAAATGTGTAGAAATATTCGAGCGATCCAAATACTCGTTGGCATGACCATTGGAGGTCTCAAGACCTATTGATAGAGGCATCAATCATCGAAATCGGAGCACAATTGCAGATTTTCTATTTTTGGGGCCTCTGAATTTGTGGGCTATAGTTCAGTTGGTTTTCGATAAAATCGAATTTTTCACGAAATGTGTAGAAATATTCGAGCGATCCAAATACTCGTTGGCATGACCATTGGAGGTCTCAAGACCTATTGATAGAGGCATCAACCATGGAAATCGGAGCACAATTGCAGATTTTCTATTTTTGGGGCCTCTGAATTTGTGGGCTATAGTTCAGTTGATTTTCGATAAAATCGAATTTTTCACGAAATGTGTAGAAATATTCGAGCGATCCAAATACTCGTTGGCATGACCATTGGAGGTCTCAAGACCTATTGATAGAGACATCATTCATCGAAATCGGAGCACAATTGCAGATTTTCTATTTTTGGGGCCTCTGAATTTGTGGGCTATAGTTCAGTTGGTTTTCGATAAAATCGAATTTTTCACGAAATGTGTAGAAATATTCGAGCGATCCAAATATTCGTTGGCATGACCATTGGAGGTCTCAAGACCTATTGATAGAGGCATCAACCATCGAAATCGGAGCACAATTGCAGATTTTCTATTTTTGGGGCCTCTGAATTTGTGGGCTATAGTTCAGTTGATTTTCGATAAAATCGAATTTTTCACGAAATGTGTAGAAATATTCGAGCGATCCAAATATTCGTTGGCATGACCATTGGAGGTCTCAAGACCTATTGATAGAGGCATCAATCATCGAAATCGGAGCACAATTGCAGATTTTCTATTTTTGGGGCCTCTGAATTTGTGGGCTATAGTTCAGTTGATTTTCGATAAAATCGAATTTTTCACGAAATGTGTAGAAATATTCGAGCGATCCAAATATTCGTTGGCATGACCATTGGAGGTCTCAAGACCTATTGATAGAGGCATCAATCATCGAAATCGGAGCACAATTGCAGATTTTCTATTTTTGGGGCCTCTGAATTTGTGGGCTATAGTTCAGTTGGTTTTCGATAAAATCGAATTTTTCACGAAATGTGTAGAAATATTCGAGCGATCCAAATATTCGTTGGCATGACCATTGGAGGTCTCAAGACCTATTGATAGAGGCATCAATCATCGAAATCGGAGCACAATTGCAGATTTTCTATTTTTGGGGCCTCTGAATTTGTGGGCTATAGTTCAGTTGATTTTCGATAAAATCGAATTTTTCACGAATTGTGTAGAAATATTCGAGCGATCCAAATACTCGTTGGCATGACCATTGGAGGTCTCAAGACCTATTGATAGAGGCATCAACCATGGAAATCGGAGCACAATTGCAGATTTTCTATTTTTGGGGCCTCTGAATTTGTGGGCTATAGTTCAGTTGATTTTCGATAAAATCGAATTTTTCATGAAATGTGTAGAAATATTCGAGCGATCCAAATATTCGTTGGCATGACCATTGGAGGTCTCAAGACCTATTGATAGAGGCATCAATCATCGAAATCGGAGCACAATTGCAGATTTTCTATTTTTGGGGCCTCTGAATTTGTGGGCTATAGTTCAGTTGGTTTTCGATAAAATCGAATTTTTCACGAAATGTGTAGAAATATTCGAGCGATCCAAATATTCGTTGGCATGACCATTGGAGGTCTCAAGACCTATTGATAGAGGCATCAATCATCGAAATCGGAGCACAATTGCAGATTTTCTATTTTTGGGGCCTCTGAATTTGTGGGCTATAGTTCAGTTGGTTTTCGATAAAATCGAATTTTTCACGAAATGTGTAGAAATATTCGAGCGATCCAAATATTCGTTGGCATGACCATTGGAGGTCTCAAGACCTATTGATATAGGCATCAATCATCGAAATCGGAGCACAATTGCAGATTTTCTATTTTTGGGGCCTCTGAATTTGTGGGCTATAGTTCAGTTGATTTTCGATAAAATCGAATTTTTCATGAAATGTGTAGAAATATTCGAGCGATCCAAATATTCGTTGGCATGACCATTGGAGGTCTCAAGACCTATTGATAGAGGCATCAATCATCGAAATCGGAGCACAATTGCAGATTTTCTATTTTTGGGGCCTCTGAATTTGTATGCTATAGTTCAGTTGGTTTTCGATAAAATCGAATTTTTCACGAAATGTGTAGAAATATTCGAGCGATCCAAATATTCGTTGGCATGATCATTGGAGGTCTCAAGACCTATTGATAGAGGCATCAACCATCGAAATCGGAGCACAATTGCAGATTTTCTATTTTTGGGGCCTCTGAATTTGTGGGCTATAGTTCAGTTGATTTTCGATAAAATCGAATTTTTCACGAAATGTGTAGAAATATTCGAGCGATCCAAATACTCGTTGGCATGACCATTGGAGGTCTCAAGACCTATTGATAGAGGCATCAACCATGGAAATCGGAGCACAATTGCAGATTTTCTATTTTTGGGGCCTCTGAATTTGTGGGCTATAGTTCAGTTGATTTTCGATAAAATCGAATTATTCATGAAATGTGTAGAAATATTCGAGCGATCCAAATACTCGTTGGCATGATCATTGGAGGTCTCAAGACCTATTGATAGAGGCATCAATCATCGAAATCGGAGCACAATTGCAGATTTTCTATTTTTGGGGCCTCTGAATTTGTGGGCTATAGTTCAGTTGATTTTCGATAAAATCGAATTTTTCACGAAATGTGTAGAAATATTCGAGCGATCCAAATACTCGTTGGCATGACCATTGGAGGTCTCAAGACCTATTGATAGAGGCATCAACCATGGAAATCGGAGCACAATTGCAGATTTTCTATTTTTGGGGCCTCTGAATTTGTGGGCTATAGTTCAGTTGATTTTCGATAAAATCGAATTTTTCATGAAATGTGTAGAAATATTCGAGCGATCCAAATACTCGTTGGCATGACCATTGGAGGTCTCAAGACCTATTGATAGAGGCATCAACCATCGAAATCGGAGCACAATTGCAGATTTTCTATTTTTGGGGCCTCTGAATTTGTGGGCTATAGTTCAGTTGGTTTTCGATAAAATCGAATTTTTCACGAAATGTGTAGAAATATTCGAGCGATCCAAATACTCGTTGGCATGACCATTGGAGGTCTCAAGACCTATTGATAGAGGCATCAACCATCGAAATCGGAGCACAATTGCAGATTTTCTATTTTTGGGGCCTCTGAATTTGTGGGCTATAGTTCAGTTGATTTTCGATAAAATCGAATTTTTCACGAAATGTGTAGAAATATTCGAGCGATCCAAATACTCGTTGGCATGACCATTGGAGGTCTCAAGACCTATTGATAGAGGCATCAACCATCGAAATCGGAGCACAATTGCAGATTTTCTATTTTTGGGGCCTCTGAATTTGTGGGCTATAGTTCAGTTGATTTTCGATAAAATCGAATTTTTCACGAAATGTGTAGAAATATTCGAGCGATCCAAATACTCGTTGGCATGACCATTGGAGGTCTCAAGACCTATTGATAGAGGCATCAACCATGGAAATCGGAGCACAATTGCAGATTTTCTATTTTTGGGGCCTCTGAATTTGTGGGCTATAGTTCAGTTGATTTTCGATAAAATCGAATTTTTCATGAAATGTGTAGAAATATTCGAGCGATCCAAATACTCGTTGGCATGACCATTGGAGGTCTCAAGACCTATTGATAGAGGCATCAACCATCGAAATCGGAGCACAATTGCAGATTTTCTATTTTTGGGGCTCTGAATTTGTGGGCTATAGTTCAGTTGGTTTTCGATAAAATCGAATTTTTCACGAAATGTGTAGAAATATTCGAGCGATCCAAATATTCGTTGGCATGACCATTGGAGGTCTCAAGACCTATTGATAGAGGCATCAACCATGGAAATCGGAGCACAATTGCAGATTTTCTATTTTTGGGGCCTCTGAATTTGTGGGCTATAGTTCAGTTGATTTTCGATAAAATCGAATTTTTCACGAAATGTGTAGAAATATTCGAGCGATCCAAATACTCGTTGGCATGACCATTGGAGGTCTCAAGACCTATTGATAGAGGCATCAACCATCGAAATCGGAGCACAATTGCAGATTTTCTATTTTTGGGGCTCTGAATTTGTGGGCTATAGTTCAGTTGGTTTTCGATAAAATCGAATTTTTCACGAAATGTGTAGAAATATTCGAGCGATCCAAATACTCGTTGGCATGACCATTGGAGGTCTCAAGACCTATTGATAGAGGCATCAACCATCGAAATCGGAGCACAATTGCAGATTTTCTATTTTTGGGGCTCTGAATTTGTGGGCTATAGTTCAGTTGGTTTTCGATAAAATCGAATTTTTCACGAAATGTGTAGAAATATTCGAGCGATCCAAATATTCGTTGGCATGATCATTGGAGGTCTCAAGACCTATTGATAGAGGCATCAACCATCGAAATCGGAGCACAATTGCAGATTTTCTATTTTTGGGGCCTCTGAATTTGTGGGCTATAGTTCAGTTGATTTTCGATAAAATCGAATTTTTCACGAAATGTGTAGAAATATTCGAGCGATCCAAATACTCGTTGGCATGACCATTGGAGGTCTCAAGACCTATTGATAGAGGCATCAACCATCGAAATCGGAGCACAATTGCAGATTTTCTATTTTTGGGGCCTCTGAATTTGTGGGCTATAGTTCAGTTGGTTTTCGATAAAATCGAATTTTTCACGAAATGTGTAGAAATATTCGAGCGATCCAAATACTCGTTGGCATGACCATTGGAGGTCTCAAGACCTATTGATAGAGGCATCAACCATCGAAATCGGAGCACAATTGCAGATTTTCTATTTTTGGGGCTCTGAATTTGTGGGCTATAGTTCAGTTGGTTTTCGATAAAATCGAATTTTTCACGAAATGTGTAGAAATATTCGAGCGATCCAAATATTCGTTGGCATGACCATTGGAGGTCTCAAGACCTATTGATAGAGGCATCAATCATCGAAATCGGAGCACAATTGCAGATTTTCTATTTTTGGGGCCTCTGAATTTGTGGGCTATAGTTCAGTTGGTTTTCGATAAAATCGAATTTTTCACGAAATGTGTAGAAATATTCGAGCGATCCAAATACTCGTTGGCATGACCATTGGAGGTCTCAAGACCTATTGATAGAGGCATCAACCATCGAAATCGGAGCACAATTGCAGATTTTCTATTTTTGGGGCTCTGAATTTGTGGGCTATAGTTCAGTTGGTTTTCGATAAAATCGAATTTTTCACGAAATGTGTAGAAATATTCGAGCGATCCAAATATTCGTTGGCATGATCATTGGAGGTCTCAAGACCTATTGATAGAGGCATCAACCATCGAAATCGGAGCACAATTGCAGATTTTCTATTTTTGGGGCCTCTGAATTTGTGGGCTATAGTTCAGTTGGTTTTCGATAAAATCGAATTTTTCACGAAATGTGTAGAAATATTCGAGCGATCCAAATACTCGTTGGCATGACCATTGGAGGTCTCAAGACCTATTGATAGAGGCATCAACCATCGAAATCGGAGCACAATTGCAGATTTTCTATTTTTGGGGCTCTGAATTTGTGGGCTATAGTTCAGTTGGTTTTCGATAAAATCGAATTTTTCACGAAATGTGTAGAAATATTCGAGCGATCCAAATATTCGTTGGCATGACCATTGGAGGTCTCAAGACCTATTGATAGAGGCATCAATCATCGAAATCGGAGCACAATTGCAGATTTTCTATTTTTGGGGCCTCTGAATTTGTGGGCTATAGTTCAGTTGGTTTTCGATAAAATCGAATTTTTCACGAAATGTGTAGAAATATTCGAGCGATCCAAATATTCGTTGGCATGACCATTGGAGGTCTCAAGACCTATTGATAGAGGCATCAATCATCGAAATCGGAGCACAATTGCAGATTTTCTATTTTTGGGGCCTCTGAATTTGTGGGCTATAGTTCAGTTGATTTTCGATAAAATCGAATTTTTCACGAAATGTGTAGAAATATTCGAGCGATCCAAATACTCGTTGGCATGACCATTGGAGGTCTCAAGACCTATTGATAGAGGCATCAACCATGGAAATCGGAGCACAATTGCAGATTTTCTATTTTTGGGGCCTCTGAATTTGTGGGCTATAGTTCAGTTGATTTTCGATAAAATCGAATTTTTCACGAAATGTGTAGAAATATTCGAGCGATCCAAATACTCGTTGGCATGACCATTGGAGGTCTCAAGACCTATTGATAGAGGCATCAACCATCGAAATCGGAGCACAATTGCAGATTTTCTATTTTTGGGGCCTCTGAATTTGTGGGCTATAGTTCAGTTGATTTTCGATAAAATCGAATTTTTCATGAAATGTGTAGAAATATTCGAGCGATCCAAATACTCGTTGGCATGACCATTGGAGGTCTCAAGACCTATTGATAGAGGCATCAACCATCGAAATCGGAGCACAATTGCAGATTTTCTATTTTTGGGGCCTCTGAATTTGTGGGCTATAGTTCAGTTGATTTTCGATAAAATCGAATTTTTCACGAAATGTGTAGAAATATTCGAGCGATCCAAATACTCGTTGGCATGACCATTGGAGGTCTCAAGACCTATTGATAGAGGCATCAACCATCGAAATCGGAGCACAATTGCAGATTTTCTATTTTTGGGGCCTCTGAATTTGTGGGCTATAGTTCAGTTGATTTTCGATAAAATCGAATTTTTCATGAAATGTGTAGAAATATTCGAGCGATCCAAATACTCGTTGGCATGACCATTGGAGGTCTCAACACCTATTGATAGAGGCATCAACCATCGAAATCGGAGCACAATTGCAGATTTTCTATTTTTGGGGCTCTGAATTTGTGGGCTATAGTTCAGTTGGTTTTCGATAAAATCGAATTTTTCACGAAATGTGTAGAAATATTCGAGCGATCCAAATATTCGTTGGCATGACCATTGGAGGTCTCAAGACCTATTGATAGAGGCATCAACCATGGAAATCGGAGCACAATTGCAGATTTTCTATTTTTGGGGCCTCTGAATTTGTGGGCTATAGTTCAGTTGATTTTCGATAAAATCGAATTTTTCACGAAATGTGTAGAAATATTCGAGCGATCCAAATACTCGTTGGCATGACCATTGGAGGTCTCAAGACCTATTGATAGAGGCATCAACCATCGAAATCGGAGCACAATTGCAGATTTTCTATTTTTGGGGCTCTGAATTTGTGGGCTATAGTTCAGTTGGTTTTCGATAAAATCGAATTTTTCACGAAATGTGTAGAAATATTCGAGCGATCCAAATACTCGTTGGCATGACCATTGGAGGTCTCAAGACCTATTGATAGAGGCATCAACCATCGAAATCGGAGCACAATTGCAGATTTTCTATTTTTGGGGCCTGTGAATTTGTGGGCTATAGTTCAGTTGATTTTCGATAAAATCGAATTTTTCACGAAATGTGTAGAAATATTCGAGCGATCCAAATACTCGTTGGCATGACCATTGGAGGTCTCAAGACCTATTGATAGAGGCATCAACCATCGAAATCGGAGCACAATTGCAGATTTTCTATTTTTGGGGCCTCTGAATTTGTGGGCTATAGTTCAGTTGATTTTCGATAAAATCGAATTTTTCATGAAATGTGTAGAAATATTCGAGCGATCCAAATACTCGTTGGCATGACCATTGGAGGTCTCAAGACCTATTGATAGAGGCATCAACCATCGAAATCGGAGCACAATTGCAGATTTTCTATTTTTGGGGCTCTGAATTTGTGGGCTATAGTTCAGTTGGTTTTCGATAAAATCGAATTTTTCACGAAATGTGTAGAAATATTCGAGCGATCCAAATACTCGTTGGCATGACCATTGGAGGTCTCAAGACCTATTGATAGAGGCATCAACCATCGAAATCGGAGCACAATTGCAGATTTTCTATTTTTGGGGCTCTGAATTTGTGGGCTATAGTTCAGTTGGTTTTCGATAAAATCGAATTTTTCACGAAATGTGTAGAAATATTCGAGCGATCCAAATACTCGTTGGCATGACCATTGGAGGTCTCAAGACCTATTGATAGAGGCATCAACCATCGAAATCGGAGCACAATTGCAGATTTTCTATTTTTGGGGCTCTGAATTTGTGGGCTATAGTTCAGTTGGTTTTCGATAAAATCGAATTTTTCACGAAATGTGTAGAAATATTCGAGCGATCCAAATACTCGTTGGCATGACCATTGGAGGTCTCAAGACCTATTGATAGAGGCATCAACCATCGAAATCGGAGCACAATTGCAGATTTTCTATTTTTGGGGCCTCTGAATTTGTGGGCTATAGTTCAGTTGATTTTCGATAAAATCGAATTTTTCATGAAATGTGTAGAAATATTCGAGCGATCCAAATACTCGTTGGCATGACCATTGGAGGTCTCAAGACCTATTGATAGAGGCATCAACCATCGAAATCGGAGCACAATTGCAGATTTTCTATTTTTGGGGCCTCTGAATTTGTGGGCTATAGTTCAGTTGATTTTCGATAAAATCGAATTTTTCATGAAATGTGTAGAAATATTCGAGCGATCCAAATACTCGTTGGCATGACCATTGGAGGTCTCAAGACCTATTGATAGAGACATCAACCATCGAAATCGGAGCACAATTGCAGATTTTCTATTTTTGGGGCTCTGAATTTGTGGGCTATAGTTCAGTTGGTTTTCGATAAAATCGAATTTTTCACGAAATGTGTAGAAATATTCGAGCGATCCAAATACTCGTTGGCATGACCATTGGAGGTCTCAAGACCTATTGATAGAGGCATCAACCATCGAAATCGGAGCACAATTGCAGATTTTCTATTTTTGGGGCCTCTGAATTTGTGGGCTATAGTTCAGTTGATTTTCGATAAAATCGAATTTTTCATGAAATGTGTAGAAATATTCGAGCGATCCAAATACTCGTTGGCATGACCATTGGAGGTCTCAAGACCTATTGATAGAGGCATCAACCATCGAAATCGGAGCACAATTGCAGATTTTCTATTTTTGGGGCCTCTGAATTTGTGGGCTATAGTTCAGTTGATTTTCGATAAAATCGAATTTTTCATGAAATGTGTAGAAATATTCGAGCGATCCAAATACTCGTTGGCATGACCATTGGAGGTCTCAAGACCTATTGATAGAGGCATCAACCATCGAAATCGGAGCACAATTGCAGATTTTCTATTTTTGGGGCCTCTGAATTTGTGGGCTATAGTTCAGTTGATTTTCGATAAAATCGAATTTTTCATGAAATGTGTAGAAATATTCGAGCGATCCAAATACTCGTTGGCATGACCATTGGAGGTCTCAAGACCTATTGATAGAGGCATCAACCATCGAAATCGGAGCACAATTGCAGATTTTCTATTTTTGGGGCCTCTGAATTTGTGGGCTATAGTTCAGTTGATTTTCGATAAAATCGAATTTTTCACGAAATGTGTAGAAATATTCGAGCGATCCAAATACTCGTTGGCATGACCATTGGAGGTCTCAAGACCTATTGATAGAGGCATCAACCATCGAAATCGGAGCACAATTGCAGATTTTCTATTTTTGGGGCCTCTGAATTTGTGGGCTATAGTTCAGTTGATTTTCGATAAAATCGAATTTTTCATGAAATGTGTAGAAATATTCGAGCGATCCAAATACTCGTTGGCATGACCATTGGAGGTCTCAAGACCTATTGATAGAGGCATCAACCATCGAAATCGGAGCACAATTGCAGATTTTCTATTTTTGGGGCCTCTGAATTTGTGGGCTATAGTTCAGTTGATTTTCGATAAAATCGAATTTTTCATGAAATGTGTAGAAATATTCGAGCGATCCAAATACTCGTTGGCATGACCATTGGAGGTCTCAAGACCTATTGATAGAGACATCAACCATCGAAATCGGAGCACAATTGCAGATTTTCTATTTTTGGGGCTCTGAATTTGTGGGCTATAGTTCAGTTGGTTTTCGATAAAATCGAATTTTTCACGAAATGTGTAGAAATATTCGAGCGATCCAAATACTCGTTGGCATGACCATTGGAGGTCTCAAGACCTATTGATAGAGGCATCAACCATCGAAATCGGAGCACAATTGCAGATTTTCTATTTTTGGGGCCTCTGAATTT
The DNA here is from genome assembly GCA_963556165.1 of Tipula helvola. Classification (NCBI taxonomy): domain Eukaryota; kingdom Metazoa; phylum Arthropoda; class Insecta; order Diptera; family Tipulidae; genus Tipula; species Tipula helvola. Next base: position 150,095,321 of record OY744483.1, read on the forward strand.
GTGGGCTATAGTTCAGTTGATTTTCGATAAAATCGAATTTTTCATGAAATGTGTAGAAATATTCGAGCGATCCAAATACTCGTTGGCATGACCATTGGAGGTCTCAAGACCTATTGATAGAGGCATCAACCATCGAAATCGGAGCACAATTGCAGATTTTCTATTTTTGGGGCCTCTGAATTTGTGGGCTATAGTTCAGTTGATTTTCGATAAAATCGAATTTTTCATGAAATGTGTAGAAATATTCGAGCGATCCAAATACTCGTTGGCATGACCATTGGAGGTCTCAAGACCTATTGATAGAGGCATCAACCATCGAAATCGGAGCACAATTGCAGATTTTCTATTTTTGGGGCCTCTGAATTTGTGGGCTATAGTTCAGTTGATTTTCGATAAAATCGAATTTTTCATGAAATGTGTAGAAATATTCGAGCGATCCAAATACTCGTTGGCATGACCATTGGAGGTCTCAAGACCTATTGATAGAGGCATCAACCATCGAAATCGGAGCACAATTGCAGATTTTCTATTTTTGGGGCTCTGAATTTGTGGGCTATAGTTCAGTTGGTTTTCGATAAAATCGAATTTTTCACGAAATGTGTAGAAATATTCGAGCGATCCAAATACTCGTTGGCATGACCATTGGAGGTCTCAAGACCTATTGATAGAGGCATCAACCATCGAAATCGGAGCACAATTGCAGATTTTCTATTTTTGGGGCCTCTGAATTTGTGGGCTATAGTTCAGTTGATTTTCGATAAAATCGAATTTTTCATGAAATGTGTAGAAATATTCGAGCGATCCAAATACTCGTTGGCATGACCATTGGAGGTCTCAAGACCTATTGATAGAGGCATCAACCATCGAAATCGGAGCACAATTGCAGATTTTCTATTTTTGGGGCTCTGAATTTGTGGGCTATAGTTCAGTTGGTTTTCGATAAAATCGAATTTTTCACGAAATGTGTAGAAATATTCGAGCGATCCAAATACTCGTTGGCATGACCATTGGAGGTCTCAAGACCTATTGATAGAGGCATCAACCATCGAAATCGGAGCACAATTGCAGATTTTCTATTTTTGGGGCCTCTGAATTTGTGGGCTATAGTTCAGTTGATTTTCGATAAAATCGAATTTTTCATGAAATGTGTAGAAATATTCGAGCGATCCAAATACTCGTTGGCATGACCATTGGAGGTCTCAAGACCTATTGATAGAGGCATCAACCATCGAAATCGGAGCACAATTGCAGATTTTCTATTTTTGGGGCCTCTGAATTTGTGGGCTATAGTTCAGTTGATTTTCGATAAAATCGAATTTTTCATGAAATGTGTAGAAATATTCGAGCGATCCAAATACTCGTTGGCATGACCATTGGAGGTCTCAAGACCTATTGATAGAGACATCAACCATCGAAATCGGAGCACAATTGCAGATTTTCTATTTTTGGGGCTCTGAATTTGTGGGCTATAGTTCAGTTGGTTTTCGATAAAATCGAATTTTTCACGAAATGTGTAGAAATATTCGAGCGATCCAAATACTCGTTGGCATGACCATTGGAGGTCTCAAGACCTATTGATAGAGGCATCAACCATCGAAATCGGAGCACAATTGCAGATTTTCTATTTTTGGGGCCTCTGAATTTGTGGGCTATAGTTCAGTTGATTTTCGATAAAATCGAATTTTTCATGAAATGTGTAGAAATATTCGAGCGATCCAAATACTCGTTGGCATGACCATTGGAGGTCTCAAGACCTATTGATAGAGGCATCAACCATCGAAATCGGAGCACAATTGCAGATTTTCTATTTTTGGGGTTCTGAATTTGTGGGCTATAGTTCAGTTGGTTTTCGATAAAATCGAATTTTTCACGAAATGTGTAGAAATATTCGAGCGATCCAAATACTCGTTGGCATGACCATTGGAGGTCTCAAGACCTATTGATAGAGGCATCAACCATCGAAATCGGAGCACAATTGCAGATTTTCTATTTTTGGGGCTCTGAATTTGTGGGCTATAGTTCAGTTGGTTTTCGATAAAATCGAATTTTTCACGAAATGTGTAGAAATATTCGAGCGATCCAAATATTCGTTGGCATGATCATTGGAGGTCTCAAGACCTATTGATAGAGGCATCAACCATCGAAATCGGAGCACAATTGCAGATTTTCTATTTTTGGGGCCTCTGAATTTGTGGGCTATAGTTCAGTTGATTTTCGATAAAATCGAATTTTTCACGAAATGTGTAGAAATATTCGAGCGATCCAAATACTCGTTGGCATGACCATTGGAGGTCTCAAGACCTATTGATAGAGGCATCAACCATCGAAATCGGAGCACAATTGCAGATTTTCTATTTTTGGGGCCTCTGAATTTGTGGGCTATAGTTCAGTTGATTTTCGATAAAATCGAATTTTTCATGAAATGTGTAGAAATATTCGAGCGATCCAAATACTCGTTGGCATGACCATTGGAGGTCTCAAGACCTATTGATAGAGGCATCAACCATCGAAATCGGAGCACAATTGCAGATTTTCTATTTTTGGGGCTCTGAATTTGTGGGCTATAGTTCAGTTGGTTTTCGATAAAATCGAATTTTTCACGAAATGTGTAGAAATATTCGAGCGATCCAAATATTCGTTGGCATGATCATTGGAGGTCTCAAGACCTATTGATAGAGGCATCAACCATCGAAATCGGAGCACAATTGCAGATTTTCTATTTTTGGGGCCTCTGAATTTGTGGGCTATAGTTCAGTTGATTTTCGATAAAATCGAATTTTTCATGAAATGTGTAGAAATATTCGAGCGATCCAAATACTCGTTGGCATGACCATTGGAGGTCTCAAGACCTATTGATAGAGGCATCAACCATCGAAATCGGAGCACAATTGCAGATTTTCTATTTTTGGGGTTCTGAATTTGTGGGCTATAGTTCAGTTGGTTTTCGATAAAATCGAATTTTTCACGAAATGTGTAGAAATATTCGAGCGATCCAAATACTCGTTGGCATGACCATTGGAGGTCTCAAGACCTATTGATAGAGGCATCAACCATCGAAATCGGAGCACAATTGCAGATTTTCTATTTTTGGGGCCTCTGAATTTGTGGGCTATAGTTCAGTTGATTTTCGATAAAATCGAATTTTTCATGAAATGTGTAGAAATATTCGAGCGATCCAAATACTCGTTGGCATGACCATTGGAGGTCTCAAGACCTATTGATAGAGGCATCAACCATCGAAATCGGAGCACAATTGCAGATTTTCTATTTTTGGGGCCTGTGAATTTGTGGGCTATAGTTCAGTTGATTTTCGATAAAATCGAATTTTTCACGAAATGTGTAGAAATATTCGAGCGATCCAAATACTCGTTGGCATGACCATTGGAGGTCTCAAGACCTATTCATAGAGGCATCAACCATGGAAATCGGAGCACAATTGCAGATTTTCTATTTTTGGGGCCTCTGAATTTGTGGGCTATAGTTCAGTTGATTTTCGATAAAATCGAATTTTTCATGAAATGTGTAGAAATATTCGAGCGATCCAAATACTCGTTGGCATGACCATTGGAGGTCTCAAGACCTATTGATAGAGGCATCAACCATCGAAATCGGAGCACAATTGCAGATTTTCTATTTTTGGGGCTCTGAATTTGTGGGCTATAGTTCAGTTGGTTTTCGATAAAATCGAATTTTTCACGAAATGTGTAGAAATATTCGAGCGATCCAAATATTCGTTGGCATGATCATTGGAGGTCTCAAGACCTATTGATAGAGGCATCAACCATCGAAATCGGAGCACAATTGCAGATTTTCTATTTTTGGGGCCTCTGAATTTGTGGGCTATAGTTCAGTTGATTTTCGATAAAATCGAATTTTTCACGAAATGTGTAGAAATATTCGAGCGATCCAAATACTCGTTGGCATGACCATTGGAGGTCTCAAGACCTATTGATAGAGGCATCAACCATCGAAATCGGAGCACAATTGCAGATTTTCTATTTTTGGGGCCTCTGAATTTGTGGGCTATAGTTCAGTTGATTTTCGATAAAATCGAATTTTTCACGAAATGTGTAGAAATATTCGAGCGATCCAAATATTCGTTGGCATGACCATTGGAGGTCTCAAGACCTATTGATAGAGGCATCAACCATCGAAATCGGAGCACAATTGCAGATTTTCTATTTTTGGGGCCTCTGAATTTGTGGGCTATAGTTCAGTTGATTTTCGATAAAATCGAATTTTTCATGAAATGTGTAGAAATATTCGAGCGATCCAAATACTCGTTGGCATGACCATTGGAGGTCTCAAGACCTATTGATAGAGGCATCAACCATCGAAATCGGAGCACAATTGCAGATTTTCTATTTTTGGGGCCTCTGAATTTGTGGGCTATAGTTCAGTTGATTTTCGATAAAATCGAATTTTTCACGAAATGTGTAGAAATATTCGAGCGATCCAAATATTCGTTGGCATGATCATTGGAGGTCTCAAGACCTATTGATAGAGGCATCAACCATCGAAATCGGAGCACAATTGCAGATTTTCTATTTTTGGGGCCTCTGAATTTGTGGGCTATAGTTCAGTTGATTTTCGATAAAATCGAATTTTTCATGAAATGTGTAGAAATATTCGGGCGATCCAAATACTCGTTGGCATGACCATTGGAGGTCTCAAGACCTATTGATAGAGGCATCAACCATCGAAATCGGAGCACAATTGCAGATTTTCTATTTTTGGGGCCTCTGAATTTGTGGGCTATAGTTCAGTTGATTTTCGATAAAATCGAATTTTTCACGAAATGTGTAGAAATATTCGAGCGATCCAAATATTCGTTGGCATGATCATTGGAGGTCTCAAGACCTATTGATAGAGGCATCAACCATCGAAATCGGAGCACAATTGCAGATTTTCTATTTTTGGGGCCTCTGAATTTGTGGGCTATAGTTCAGTTGATTTTCGATAAAATCGAATTTTTCATGAAATGTGTAGAAATATTCGAGCGATCCAAATACTCGTTGGCATGACCATTGGAGGTCTCAAGACCTATTGATAGAGGCATCAACCATCGAAATCGGAGCACAATTGCAGATTTTCTATTTTTGGGGCTCTGAATTTGTGGGCTATAGTTCAGTTGGTTTTCGATAAAATCGAATTTTTCACGAAATGTGTAGAAATATTCGAGCGATCCAAATATTCGTTGGCATGATCATTGGAGGTCTCAAGACCTATTGATAGAGGCATCAACCATCGAAATCGGAGCACAATTGCAGATTTTCTATTTTTGGGGCCTCTGAATTTGTGGGCTATAGTTCAGTTGATTTTCGATAAAATCGAATTTTTCACGAAATGTGTAGAAATATTCGAGCGATCCAAATACTCGTTGGCATGACCATTGGAGGTCTCAAGACCTATTGATAGAGGCATCAACCATCGAAATCGGAGCACAATTGCAGATTTTCTATTTTTGGGGCCTCTGAATTTGTGGGCTATAGTTCAGTTGATTTTCGATAAAATCGAATTTTTCACGAAATGTGTAGAAATATTCGAGCGATCCAAATATTCGTTGGCATGACCATTGGAGGTCTCAAGACCTATTGATAGAGGCATCAACCATCGAAATCGGAGCACAATTGCAGATTTTCTATTTTTGGGGCCTCTGAATTTGTGGGCTATAGTTCAGTTGATTTTCGATAAAATCGAATTTTTCATGAAATGTGTAGAAATATTCGAGCGATCCAAATACTCGTTGGCATGACCATTGGAGGTCTCAAGACCTATTGATAGAGGCATCAACCATCGAAATCGGAGCACAATTGCAGATTTTCTATTTTTGGGGCCTCTGAATTTGTGGGCTATAGTTCAGTTGATTTTCGATAAAATCGAATTTTTCATGAAATGTGTAGAAATATTCGAGCGATCCAAATACTCGTTGGCATGACCATTGGAGGTCTCAAGACCTATTGATAGAGGCATCAACCATCGAAATCGGAGCACAATTGCAGATTTTCTATTTTTGGGGCCTCTGAATTTGTGGGCTATAGTTCAGTTGATTTTCGATAAAATCGAATTTTTCACGAAATGTGTAGAAATATTCGAGCGATCCAAATATTCGTTGGCATGATCATTGGAGGTCTCAAGACCTATTGATAGAGGCATCAACCATCGAAATCGGAGCACAATTGCAGATTTTCTATTTTTGGGGCCTCTGAATTTGTGGGCTATAGTTCAGTTGATTTTCGATAAAATCGAATTTTTCACGAAATGTGTAGAAATATTCGAGCGATCCAAATATTCGTTGGCATGATCATTGGAGGTCTCAAGACCTATTGATAGAGGCATCAACCATCGAAATCGGAGCACAATTGCAGATTTTCTATTTTTGGGGCCTCTGAATTTGTGGGCTATAGTTCAGTTGATTTTCGATAAAATCGAATTTTTCATGAAATGTGTAGAAATATTCGGGCGATCCAAATACTCGTTGGCATGACCATTGGAGGTCTCAAGACCTATTGATAGAGGCATCAACCATCGAAATCGGAGCACAATTGCAGATTTTCTATTTTTGGGGTTCTGAATTTGTGGGCTATAGTTCAGTTGGTTTTCGATAAAATCGAATTTTTCACGAAATGTGTAGAAATATTCGAGCGATCCAAATATTCGTTGGCATGACCATTGGAGGTCTCAAGACCTATTGATAGAGGCATCAATCATCGAAATCGGAGCACAATTGCAGATTTTCTATTTTTGAGGCCTCTGAATTTGTGGGCTATAGTTCAGTTGATTTTCGATAAAATCGAATTTTTCATGAAATGTGTAGAAATATTCGAGCGATCCAAATACTCGTTGGCATGACCATTGGAGGTCTCAAGACCTATTGATAGAGGCATCAACCATCGAAATCGGAGCACAATTGCAGATTTTCTATTTTTGGGGCCTGTGAATTTGTGGGCTATAGTTCAGTTGATTTTCGATAAAATCGAATTTTTCACGAAATGTGTAGAAATATTCGAGCGATCCAAATACTCGTTGGCATGACCATTGGAGGTCTCAAGACCTATTGATAGAGGCATCAACCATCGAAATCGGAGCACAATTGCAGATTTTCTATTTTTGGGGCCTCTGAATTTGTGGGCTATAGTTCAGTTGATTTTCGATAAAATCGAATTTTTCATGAAATGTGTAGAAATATTCGAGCGATCCAAATACTCGTTGGCATGACCATTGGAGGTCTCAAGACCTATTGATAGAGGCATCAACCATCGAAATCGGAGCACAATTGCAGATTTTCTATTTTTGGGGCTCTGAATTTGTGGGCTATAGTTCAGTTGGTTTTCGATAAAATCGAATTTTTCACGAAATGTGTAGAAATATTCGAGCGATCCAAATATTCGTTGGCATGACCATTGGAGGTCTCAAGACCTATTGATAGAGGCATCAACCATCGAAATCGGAGCACAATTGCAGATTTTCTATTTTTGGGGCCTCTGAATTTGTGGGCTATAGTTCAGTTGATTTTCGATAAAATCGAATTTTTCACGAAATGTGTAGAAATATTCGAGCGATCCAAATACTCGTTGGCATGACCATTGGAGGTCTCAAGACCTATTGATAGAGGCATCAACCATCGAAATCGGAGCACAATTGCAGATTTTCTATTTTTGGGGCCTCTGAATTTGTGGGCTATAGTTCAGTTGATTTTCGATAAAATCGAATTTTTCATGAAATGTGTAGAAATATTCGGGCGATCCAAATACTCGTTGGCATGACCATTGGAGGTCTCAAGACCTATTGATAGAGGCATCAACCATCGAAATCGGAGCACAATTGCAGATTTTCTATTTTTGGGGTTCTGAATTTGTGGGCTATAGTTCAGTTGGTTTTCGATAAAATCGAATTTTTCACGAAATGTGTAGAAATATTCGAGCGATCCAAATATTCGTTGGCATGACCATTGGAGGTCTCAAGACCTATTGATAGAGGCATCAATCATCGAAATCGGAGCACAATTGCAGATTTTCTATTTTTGGGGCCTCTGAATTTGTGGGCTATAGTTCAGTTGATTTTCGATAAAATCGAATTTTTCATGAAATGTGTAGAAATATTCGAGCGATCCAAATACTCGTTGGCATGACCATTGGAGGTCTCAAGACCTATTGATAGAGGCATCAACCATCGAAATCGGAGCACAATTGCAGATTTTCTATTTTTGGGGCCTGTGAATTTGTGGGCTATAGTTCAGTTGATTTTCGATAAAATCGAATTTTTCACGAAATGTGTAGAAATATTCGAGCGATCCAAATACTCGTTGGCATGACCATTGGAGGTCTCAAGACCTATTGATAGAGGCATCAACCATCGAAATCGGAGCACAATTGCAGATTTTCTATTTTTGGGGCCTCTGAATTTGTGGGCTATAGTTCAGTTGATTTTCGATAAAATCGAATTTTTCATGAAATGTGTAGAAATATTCGAGCGATCCAAATACTCGTTGGCATGACCATTGGAGGTCTCAAGACCTATTGATAGAGGCATCAACCATCGAAATCGGAGCACAATTGCAGATTTTCTATTTTTGGGGCTCTGAATTTGTGGGCTATAGTTCAGTTGGTTTTCGATAAAATCGAATTTTTCACGAAATGTGTAGAAATATTCGAGCGATCCAAATATTCGTTGGCATGACCATTGGAGGTCTCAAGACCTATTGATAGAGGCATCAACCATCGAAATCGGAGCACAATTGCAGATTTTCTATTTTTGGGGCCTCTGAATTTGTGGGCTATAGTTCAGTTGATTTTCGATAAAATCGAATTTTTCACGAAATGTGTAGAAATATTCGAGCGATCCAAATACTCGTTGGCATGACCATTGGAGGTCTCAAGACCTATTGATAGAGGCATCAACCATCGAAATCGGAGCACAATTGCAGATTTTCTATTTTTGGGGCTCTGAATTTGTGGGCTATAGTTCAGTTGGTTTTCGATAAAATCGAATTTTTCACGAAATGTGTAGAAATATTCGAGCGATCCAAATATTCGTTGGCATGACCATTGGAGGTCTCAAGACCTATTGATAGAGGCATCAACCATCGAAATCGGAGCACAATTGCAGATTTTCTATTTTTGGGGCTCTGAATTTATGGGCTATAGTTCAGTTGGTTTTCGATAAAATCGAATTTTTCACGAAATGTCCAGAAATATTCGAGCGATCCAAATACTCGTTGGCATGACCATTGGAGATATCTCAAGACCTATTGATAGAGGCATATCAATCATCGAAATCGGAGCACAATTGCAGATTTTCTATTTTTGGGGCTCTGAATTTATGGGCTATAGTTCAGTTGGTTTTCGATAAAATCGAATTTTTCACGAAATATCCAGAAATATTCGAGCGATCCAAATACTCGCTGGCATGACCATTGGAGGTCTCAAGACCTATTGATAGAGGCATCAACCATCGAAATCGGAGCACAATTGCAGATTTTCTATTTTTGGGGCTCTGAATTTGTGGGCTATAGTTCAGTTGATTTTCGATAAAATCGAATTTTTCACGAAATGTCTAGAAATATTCGAGCGAACCAAATACTCGTTGGCATGACCATTGGAGGTCTCAAGACCTATTGATAGAGGCATCAACCATCGAAATCGGAGCACAATTGCAGATTTTCTATTTTTGGGGCTCTGAATTTATGGGCTATAGTTCAGTTGGTTTTCGATAAAATCGAATTTTTCACGAAATGTCTAGAAATATTCGAGCGATCCAAATACTTGTTGGCATGACCATTGAAGGTCTCAATCAACCTATTGATAGAGGTAACAATCATCGATATCGGAGCACAATTGCAGATTTTCTATTTTTGGGGCTCTGAATTTGTGGGCTATAGTTCAGTTGATTTTCGATAAAATCGAATTTTTCATGAAATGTGTAGAAATATTCGAGCGATCCAAATACTCGTTGGCATGACGATTGGAGGTCTCAAGACCTATTGATAGAGGCATCAATCATCGAAATCGGAGCACAATTGCAGATTTTCTATTTTTGGGGCTCTGAATTTGTGGGCTATAGTTCAGTTGGTTTTCGATAAAATCGAATTTTTCACGAAATGTGTAGAAATATTCGAGCGATCCAAATATTCGTTGGCATGATCATTGGAGGTCTCAAGACCTATTGATAGAGGCATCAACCATCGAAATCGGAGCACAATTGCAGATTTTCTATTTTTGGGGCTCTGAATTTGTGGGCTATAGTTCAGTTGATTTTCGATAAAATCGAATTTTTCACGAAATATGTAGAAATATTCGAGCGATCCAAATACTCGTTGGCATGACCATTGAAGGTCGCAAGACCTATTGATAAAGGTATCTACCATCGAAATCGGAGCATATTTGCAGATTTTCTATTTTTGGGGCTCTGAATTTGTGGGCTATAGTTCAGTTGATTTTCGATAAAATCGCATTTTTCACGAAATGTGTAGAAATATTCGAGTGATCCAAATACTCGCTGGCATGACCATTGGAGGTCTCAAGACCTATTGATAGAGGCATCAACCATCGAAATCGGAGCACAATTGCAGATTTTCTATTTTTGGGGCTCTGAATTTATGGGCTATAGTTCAGTTGGTTTTCGATAAAATCAAATTTTTCACGAAATGTCTAGAAATATTCGAGCGAACCAAATACTTGTTGGCATGACCATTGGAGGTATCTCAAGACCTATTGATAGAGGCATCAATCATCGAAATCGGAGCACAATTGCAGATTTTCTATTTTTGGGACTCTGAATTTGTGGGCTATAGTTCAGTTGATTTTCGATAAAATCGAATTTTTCACGAAATGTGTAGAAATATTCGAGCGATCCAAATACTCGCTGGCATGACTATTGGGGTCTCAAGACCTATTGATAGAGGCATCAACCATCGAAATCGGAGCACAATTGCAGATTTTCTATTTTTGGGGATCTGAATTTATGGGCTATAGTTCAGTTGGTTTTCGATAAAATCGAATTTTTCACGAAATGTGTAGAAATATTCGAGCGATCCAAATACTCGTTGGCATGACCATTGGAGGTCTCAAGACCTATTGATAGAGGCATCAATCATCGAAATCGGAGCACAATTGCAGATTTTCTATTTTTGGGGCTCTGAATTTATGGGCTATAGTTCAGTTGATTTTCGATAAAATCGAATTTTTCACGAAATGTCTAGAAATATTCGAGCGATCCAAATACTTGTTGGCATGACCATTGAAGGTCTCAAGACCTATTGATAGAGGCATCAACCATCGATATCGGAGCACAATTGCAGATTTTCAATTTTTGGGGCTCTGAATTTGTGGGCTATAGTTCAGTTGATTTTCAGTAAAATCGAATTTTTAACGAAATGTGTAGAAATATTCGAGCGATCCAAATACTCGTTGGCATGACCATTAAAGGTCGCTAGACCTATTGATAGAGGTATCTACCATCGAAATCGGAGCACAATTGCAGATTTTCTATTTTTGGGGATCTGAATTTGTGGGCTATATGTAGTTCAGTTGATTTTCGATAAAACCGAATTTTTCATGAAATATGTAGAAATATTCGAAAGATTCAAATACTTGTTGGCATGACCATTGGAGGTCTCAAGACCTATTGATAGAGGTATCAATCATCGAAATCGGAGCACAATTGCAGATTTTATATTTTTGGGGCTCTGAATTTATGGGCTATAGTTCAGTTGATTTTCGATAAAATCGAATTTTTCATGAAATGTGTAGAAATATTCGAGCGATCCAAATACTCGTTGGCATGACGATTGGAGGTCTCAAGACCTATTGATAGAGGCATGCAACCATCGAAATCGGAGCACAATTGCAGATTTTCTATTTTTGGGGCTCTGAATTTGTGGGCTATAGTTCAGTTGATTTTCGATAAAATCGAATTTTTCATGAAATGTGTAGAAATATTCGAGCGATCCAAATACTCGTTGGCATGACCATTGGAGGTCTCAAGACCTATTGATAGAGGCATCAACCATCGAAATCGGAGCACAATTGCAGATTTTCTATTTTTGGGGCCTGTGAATTTGTGGGCTATAGTTCAGTTGATTTTCGATAAAATCGAATTTTTCACGAAATGTGTAGAAATATTCGAGCGATCCAAATACTCGTTGGCATGACCATTGGAGGTCTCAAGACCTATTGATAGAGGCATCAACCATCGAAATCGGAGCACAATTGCAGATTTTCTATTTTTGGGGCCTCTGAATTTGTGGGCTATAGTTCAGTTGATTTTCGATAAAATCGAATTTTTCATGAAATGTGTAGAAATATTCGAGCGATCCAAATACTCGTTGGCATGACCATTGGAGGTCTCAAGACCTATTGATAGAGGCATCAACCATCGAAATCGGAGCACAATTGCAGATTTTCTATTTTTGGGGCTCTGAATTTGTGGGCTATAGTTCAGTTGGTTTTCGATAAAATCGAATTTTTCACGAAATGTGTAGAAATATTCGAGCGATCCAAATATTCGTTGGCATGACCATTGGAGGTCTCAAGACCTATTGATAGAGGCATCAACCATCGAAATCGGAGCACAATTGCAGATTTTCTATTTTTGGGGCCTCTGAATTTGTGGGCTATAGTTCAGTTGATTTTCGATAAAATCGAATTTTTCACGAAATGTGTAGAAATATTCGAGCGATCCAAATACTCGTTGGCATGACCATTGGAGGTCTCAAGACCTATTGATAGAGGCATCAACCATCGAAATCGGAGCACAATTGCAGATTTTCTATTTTTGGGGCTCTGAATTTGTGGGCTATAGTTCAGTTGGTTTTCGATAAAATCGAATTTTTCACGAAATGTGTAGAAATATTCGAGCGATCCAAATATTCGTTGGCATGACCATTGGAGGTCTCAAGACCTATTGATAGAGGCATCAACCATCGAAATCGGAGCACAATTGCAGATTTTCTATTTTTGGGGCTCTGAATTTATGGGCTATAGTTCAGTTGGTTTTCGATAAAATCGAATTTTTCACGAAATGTCCAGAAATATTCGAGCGATCCAAATACTCGTTGGCATGACCATTGGAGGTCTCAAGACCTATTGATAAAGGTATCTACCATCGAAATCGGAGCATATTTGCAGATTTTCTATTTTTGGGGCTCTGAATTTGTGGGCTATAGTTCAGTTGATTTTCGATAAAATCGCATTTTTCACGAAATGTGTAGAAATATTCGAGTGATCCAAATACTCGCTGGCATGACCATTGGAGGTCTCAAGACCTATTGATAGAGGCATCAACCATCGAAATCGGAGCACAATTGCAGATTTTCTATTTTTGGGGCTCTGAATTTGTGGGCTATAGTTCAGTTGATTTTCGATAAAATCGAATTTTTCACGAAATGTCTAGAAATATTCGAGCGAACCAAATACTCGTTGGCATGACCATTGGAGGTCTCAAGACCTATTGATAGAGGCATCAACCATCGAAATCGGAGCACAATTGCAGATTTTCTATTTTTGGGGCTCTGAATTTATGGGCTATAGTTCAGTTGGTTTTCGATAAAATCGAATTTTTCACGAAATGTCTAGAAATATTCGAGCGATCCAAATACTTGTTGGCATGACCATTGAAGGTCTCAATCAACCTATTGATAGAGGTAACAATCATCGATATCGGAGCACAATTGCAGATTTTCTATTTTTGGGGCTCTGAATTTGTGGGCTATAGTTCAGTTGATTTTCGATAAAATCGAATTTTTCATGAAATGTGTAGAAATATTCGAGCGATCCAAATACTCGTTGGCATGACGATTGGAGGTCTCAAGACCTATTGATAGAGGCATCAATCATCGAAATCGGAGCACAATTGCAGATTTTCTATTTTTGGGGCTCTGAATTTGTGGGCTATAGTTCAGTTGGTTTTCGATAAAATCGAATTTTTCACGAAATGTGTAGAAATATTCGAGCGATCCAAATATTCGTTGGCATGATCATTGGAGGTCTCAAGACCTATTGATAGAGGCATCAACCATCGAAATCGGAGCACAATTGCAGATTTTCTATTTTTGGGGCTCTGAATTTGTGGGCTATAGTTCAGTTGATTTTCGATAAAATCGAATTTTTCACGAAATATGTAGAAATATTCGAGCGATCCAAATACTCGTTGGCATGACCATTGAAGGTCGCAAGACCTATTGATAAAGGTATCTACCATCGAAATCGGAGCATATTTGCAGATTTTCTATTTTTGGGGCTCTGAATTTGTGGGCTATAGTTCAGTTGATTTTCGATAAAATCGCATTTTTCACGAAATGTGTAGAAATATTCGAGTGATCCAAATACTCGCTGGCATGACCATTGGAGGTCTCAAGACCTATTGATAGAGGCATCAACCATCGAAATCGGAGCACAATTGCAGATTTTCTATTTTTGGGGCTCTGAATTTATGGGCTATAGTTCAGTTGGTTTTCGATAAAATCAAATTTTTCACGAAATGTCTAGAAATATTCGAGCGAACCAAATACTTGTTGGCATGACCATTGGAGGTATCTCAAGACCTATTGATAGAGGCATCAATCATCGAAATCGGAGCACAATTGCAGATTTTCTATTTTTGGGACTCTGAATTTGTGGGCTATAGTTCAGTTGATTTTCGATAAAATCGAATTTTTCACGAAATGTGTAGAAATATTCGAGCGATCCAAATACTCGCTGGCATGACTATTGGGGTCTCAAGACCTATTGATAGAGGCATCAACCATCGAAATCGGAGCACAATTGCAGATTTTCTATTTTTGGGGATCTGAATTTATGGGCTATAGTTCAGTTGGTTTTCGATAAAATCGAATTTTTCACGAAATGTGTAGAAATATTCGAGCGATCCAAATACTCGTTGGCATGACCATTGGAGGTCTCAAGACCTATTGATAGAGGCATCAATCATCGAAATCGGAGCACAATTGCAGATTTTCTATTTTTGGGGCTCTGAATTTATGGGCTATAGTTCAGTTGATTTTCGATAAAATCGAATTTTTCACGAAATGTCTAGAAATATTCGAGCGATCCAAATACTTGTTGGCATGACCATTGAAGGTCTCAAGACCTATTGATAGAGGCATCAACCATCGATATCGGAGCACAATTGCAGATTTTCAATTTTTGGGGCTCTGAATTTGTGGGCTATAGTTCAGTTGATTTTCAGTAAAATCGAATTTTTAACGAAATGTGTAGAAATATTCGAGCGATCCAAATACTCGTTGGCATGACCATTAAAGGTCGCTAGACCTATTGATAGAGGTATCTACCATCGAAATCGGAGCACAATTGCAGATTTTCTATTTTTGGGGATCTGAATTTGTGGGCTATATGTAGTTCAGTTGATTTTCGATAAAACCGAATTTTTCATGAAATATGTAGAAATATTCGAAAGATTCAAATACTTGTTGGCATGACCATTGGAGGTCTCAAGACCTATTGATAGAGGTATCAATCATCGAAATCGGAGCACAATTGCAGATTTTATATTTTTGGGGCTCTGAATTTATGGGCTATAGTTCAGTTGATTTTCGATAAAATCGAATTTTTCATGAAATGTGTAGAAATATTCGAGCGATCCAAATACTCGTTGGCATGACGATTGGAGGTCTCAAGACCTATTGATAGAGGCATGCAACCATCGAAATCGGAGCACAATTGCAGATTTTCTATTTTTGGGGCTCTGAATTTGTGGGCTATAGTTCAGTTGATTTTTATCTAAAAATTGATAATTGTTATTTAATACCAACTCATAAAACTAAATATATTTAATATATTTACTCTAGTGGTAAACACTGCAACTGGGTGAGGAAGAGAATTTTTATATTCCTTCTTCTCAGCGGAATGAAACTCTTCATAATGATAATCTCTTCGGAATGATAATACACGGTAAAATTGCCAAAGTAAGACTAACGCACCATCCAAACAATAAAACGATAAGTGCTAGTTATACGTTTATTGCATGATTGCATTTTAAAAATCTGTGCAAGGTGCTCTGTCGTCCTGTCTAACGTAACGAGTGTTTTCTTTCAGGTCCTCCTGCACAAGTTATTCAACTTTAATGAAACGTTTTTTCATGGGATTCTTTCATAATTTCAAACTTCAAAGCCTTCTCCTGAAAAACGATGTTTTTGAGTTATCGTTTTATTGTTTGGATGGTGCGTGAGAAGATTTATTTATTGATTTGTTTCTGGAAGTTAAAATTATATTAATTTAAATTTTCTATTAATTAAGAGTATGATTGTTCTTGTGTTGTTTTGGAAATTAAGGTTGTATGTAGTAGTTAAATTTAATCTTATATATGTATATAAATGACAATGATGTCGAATTTAATTAATTATTTCTTTTCTGAGTTTTGCAGGTTTTTCCGTCTGCATCTTTAAAGGATGTGTATGGGAGTACAAATGGAAATTAATGGATGAATTGTTGTGTTGAAGGATGTTTTCAGTTAGTGCGGAAAGTGTGGTTGTAAGTAGTTGTCAAATTACTCTAATTATTTGTTTGGCACTTTGGCAGGGTTGCGAAAATACTTCAACCATAATAGTAGTTTGAGCTAAACTTTAAGGGAGAACACCACTGTGACCTACCATTTTCAAGTGCTTAGTTTGGTATTTTTTTTGAGAAATGGGTTGGGTTTAGAGAAAAAAAAACTTTTAGGCTATATTTGGCATATATTCAAGTAAACAAAAAAAAAATACAAAATGGCGGCGCTAGAGTACCTTTAGTAGAAGTGATTTTGCTTAGAGTCGCTCCTCTGCACGCAGTAGAAGTGTCTTAAATTTGTTCCTGGAACAAAAAATAAAATATTTTCATGAAATATATTAGTTTTAGCATCGAAGTACATGAGGAAATTAAAAAATTCGAAAAAATAAAAAATTGAGACAAGTTCGAAGAAAAAGTTTCATTTTTCGACTATAATTTTCGTATAAAAAGTTGTATATCTTTTTTAATTTTTAATGAATCAAAAAAAACTCATGTACTTCGATTTTAAATCTATTTAAGAAGCTACAGTTAAATTTTCAAGTAGATTGAACAAAAATTGATTGAGTTCTGCTGCGTGCAGATTTCCAAAACACGGTTTCGAGAAAAACGCGTTTAAAGTTTTTGGTATCAATAACTTCTCAATAAGAGCTCTCAGGAAAATGCTTGAAAACCTTCTAAAAAAAATTTTTTTTAGCTATAAACGAATTTGTATCATATTTTTGAGGGTCTAAAGGATTTTTTAAAGGCAAAAAAAAAAATCGATTTTTTGAAAATCTCACAGTGGTGTTCTCCCTTAAGTTGTGTAAAAGACAAATATGGCGGTAATCTTTAGAATAGTAGCTGATATAAATTATATTTAATTGTTAGGTCATCTCCGAGCTACAGGACGGTTCAAGAGTTTAAATATTTATTTAGTTTAATTTTCAGAAATATTGGAGAAACCTCGCTCGGCATTCAGAATCTCCAAGCATCCAGCTGTCTCATGTAAAGTAGAAAGTGTATTATCCTGTGATAACTATTTAATCATGTATATCACTAATAAATTTATACATACAAGTTAAATCCTATTAACTAAATAAGTAGTAAATAATTGGTAATAATGGATAAATATTAATTTTGGTTTCAGAGTTGCTCGTGAAATTTTATTTGAACCTTATTCGTAAATAGCCTATATACTTATAATACATACATACAGTATTCAACTATTGTATTTGTGTATCCTAGATTTTTGTCGCAACGTAATATAAACAACTTTAAATTACAATATCATTCAATTATATAAATTATAAAATTCAACAATATTAATTTTCTTTTTTGTGGTTATTTTGTGGTGCTATATCACACCCTGTTAAAGTTAGCAGAAAGTAAAAGGTCGATAATGCAGATTACCTTATTAACATTCCAGCCGAAAATAAAAAAAATTGTGGTTATCAGCCGAAAGTAAATAGGATACGCTTGTAATAAACAATTTTGTAAGTGGAAAACTTCGTTTAATCTAATCGCGGAATACATTTGAAAATCAGAAGAATTCAAAAAATTGGAATAAAATCAACCTGTGGAGTGTATATATCTGAAGTTGAATCGTTTTTATTGGATTTGTCAATAGGTGTCGCAGGAAAAAAATTCAGTTCAAGTTTCCCGTCAGAAATCGCGGAAAATTCGATTTTCCAAAAATCATTAGAAAATTTATATAAAATCAGCCTCTAGAGTGTTATGTTTGGAGATGTATTTTATTGATGTGACTTCTAGAGGCTGATTTTATATAAATTTTCTAATGATTTTTGGAAAATCGAATATTCCGCGGTTTCTCACGGGAAACTTGAACTGAATTTTTTTCCTGCGATAGCTATTGATAAGTCACATCAATAAAATACATCTCCAGACATAACATTCTAGAGGCGGGTTTTATTCCAATTAAAATATTTTTTTGGGTTTCTCGAGTTTTCCATAATTTTCCACGAGGAACTGCAGCCAGGTTTTGTCATATAAGAATAATAACGTATTCAATGATAATCATGCATCCTTACATTCCTTAGTAGGTTTTACGCTAAACATTACCGATCGATATTAACTTAATTTTTTATTTTCGGCTGAGATAACTCAATCTGCAATACCGATTGTTTTATTTTCGGTTGGGTAACACCATCTGCATTACCGTCTTTTTTACTTTCTGCTGGAATAATTCAATCTGCACTTTCGGCTAACTTTAACAGTATCTATATCACACTTTTATATCACTAGTAGAGACTTTTTTTGTGTGATATAAAAAATTGGAAAAAGTCTACAAGCACAACCCTGCAAAATGAATTTTAAAGGGGAAAATGATGAATTTTAATGGGAAAATAATGAATACTAGTGTTGTGGTACACTACTGTATGTATTTGAATTATGAGTGTACCACTGTAGTAAGTAGCGTTATAGAAGACACACGTATAATTATAGTAATCCATATATTAACTGCTACCTAATAAATAAAATATAATTTATAATTTATGTGAGTGTTTTAATTCAAGTATCCATTAAACACATCAACTTTATAACATGGTGTCAGATTGTGGTGTCGTATAATTTTTTTTTGCATAAACATTTATTAAAAAATAAGATTATTTATTTTTGAGGTTATAATTTCGCATCGAAATATCGCGTACACATACCTTAAAAAAATATATATATAAAAATGGCGGATATAAAAGCTCTTTTGGATTTCTTTAAAATTCAAGTTGAATCAATAAAAGAGCTAACAAAGGAGCTGACAAATCTTAAAATAAATACGACTCAATCGACTGCAACATCGTTAAATAATAATCCTCATAATATTCCTTGGCCAAGCCCACTTGATTTCGCAGGGGACATTCGTGAAAATATTGAAGTCTTCGAGACCACGTGGAATAATTACTGCATTGCCACAGGTATGGATAAATGGGGAGAAGACAAGCAAACTCAAAGAGCTAGTCTGATGTTGTCAGCAATTGGAACCGGAGCAATGAAAAAATATATGGATTTCGGATTGACATCCCAAGACAAAATGTCCGACTCAGAAGCTTCAAAAAAAATTAAAAATTGCATTTTATCCAAATCAAATGTAATTTATGATCGATATTTATTCAATTCGTGTAATCAACTACAAAATGAAACTTTCGATCAATATTTAATTAGATTGCACAAGTTATTAAAATATTGTGATTATCGCGACATTGAAATGTCAAACGAACTTCTTCGTGATAAAATAGTTGTTGGGATCTCGAATGACCATCTGAAACGGAAATTAATGGAGATTCCTAACCCTACTTTAGATAAAGTAATTGACTGCTGCAAAATATCAGAAGTGACACAAAGTCGAGTCTCATCGATGAAAACTTTTGAGGATTCGTCTACAACAGTCGCACAAGTTCCAGTCAATAAAATTCGCTCGTTTAAAGATAGCAATATTAAAAGTAATAAAAAAAGAAAATGTAAATTCTGCGCAAAATATCATGAATTTAAAAAAGGAATCTGTTCTGCACTGGGACAAATATGTTCGGCAATGGAAAAAATCACTTTGAAGCTGCATGCCGAAAAAAATTGAATAAACGTCAAAATCAAAATCGTGAGAATGAGATAAATATAGAAAAAGAAGTGCCTAGTGATAACGAAAGTGAACATATAGTAATCGCAAAAATAGAGGACGACACAAACAAACCTTCAAATAACATGGTCACGGCGCGTTTACATCTAAAATTTGGACAAAATTGGAGAAATGTCGATTGTATGATCGATACAGGATCAAATTCGTGTTTAATTGGTGAAAATCAATATAAAAATTATTTTAATGATAAAAATTTAAAAATAGAGAAATCTACACGGGGTCTTATCGATTTTAATGGAAATCCAATCGAATCAATCGGCGAAGTTCAAGTTAAGTGTAAATTGGAGAATCAATCATATATTGATATTACAATTAATCAAATGCGATCACATTCCGTTGCTGTCGTCGACTGCGAGTGCTGCTTTAGGTCTTATACAATATAGTGAACTTATCAAGCAAATTCCAATAAATATCAAGAAACCTCAAGTAATTCGTCTTGTAAAATCTCAATCATCGAACATCGAAGAAGCAGAAAACATCGTAAAGAAATATGATGACATTTTTGCTGGATATGGTCTACTTCCTGGAGAGGTCGATCTAGAAGTCGATGAAAATGTGAAGCCGGTCATTCAGCGTCCTCGCCGCATACCAATAGCGTATAGAGATCGTCTTAAACAAGAACTGAATAAGCTTGAGAATTCTAGGATCATTCGAAAAATAGAGAAAAAAATCGATAATCTGAAAATAAGTGATGAACGAATAGATAATATCCGTAACGAAACCATGAAGGATGCAAAACTGCAAACCTTGAAAAGGATTATCATTAATGGTTGGCCTAAATATATTCGAGATGTGCCGGATGAAATAAAAATATATTACAAGTTTAAAAACGATCTGTCAACCACCGAGGAACTTCTGCTGATGGAAGATCGTATATTAATTCCACAATCACTTCGCAAATTAATGTTAGACAAAGTCCATCTTACACATAACGGAATCGAGGCCACATTGAAGTTAGCACGTCAAAGTCTTTTTTGGCCCGGAATGACAACACAAATTAAGCAAAAAATTAAAGAATGTGCAATTTGTGCTAAATATGCAGATTCTCAACATAAGCCACCAATGTTGTCACATAACATACCGAATTATCCATTTCAATTCGTATCAATGGATATATTTACCATATCGAGCAATGGAAAGAATTTGATATTTTTAGTAACAGTTGATCACTACAGTGATTATTTCGAACTAGATATTTTAAAGGACATGTCCACAAAGTCAACAATTGAAGCTTGCAAACAAAACTTTGCAAGACACGGTATTCCACAGCGTATATTGACTGACAACGGTACAAACTTCGCAAGTGAAGAATTTCGAAAATTCATTACAAAATGCGGTTGTTCACAAATAACATCTGCACCTCATCATCAGCAAAGTAATGGAAAAGCGGAAGCCGCAGTTAAGATAGCAAAGAAGTTGATTAAGAAATCATATGAAAGCGGAGAAGAATTATGGTCTGTTTTATTACACTGGAGAAACATACCAAATAATCTACAGTCAAGTCCATCGCAACGTCTCTTTTCCAGAGCTACAAGGACAACGATACCAATGCTCTGTAAGTCTTTAAAACCTAAAATTGTTGAAAATGTCGAACACAATATACAACGTAATCGCAGTCGTAGTAAATTGTATTACGATTCTAAATCAAGGCAACTGCCAACTTTATTAATTGGACAGCCAGTATTTGCTCAAATAAATCCCGAAGTTAACAAATTATGGTCGAGTGGTGTCATTCAACAAAAATTAACAGATAGATCTTACCTAGTTAATATTAATGGTGCAAATTATCGAATGGATCTAGTTCACATCAAACCTAATCATCAAAGTCTAGATTCATCACCCAGTATTACTGCAAAGCAATACACCAGTCAAAATACTACTGAAGTAATGCCACAAACACCACCGATTATGAGACAAAAAACAGATGATTTACAACCATCAACCACTGCCGATGATCTACAACAAGAAAGCGTAGAAGATTAACCATCACCTTCTACACCGGTCAACAATACTCCATTTCAACGTAAAAGAAATATTAAATTACCAAGGAGATTCAATGATTTTATAATGGATTAAAGTAACGTAATGAAGTCTCCTTGCAATTTGAATTTTATGTATTTAAAAAAAATGTCTTTAAATTTTCAATAGTAGTTTAAACATAACATGTATTAATGCTGTTAGGTTAAATATGGAATTGTTAATTTAATTTAAAAAAAAAAAAAACAAGAAGGATGTTGTGGTACACTACTGTATGTATTTGAATTATGAGTGTACCACTGTAGTAAGTAGCGTCATAGAAGACACACGTATAATTATAGTAATCCATATATTAACTGCTACCTAATAAATAAAATACCGTAAAATGGGGTGAATAGAAACACTTTTCAAGTTTACAAGCATGTACTGCTAAGAAGATATTTGTTTTTAATATAATGAAATATCTTAAAATATGGGTCTTGGTGTACTCTTTCCTTTTCAAACTACTTTGATCTATTCGAAATGAATATGGCGGATTTTTTTTAAAAAAAACCTCACTGTTTCTATTCACCTGCTATTGGGGTGAATAGAAACAGTCATTGAATTTTGGTTTCTTTCTATTCCTATATTCATTTATGATTTCTGGTGAAACAGCAGCCCGATTTCTTTTTGTATTTTGGCATAACCGGCGGTGAGATAATGCTTGCTTGTATCGTTTCAGAGACGAGCAGATGAATTCTGCTAAAGTACAATAAATAAATAAAAAAATAAATAAATAAAATTCTTAACCGGGTAAGTTGTCCTTAAATTTGTCGACCTATCTCTCTTGCCGGTTTAACAATTCTTGAATATTCATTCGTAATGTTATTGTATCAATGGGATAACTCACTCTGAACAAATGATCAATTTGTCCACAAGGATTTTTCTTCAGTTTCGTTTAAGCAGGTTGGTCCCCCCTGATTTTGTATTTTATCACCTTTTTTAAATGGCGATATATCACGGAATGGTGTATACCGTATTTCTCCGATGATTTCCTAAATCATAGCTTATTATTTTTAACATCTTCAACTGCTTGTTTCAATATCAGAGGATCATGATTTTTATAATATTTTTGGCTCTTCGACTTGTATTGCCTGGGCATTTTAATACTCTGTAGCAATCAAAAACCGAAATATATACTATAATAATTTAACATTAGGGAAATTTAGTAATTTGGAATTAAAGAAAACTTGGTAATGTGAATAAAAACACTAATTTCTGGTGTTTCTATTCACCCCACACTTCCTAATTTTTGACACTAAACTACAAAACGATAAAATTTAGGGAACACGGTAAAAGTAAATTACAATTTTAACTACAAAAGTAAGAAAGAAGACATAATTGAACAACTTACATGAATTTTCTCTGATATTACTCCAAATATGGCTCAATTACATACAAAGTTTTTTAGAGTATTTTTCGAACCAAAAAATGTTTATTTATATTTACCAATATATTCTTTAAAACTGCGGGTGTTCAACCAATAATCCCTATTATTTCTATTTTGGCACTCATCACCAACTTAAAAAAATTAACGTTGCTTTTTTTTTATTATGTATTAGGAAAAATTATCCAGTTAATTATTTTCTAAAGTTTTGTTTCTATTCACCTCGCTGTTTCTATTCACCCCATTTTACGGTATAATTTATAATTTATGTGAGTGTTTTAATTCAAGTATCTATTAAACACATCAACTTTATAACAACTAGTGTTAAGTTGACGTTTCCTCATAACCTCAAATGTCACTATATGAACTTTTTATATGAAGTTCTATTATCAGTACAGTGAACATTCTTAATTAGAGAGTTGCAAGTTGAAGATAATGTAGATGTCGATAAAGAAGATTTTATAGGTTTTAATGAACAAAAAGATGTCGATAAAGACAAACACACTAATTTAGATACCGACCTTTCCAATTAAGACCATGAAAACGTCAGTTATCATAGTTTTACGGGAATACGATCTTTGAACTCTACGATATCGAATTCTTATTATGACAAAATCTTAAAGTTTTATCTCTAAAATTGATAAGTTTGTAGCGTACCGAATTCCGAATTCGGTTGCTCAAAGGGTAAAATGACAAAATACAGAAAACTACTTCATAGGCAAATAAATTATAATAACCTATAAGGGAAACAAATAAATTATAATATCTATAAGGGAAATTAGTCATAATTCTCATAGTAAAGCTTGAAGCAAACATCTGCTTGTTGGGGTGCGTTAAAATGCTAGTACCAGTGCCTTGGGTAGAGATGGCACCACTAACCGTTGAACAAAGAAAATGAAAAAAAAAGTCAAAAAAATTGTATTTGCACATAAAATTGTTCCCTACCTTTCAACCGAGATTTTATTTTTTTATTTCGTTTAATATTAATATTATATTCGCTTTAATATTTAATTGAGTTGTTTATTGGGATTCGTTGAATTACTAGTAATGCCATCTCTACCTAAGGCCTGTATTACATTATCACTTTTATTCGTCATATAAAAACTTCAACATATTTATATGATAGTGTAATGGGGATATATAATAGTATTTTTCTGATGAAGTATTTTTCTAATGATATTTAGCTTCATGAAACTAAATACAATAATATTTGTTTTGACAGCGGCTCAAAATAGCGAAAAAATTTGATTGGAGTATTACGAACGAAAAATTGAAAATAAGTGAATTTTAATTATTACTTATCATTTATAGTTAATTGTTACGTTGTAAAATTAAAATTCTCGTACATTATTGTACTTAATTCTACAAAATTAAACGCATTATTTTTTAAGTTATGCTTTTGTTATTAAATTTTCAATCCATTTTTGGTTTAATATGACGAAAAATGTTACTTGTAGTGTAATACAGCAAAATGATTTGTAGTATTTTTCTTATCGTAGTTTTATGTCAGAAAAATATTATTACTTTTCTATGACATGCAAATGTGATAATGTAATACAGGCCTAAGATTCATGTTGTCTTCAAAATTTGTTAGCGATTTCCCTTATAGGTTATTATAATTTATTTGAAGGGAAATCGCTAGCAAATTTTGAAGACAACATGAATCTTAGGTAGAGATGGCATTACTAGTAATTCAACGAATCCCAATAAACAACTCAATTAAATATTAAAGCGAATATAATATTAATATTAAACGAAATAAAAAAATAAAATCTCGGTTGAAAGGTAGGGAACAATTTTATGTGCAAATACAATTTTTTTGACTTTATTTTTCATTTTCTTTGTTCAACGGTTAGTGGTGCCATCTCTACCCAAGGCACTGGTACTAGCATTTTAACGCACCCCAACAAGCAGATGTTTGCTTCAAGCTTTACTATTATATTGTATATGCTGCGAGTCGAGTCGAGTTTAATCCTAGTTTAACTCTCACTATATACAGAGTCGAGTTATTTTCTAACCAACTCTTGGTGTATATACTGCAGAGTTAAAATATGCAGAGTTCAAATAGGATTAAAACCGAGTTAAAATAAACGAAAAAAAATTTAACAAAAAATCATTTCAGATGATTATCAGATTGATTATTCTTTTTGTTGATCACCATATTATGTGTTGTTTTAATTTTTCCAGTGATATTTTGTCGAAAAAATTGTAATTTTCAAATCCTGAAAAAAAAAATATTTATGCAAATTAGTTAATTAAAATCTTAATAAACAAGAGATTTAAAATAAAACATCGAATTTGATTGAAAAAATTAAAAAGAAAATTGTTTATTATATTTAAATATATTTTTTGTAGATCGCTTTCATTCTTCAATAACATAATCTAAAATAAATAAATAAAATGGTGTATACGAATTTTGCATTAATTTTGTTGTTGTTTTTTAACTCTACTCTACTCTGCGTATATAGTGCATTTTTAGAGTAGAGTTTAACTCGACTCGGCAAATTATTAGGTCGAGTCGAGTTTAACTCGACTCCGTATATAGTGAGAGTTAAACTAGGATTAAACTCGACTCGATTCGCAGCATATACAATATATATGAGAATTATGACTAATTTCCCTTATAGATATTATAATTTATTTGTTCATAGGGTAATTTTAGTTTAGTACTTTTTCCTATTCACTTTTATTAAAACAACTTATAAAAGATTAGCATTGTAAATTCTCGACAGAGAAGAGATAATAAAAAATAAACGCCATTTTTAGGCAAACACTTTTTTGCATTAATTACATTCCAAAATAACTTTTGTAATTCTAAATTAATTTTTAAATATTAATAAAATGTTGTCAATAATAAAATACTGTGCCTGTGATTATTTATGTTGGGAAAATTGGTGAAATACGCGTTCACATATAAACGTTTATCGGCATCTACGTAAGCCACAAGTTTTTATATATATAACGCATAGCCGTTTGTACGATTGCTTGATAATCAAAGCAACGGAGCTTACTAATCGTCACCACGCGTCCGATTAAATCTATGGAATCAGATTAAACCTAAGGAACGGAGCAGCATCACGCTACGCAGTGGATTTTTTTGGTATCATCGCCAATCATAAGTGCGCTCGACCTCATAGCAGTGACACACATATGCGCGACTACAATACCGCTTATCCCGACCATAAAGTGGACTCGACCATTCCGTCTATACAGCCGATAGCGTCCATAAGTTAATAACAGATTTTATATTCTTAAAATAATGCGTTTTTACCTAAAAATGCAGTTAAAAGAATTCAAAGCCACTTTATAATACTCTTCAGTATAAACGGTACAATTAATGTTTCTATAAGTGACTTAGCATTAATTTATAATGAAAAACTTCTTTTGGTAATCAACGATAAAGTCACTTATCATATTCTTCTTCGGAAATAATGTTTTAAATATGTATAACAAAGTTCGTTATATTTTTATTCCTGGAATATTTTTCCAACTGTTCGATTGAAAAGGACGGTTATCATATTTTTTGTGGGAATATTTTTATTTTGTTCATTCGGTAAGTACACTCAGAGAAAAAATATGATAAATGAATGATTGCATTATTGTATTATGATCCAGGAAATCATATTCAACTAAACTTGATATATCCTAATATATTATAATAGTAAATATCATTTATCTAATTACTAGAATTATGTATGATAGATTTTATTAAATTATGATAATTGCAATAATTTTCAACTTTAATGATTGCAACAATCATGCGATATGATTTAATATGATCGCCTCAATCATAGTATGGTTTTATAATATGATCAGTAAAATCTAAATATGATAAAAGCAATCATAATTCAATTGGGTCTATCATATTGGAATTAAGTTTATCATAACAAAATAACGGTTTATTGGAATTCATGTATATCTCCTCGTGTTTGCTACGGTCATATCGAATTGAATTTTTTTCTAACAAGGTGCAATTATTATAATCTCCTGAGATATTTTAAATAAAAATATTTTAACAATTTAAAAATAAATAATTTTATTGAATTACTCTTAATTAAAGTAAGTAGTTATAAAGTGTTTGTGGTATCAGGATTTTAAAACCTAGTTCTAGCGTGACTTTTTAGTGGATAAATACTAATAAAAACTTAAAGTGGGTAATTTTTCTCGCAATGGAAAACTGAACACGTAAGTATGTTACATTTTATTTTATACTACAGAGCATTAAACACCGTGTTGATTACACTACCCTGCAAAAGTTTGCCCCTGGATAATGAATAGATGTTTCCAAAGTAATTTTTCACCCTGGATCCGAATCCGGGCTCAGAATTGCTCTATCACATCAGGTTTTTGAGATATTCTAACCTAAAAGTGCAAAAAACACTGTTTTTTGACATATTTGAGGTTATGTAGCAATGCAGTTTTTACTTTTTTATAAAAGCCATGTATGGGATCTTATTGTACAAGTCTTCCTCTTTTAAATGCCATTGAATTTGCTCAAATATCATTTTTTTTCGCCGAGATATCGCATTTTCAAATTTGCATATTCGTGAATTTTTCTGTATAAAAACACTACCGTGCAAAATTTTAAAAATTTGGTGCCACTTGACAATGAATAGTTGTTTCCGAAGTAATTGATTACGCTGAATCCGAATCTGCGCTCAGAATTGCTCTATCACGTCAGGTTTATGAGATATTCTAACCTAAAAGTGCATATATACCGTAGGTATAAAAGGTAGTGTATTATACAGTATACCGACAAATTCACGAACATGCAATTTTGAAAATGCGATATCTCGGCGAAAAAAAACATATTTGAACAAACTCAAAGGCATTTGAAAGAAGAAGACTTGTACAATAAGATCCCATACATGAACTTTTGAAGAAAAAAAAAATCGCGTGCTAGATAACCTCAAATATGTCAAAAAACAGTGTTTTTTGCACTTTTAGATTAGAATATCTCATAAACCTGACGTGATAGAGCAATTCCGAGCCCAGATTCGGATTCAGCGTAAAAAATTACTTCGGAAACAACTATTCATTGTCAAGTGGCACCAAATTTTTAAAATTGTGCAGGGTAGTGTTATTTATCAGTTTTGCTAAATATTTTCTCATTCAATGTTTTTAATTATTAAAATAAAGGGTATTTCCAATTATTTGATACGTGTAGATATAAAAAATTCAAGGAAATAATTGTACAAAAATATTTTTCGAAAGTTACTGTAGTACGTTATAACGGTTTAATGGTAATGAATTGAATTTGTTCTTAACATTTTTGTAAGTTGTTATTTTTTACACGCTTGTTAAGTAAAATACCCATAATTGGAAAGCCACAAAAACTACACTGAAAAAAATATTGTGCATTTTATTTACGAATGGTATTCGTTAACCATAATTCGTACTATTAACGTAAAAGTTTCTTCTATTCGTACTATTAACACTGAGTACTATACACTGAGTACTCAGTGCTATTAATATAACAATATAAAATTTTGAAAAGATTCATAAAAATGTGTGCGTTAATATTACGAATCACTAATCATAAACTTAAATATGGTTAGTTTATTGTAACACATTGACATGTTGTTTGCGTATTAGTGCAACTTGCATGATTTTATTAAAAAAATGAAAATTATGAAGAATTCATAATATTTGTGAATATATAAATTAAGATTATGTATATATGTAATAGAAATTAAGAGTATATATACCGGGTGTCCCAAAAAAATGTATACACAGTTTGAATGATTATAAATTCAGTTTTTATTCACATATAATTAATATTTAAATTGCTAAAGAATCTACATAAAATGTATAACTTTCCTCCTACCGCAGTTGTTCAAAATTATTATCGTTGTGGTCAATACACTGCTGATAACCGTGGACTATACAGAATTTTTGGATCGTTTGCAATAACTTTTCAGTACTCTTTCTTGGCTCGTGAAACTCGTTGATATTCTTTGTCTTCAGGAACGTTATCTAAACACTTTGAACAGTTCCATTCGTTTCAAACTTAGCTTTTATACGACTAATTGTAGTCGTATAGGTGGATCTGCCTGAAACTCCCTGCGATATTGTCCTTGTACTTTTGCTACATCTTCATACCTTCAACAGCATTTAAAAATAAATTTCCTTTTTTTAAATGTTTAGCTTGGTCCACTCATTATTTCCAATTAATTATACCTTGAAAAGCAAGTAAAATCCCAAAATGATGACCCATTAATCAGTGTATACATTTTTTTGGGACCCTCTGTATGTATAGATTGGATGAATCTATTCGTAGCACGAATGAAAATTCGTTAAGTCTACAATTTCATTCGTGCCATGTACGAATAATTTCACTTTAATCATTTTCGGGACAACGAAAGTAAATAAATTACATTACTTCAATTTAAGCGTCCGGCGTAGAAATTTAGAAGAAAGTTAATTTGAATTTAAATAAAATAAATTAAATTTTAATAAAATAATAAATTTGTGTGTATTGAAATCAGGTAAGTATGGTGTTTTAAACAAAGAAATAACAAAAAATATTGTATATCGATGGGATAATTTGCAATTACCCAAGCGTCACCTACTTTTCTGCCTACAAAAAAATACCGAAAGGAATTTCAATAATCCACCAGTATTTAATGAATCAAATTTAGAAAACTTCTTTCTGCTTTTTTAGCGGCAAGAAAACTGAGTAACACAAAGGTAATTGCAAAGAAAAATCGTTTTAAAGTTGTGCCTGTTTTTCACCATTAGATATACATACGAACGCTTCCTTTAAAGGAATTAACCCGGATCGTATTTTTCAACTTATAAGTGTTTTTATAATCAAATTTTGTTTAATTATTTATTTTCTTTTT
Source organism: Tipula helvola (assembly GCA_963556165.1). Lineage (NCBI taxonomy): Eukaryota > Metazoa > Arthropoda > Insecta > Diptera > Tipulidae > Tipula > Tipula helvola. The sequence goes on from OY744483.1 coordinate 150,125,696, forward strand.
GTTTAATTATAATTATGGTGCCTACACGGATTTTTAGTACTCATCCAAATAATTGTGAAGAAGGACAACGCGGGTAAAAAGACAACCACAAAGTCACAATAAAAGACTTGCAAGATGCCATGGGGAAATGTTCAACATATTGATAACCGCATCGATAAGATATTCTTCTCTCTTTGATAGAAATTTAAAAATTGGAAAAATGAAAGTGTTTTAATAGAAAATTAAACAGAAAATGTGCAAAGTTGATTAGGGCATTATTCGACTTGTCCCTTTCTCATTTTTGTGCATCATTTGTTTCAAGTGTTTTTTTGTTAATTTAAAATATCCCAACGAGGAAAAGCTTTTTTGGCATTTTGTCGAAAATTATTTTTATAATACCAGTTTTAAAATTAAAAAAAAAATCATCTAAACTGAGTTTTATGCTCAAAGAGCTAATAATACAGCCAATTTAAATTAATAATTATAATTAGTATATCTAATATATCGATATTCAAAAATAAAATTTAAAGTTTTTTATTTCTTCATCACTGCACGTGTATGTATAAATTCTTAAAATATGGTATATATTTTACGAATTTATTCAAAAATTCATTACAACATAAATAATACGTAATTTTGCTTATGAAGCCGTTCCTACATTTTATAAATTATTTTCATTATATTTATGTAAATAATCGTCATATTTGTGAATTATTCATTGCCACTGAATATTGCGCTCTTCCTATATACGAATAATTTTGTAAATAATATTAGCGTGTACATACATAAAATGAATTTCTGCACTTTATATATGAATTTATTCGCTTATTCAATTTATCATTTTGTAAGTATGTATTATGAAAAAGTTCGTTAACTCAACAATTCTTTACGTTAATAATATGAATTTGTTCATCGGCAAATGCTTTAAATGCGTTAAAATTATAACATTTTTCGTAAATCATATGAATCAAATCATAAATACTACAACGTAAGTAGTCAAGTTTAATATGTATAATCAAATTGATGTGTTTCACTATATTAATGTAAGATTTTTGTACTATTAACGAAGAGCCGTGTTGGCTCTGTTTTAACGAATTTTTCTTACTACATATTAATGCAGTTTTTGTCTGTATTGATGTAGGATCTTTTTCAGTGTACACCACGCAATAGCTGCATTTCTTACGTTTGTTCTGATCTGGATCAAATCATATTTCAAGAAATGATAAAGGAATGCAAAGAGCTGCTGGGATCTAAATGTTGATCCAAAAACAAAATTGGTTCAATTTTTGTTGCTATTTTTAATGTAGGTAAACTTTGCGTCAAGAAATGTGGCATAATTAAAATTGCATAATATACCCATTGTATTTACTTAAATGAATTTCTCATTCCTCAAAACCTATTTTTCGTCCTATACCAAATATAGTAGTAATTATACTGGTATAATAGCTCTGTCATCTGTTCTGTAAATACCTAAACAAGTAGAAAGGTTTATTGATTTACATAAATTATATTTATTTAGCACGGCTGGAATTTGGATTATTCGAAGACGATATTGAAATAGGTATAAACGACAGAAAAACCAATTATCCAATACCCTTAAATTTATTAGAAGTTTACTGCTACAAACTCCAAGAAACCGGTATCTTACATTTTAGTGTTACCAGAGTAAATGAACCTCAAAAGACGTTTAAAAAACTATCCAGCTATTTCGAGTAAAATCGGCAAACCAATTACGATTACGACAAAGGAACGGAGCAACGTATCTGCGGTGATAATTAAATATAGGGTCGTCCATTTTGGAAGAGAGAAAGAAGGCCCAATTCCTTAATTTCTTTACTATTCTTTTATTAAAGTGACGAATTTTACCAAATTTTACTTTTTGGTAAAATATTACTATTCATAATAATCTTAAACATTAAAATATTACTAATATATTATGTTGACATGACTCACAGGTTTAACATTTTGAAGGATATACAATTTAGTATGGAACGATATAACATTTTGAGTTTAAGACTGTATCTCAAATTTTTTCTTCTAGTGCCAAGCTGAATTTTTCACAGATTAAAGTGTCATTATTAGCAAGTAATTTAACGTTAATTTAAAAAATTATCATATAAAAAAATACTTTTTTTGTTATCGAGATACTAAGAAATAAAGATTCCAAAAAACACCAAAATTCCAAAATTAAAAATTATTAAAAGCAAATTATTTCATAATTTTACATATTCTACTACATAGCTGTCAAAAACCGTTGAGGAAACCAAAATCGGTCAACCCGTTCCGAAAATATGATCAAAAACGTAATATGTACATATGTATACCCAAAACTCCTTGAAAATGAGAAAACTTTGAGAGAGTGTAAACTGGAGAGTGAAAAAGCCAAAAAAATGTTTCTATTTTTTTTTTCTTATAAATCGAATAAATTGAACAATTTTTGAAACATCGCGTCCAACTCATGTACGATTTCATATGGAATGACCCTATATTTATTTTATGATGCCTTGGAACCTACCAATTCTCTAGGCTCTCGATCTGGATACAAGAAAATAGGTGGGATATACGTCAAATTTGCCACACTTGCTAAATTTTTAATTTCAAAATTGTCTTCCATTATTCTTGCTGGGTTGGTGTACACAGAGGACAGAAAACAATTTGGAAATGAATGCATTTTCAAACCTATACTAGAACAATTGGAAGCACTGAGAGAAAATAGCATGTTTATTAGCAAAAATAATCTTACGGTTAAATTTATATATATTAAGCGGTGTCATAAGAGACAATTTAAGGCTCAACTCTGTGTTAGATTTCACAGAGAGCTTTATGGGAACGTTTTATTGTCGTTTATGTAAACATTCGAAATATAGAAAATTACCGCTCCGACTTACACTTAAATAATTCAAAGCTAACGGCCATTAAAGAGTTCTGTGCTTTTAATTCATTGATTCATTCATGAATGACTTACTTGAAGGCGTCTTCCATTACAATTTTATGGTAATATTAAAGTATTATGTCGTTGATAAAAGGGTTTTCACAATTGAAGGATTGAACTTTCGTCTTCAAAATTTTAATTATGGTAATTTCAATGTAAATAAGCCACCACTGTTGCAGGCTTCTGACCTTTTAAATAAAGAAAAATTTAAAATGAGTGCAAGTGAAATGAAAACGTTCACTAAAATTTTTGGAATTCTTTTAGGTGACCTGATTCCACAAAACTGTCTAGCCTGGAATTATACATTTCATTACGAGAATTAATTTCAATAACATTTTCAAATTCGGTTCATCCTCGTGAATACCTTTATTTGAAAACTGTAGTCCAAGAGCATAATTTGCAATTTATTAAAATATCTAAATCACAATTACGTCCAAAACATTACTTTCTAACACACTATCCCAGAAATATGGAAAAATAGGTCTTTTAAAACAGTTTTCAGCTAGTCGATTCAAATATTTCCATCAGAGTTTAAAAATATTGCGTATACATCGAAAAATAAAATTAATACTATTTACACAATAAGAAGAGGAGAATAGCCTGATGAGATGTACTGAAAGATGATTTATTTTTCACATGCTCGCAGATCGAAACTGAATTGCAAACTCTTAACAATTTCTCCTCTTCTTATAAATATTTATCAATTTGGAATATACCAAAATAATTTAAAGTTTGAACATTTACACAATATCATCAAAAAATCAAATTGTGTTATACCCTAGACAGACAGCGGTTTAATAAATCCGATTTAGCTAAACTCGTTCAAGTACTCCATGAAAAAAAAACGCGTTTAGCTAAAATCTAGGTTGACATACTGCGACTAAACTCGAAAAATTTACTAAATCGGTTTAATTAAATCGCAGTCTGCCTAGGGTATTAGGTAACGAACTAATGAATTTGGCTCACGATACTGGTTTTGTGTTTGCAGTCTAACGGAACAAAAAAATTAAATTTCACAGAAATATAAGTTTACGTGCTAAGAAAAGTGGTCTCGCAATAATTTCATAGAGTTCGGATATATTATTCTAAAGAAAGGTTCAGTAATCCACTTAGGGTGGTATCCAGATGGTATTCTTAAATTTGTTCTTGTTAAACAGCTACTGAAATATAAAACAGGATATTTTAGTTGTGTTCAACATTTGAAAAACTTAGGTTTCAATTATCATTAATTGACGCAACATAAAAAATTCGTTCTGAGCTTAAATTGCTCGTATAAGCATATGGTTTCGAAATTTGACTGGGCTTTTGGATAATTTAAGATGGCGGATCTAAAATCGCTCCAAAACGTGCGAAGCCTCCGGTTAATCGAATAATGTCATCTAACAATTCTCATTTCGTATGTTCTCAAGGTCACTGATGGGGAGTTTAGAGTCATATATGCCTCAATACCTTATAGTCCTTTAACTGATGCTTTAAAAGCACATATCCCCTTGACCTAACCTCCAAAAACCTAAGACACCCTCTAACGTAAGCTTTAAAACTGAAAAGCCCAAATAACAAAACCTTCGAAATGTAATACCCCCGTAACATAAACTAATAAGCCCCATAGGCTAAACCTAAATTTCTTAGTCACAGAACCCCTCAATCTAACCTCAAAAATCCCTGTAACTCCATAGCTTAAGAATTGCTAGATGATATTATTCGATTAACCGGAGGTTTCGCTCGTTTTGGCGCCATTTTGAATCCGCCATCTTGAATTATCCAAAAGGCCAATTTAATTTCGTATCCATATGCTTATATGAACAGTTTAAGCCCAGAACGAATTTTTTATGTTGCGTCAATTTTTGGACAGAAGGATGGCCAAGTTGACGTGAAACGTCCCATATATGATAGCTACTAACAAAACCTGTAGTGTACTTCATTAATTGATATGGTAACAACTATCACAACATCTGATTGACTCTATCATATAACCATAGTAAATTCAATTAATTTATTGGTAACAACTATCATAACATCTGATTGTCTTTATCAGTTTCATATAATAAATTCAATTAGTTTGTTGATGCTTACCATCATAATAACGATATCTGTAATCATAGTTATGGTTAATTCAATAATATTTTGCATGATAACGCGCATTATTTATTTGTAGATACAATCATTATAAATAATGGTATACATCAAGGTATGATTCTCTTAATCATTGCATCTAATCATAAATATGATGGTCACTTTTATGATTAGCTCAATCATATTTTTTCTCTGAGTGTATGGTTATATTTTTGTTCCATGGAGAATTTGACCTTTGATCATTTTTAATGAAATACTTTGAATTTGTGTTTATAAGACATGCACAGTTTTATTCCATATGCATATGTTTATAATACAAAGAAAAACCGTAGAACAAAAAGTGTTCCGTTTATTCCTAGCAGCGAAAAGAACTAATTAAACCTTTAAATTGCTCTCCTGAAAAAACAGTATTTTTCACTTATCATATTCTTACTTGGATAGGTTGATATGGGAAATAAATCGAATAATAACGAACATGAAAAAAATGTACAAACAAATAAAATTAATAATATTATTAATAATTACAAAAATAATAAATACATTCCGGGTGATAAGGGACCTTATGTAGTAATTTTAGAGAAAAAAGGCATCGAAGACATCACGATTGCTGAAAAATTAAACTCTATGAACTTTGGAAAAATAATTCAGTGCTGAGATGTTCTAACATCACTTTTTTCGATGTTCGATAGTATTCATGTCTCTCTTTTCAAGAATAAAATTGTATACTATTTCGACTTTTGAATTAAGCTTTTTCTATTGCGATCTCAGCATGCTCGCATAAAACATCATTCTATTTCTACTTTCATTCATCACTCTTTATCACAAAAAATTTTGTTTGCGATATTTTATCGATGTGAAGAAAAAGAAAAGTATACAGAAGGCTGAGATCGCATTAGAAAAATTGTAATGAAAGAAGAAAATAGCGTACAATTTTGTTCTTGTTACAAGAGACAAAATACTATCGAAAACGAATCGAAAGTGATGTTAGAACATCTCAGCACAGATAAAACAATTTGGAAAAAACCGGGTTAAAATACAGACTAGGGAATTGGACACAGCCAATAAAATTTTAAAAAGCGTTGATTTGGAAAAACTTCATCATTGTTCTGCATATGTACCTAATTTTATGTTAGAAACAATTGGATTTGTAAACAAAATTCCCATCAATTTCAATGAGGAAACTTTAAAAAAACAATATTTCAGTAGATTCAAAAATATTGAAGGTTGAGAGGATCAACAGATGGAATAATCAGGAAAACAAATTGGAACCTACTAATTCAATTAAAATTACTTTCAGATCGACGATACTTCCAGATAATATTTTTATATTTGAGGTAACATGAAAGGTTACATATTTCATACCAAAACCTTTAATATACAAGAAATGCCTATTATACGGACACACACAAAAATACTGTAGAGGGAAACAAAAATGTAAAAATTGTGCATCTTCAGATACTAATCATTTAAAAGAGAAATGTGTAAATGAAACATGTTGTTATTTTTGTGGCGAAAACCATATTTCTAACAGTTTTTTGTGTGAGGAATATAAATATCAAAAATATATTAAATATATCATGACGACCAAAAAATTAAGTTATGGTGAAGCGAAACAAATCATAAACCCAAGAGAATTTAACATTAATGAGAAAAATTTCCCTAGTCTGACTTATAATCAAAATATTAAAAAAAATAACAAAGAAATTGACAAGGCAAAAGAGGAAGTAGAAGAAATTAAAAAAAAGTTAATAGAAGAAAACAAAACATTGATAACAGATATAAAAGAAATTAAAAATATCATAACGGAATTAACAATAATAAATAGGAAAATACAAACTACAACTCAAGGATTCTTAAATACTTCAAGTAAATCACCAGAATTGGATCTTATTCTATCTGAGATTCTTACACAATTACTTGATATGGATAAAATAATAATTAATTCGAACTAAAAATCTAATAATATTAATATTTTTGATGATACAGAAATTAGACAACAATAAAATAAAAATTTTACAATTAAATTTTAGAAGTATGTAACGGGATATGAAGTCTGCGAAGTAATGGCGATCCCCCAGATCGCTATTTGTACCAGAATAGTTCGTCATCAACCAAGCCGAATACTTTCGAATAACCAACATCCCGTTGACAGACATCTCACGGTCACCACCTGCAGCTTTGTGCGGCTATCGCTCAGTCTGGGGCGGGTGGATGTGGTGGTGTCCCGTAAAACTTAAAATTGCTGCTAAGAGAATGGCCTAAAATTATCACTGATTAACTCACCTACGCCATACGTGCCCCAGTCTACATCTCCTGAATATGGTTAATTTAATTAAACATGACCATTTTCAAACAATATAGCCATTGTACAAAACTATAAACATATGTATTTATCAAAAAAAAAAACTTAAATAAAGGTGAATTTATAACACATGAAAAAAAAGAAATTTTACGTTAAATTTACTGGATACAATTCAAAGTGCATTAATTAAGCACGGAAACCAAAAATAAAAGCAAAATAATAAGAAAAATTTATAATTTTTACACCAATAATATTTTCCCAAGTTTTCATTCCTCTATAATAATTTGCGAGTTGAAATATTCCAACGGTGACAACATACGTTGAGCTCTTCGTACGCTATCCCTTGGCTCTGTAAATAAAAACATTCAAAAAGAATCGTTAAGCCGCACTAGCGGAATGAGTTAACAAGGAAAATACAATATCTGTAAGGAATTATTTATCAACAACAACAACAAATAACAATAACAATTAATAAAAACAAAAATAATCAAGAAAAACAAACGAATGGCTATACTTTACGAATACACATACATATGTATGTGAGTAATGTCTCCAATTACAATGATCGGTGAATTACGGTTAACTCCTCGCCTCGTCCCGTTATATCGACTGACTGGGTAACGGATTGCTACCACGATGCGATACCGTCCTTACACTGGAATTTCCTGGATTATTCTATACCCGCTGGTTTAATTTATGTCGCCGATGTAAGCCGGAATTTGTTGTTGATTTTTCGTTGTTTTTCCGATAATTGGACCGTGCTTTCACTATCTTCGGTGTGCCGTACAGCTGCGGCTTCGATTAACGACAACACTAGGCTGTGGAATTGTTATTCCTCCGTTATTCACACGGATATTTTAATATTAATTCGGTATGTTTCCGTTATTTATTAACCGAAGATGAAACACCGTACGCCGCAATTCAAGATTAGGAATGATTGTCCTATAAGAAATTGCGTACTTCCACGGTTAATTTTTATTTTTTTATTATTAAACTTGTCCACTTCCCCCAATCTGAGCGTATTGGACATTAATTCCGGTGTTTTGTTTTTATTTGTTTCACCTCACAATCACGATTTTGTTTTAATTTGTTTTATTTTATCGTTGTATATAAATAATCTTTGTCACTGGACTTAATATTCATTATTGAATTATTTATAACTAAACATGGACGACTCTTGTCTTTTGCCACTTATTTTCTTCTCCCACGCCTGTCAGAAATTCCAATATTTATATATTGCTACATACTGCTGACAGCGCCACTTAGCATAAAATGATCGATGATAGAATTAACAAAAATCAAACCAAGCTGCCATCTATACGCATTCACGCCCTAACAATACCCTTTGTGCATTAGCAGGGAGGATATACATTCAATATTTGCAACGAAAAATACTCCGAAAAATAAACATACTTAACGACATAATCGTTACATCGTGGGGACGACCCACAACCCTGAGAGTCTCATTAGCCGGCTAAAGTTTCACCAGTACCCAACATCCGATTAAGTTCGGATGTCCTTGGCGTGGTATGTACCTAAAGATTTACCTGACGGATCTTGCAACGTATAAGCGACGTTTCCCACTCTGGCGGTTATAATAGCTGGTGTGAATTTTGGAGCAAATTTCGAGTTGAATTGCCTAGGTGCTGCACTTTGAGTATACGTCCGTACATATACATGTTGTCCAATGGTTAATTCGCGTTCTCTACTGCGCATATTGTATTGTCGTTCAGATTTTAGATGAGCATTCCTTAAATGTTTGAGAACCGTGTGATGAATTAATTCCAAACGTGCTGCTCTTGAATTTAAGCTCACGTCGTGTTCATTTTCACAACCAAGTAAACGTCGAAGTTGATATTCGGATCCATGCGTAATCATGTGTTGCCCGTAGACTAAATAATGGGGTGAATAATTAGTCGCTGAATGCACGACGTTTCTAAGCGTTGACGCGATTTGGTCTAGATACAAATCCCAATGTACATGGTTATCTCCTAAGTAAGACCGGATTGTCTGCAAAATAGTTCGATTAGTTCTCTCCGACGCATTACTCTGAGGAGAATGAAACGGCGTTTTCATATGTTGAATTCCGTACCGATTTAATAAGTTACCAAATAAATTCGATTGGAATTGTCTTCCATTATCCGACACAAGCATTTCTGGAACAGAAAATAAGAGAAAAATTTCTTTTTCCAGGTATTCGCACAAAGATGAGGAGGACGCATCTCGAAAAGCTTTAAGACGAACAAACTTGGAATAATGATCGAGAACGATCAGCACACACGTATTACCATTTCTTGAGCGTGGGTACGGACCTAAGTAATCGACATAGATCTTTTGGAAGGGGCGCATGGTAACATGCGAATTACCCATAGGTGGACGTGTAGAATAGTTAGTAGCTTTCGACATTTTACAACTGGAACAATTATTAATGAATTGACGGACATCTTCAGCCATACCAAACCAGTAGTAATAACGTTGGATCCGCTCCAGTGTCTTATAGATACCCATATGTCCAGACGATGGTGGTACGTGTGCCGCTTCTAGGATAGAAGGAACCAAACTTTTAGGAATGCACAGTTTCCAGTTCGGTATATCCGTGTCTGTGTAACGAATTCCATACGATCGGGATATTAGTAATTTATTGTCCTCGACTCTGAAATTAGATTCGGTATTAGTGAGATGTTGATACTTGCTAATTAAATTCAAATAATCTTCATCATGAAAAGCTGCGGAATTCATATCGACCCAAAATGTTGTATTAAAATTGGGATTCGCTGGATCAATTAATGTTTCACAGAAGGCCCGCGATATTGCATCAGGTACAACATTTAGGTTTCCTTTTCGATATTCGATCTTAAATTTATACGCTTGCAATTTAAGACTCCATCTGGCCAAACGCCCCGACAAATCAGGCATATTCATTAACCAGCGGAGACTAGCGTGATCCGTTATGATGGTAAATTCGAATCCTTCCACATAATGCCGAAAATGCTTTACTCCGAGAACAGCCGCGTAGCATTCAAGCTCTGTAACGCTATACTTTCTCTGAGTCCCATTGAGCTTTTTGGAGAAAAAGGCGATCGGGTGTTCAAAATCATCAATCTTTTGGAACAGAACTCCTCCCACTCCTCTTGCGGATGCGTCGACCTGAATACAAAAGGGCAAATCATAATTTGGATGCACTAATACTGGAGCAGACGTAAGGCATTGTTTTAACAGGGTAAATGAGCGCTGAGCATCTTCGTTCCACGTTAACTTAGTTTTGGTTTTTAGCAGATCGGTAAGTGGAGCTGAGATGGAAGAAAAGTTAGAGATAAATCTACGATACCATCCACATAACCCGAGGAAACTGCGTAGATGCTTCATTGTCGTAGGGACTGGAAAATCTTGAATAGCTGCCACTTTATCCAAGTCCACTCGTAAGCAACCCTCTCCAATCACATATCCTAAATATTTCAATCGTTTTAACATAAATCTGCTTTTCTCCACGTTAATCGTAAGATTGGCCTTCCGCAACCACTCAGCTACGAGCTTCAATAGCACAAGGTGTTCCTCAAAAGTAGTACCCGTGACGAGAAGATCGTCAAGATAGACGAAAATCTTGTCATGGTACTTATGAGGAATCACCCTGTGCATCAATCGGCACATAGTTTGTGGTGCGTTGCATAACCCGAAGGGCATCACAGTAAATTGATAAAGAGGCCTACCCGGTACCGTAAAAGCGGTTTTACATTTGGCATCATCGTCGAGTGGTATTTGCCAGAATGCATCCTTCAAGTCCACGCTGGAAATGAAGTTTGTATTCTCCAAACGACTCAGTATTCCGTCTATTATTGGTAAAGGGTAGGCATCTTTCACTGTAAGTTCATTAACCCTTCGGGCATCTAGGCACAATCTTACTTTGCCATTGGATTTCTTTACAAGATTTACGGGCGAACACCACGGACTTTCGCTTTCTTCCAGCACACCTAGACTAATCATTCGGTCTAGTTCCTGATTAAGCTGCGCTTGAACCGCCGGTGATACAGAGTAGTATCGTTGCTTAACAGGCGTTGCTTGTCCGGTATCGATTTTGTGGCACACTAGATTAGTACGGCCCAGACCCTGGTAGGCGGATGAAGGAAACATTTCGACTATTCTCTGTAACTCATCACATTGTTGTGGTGAGAGATCATGTCTGGCGGAAAAAAAGGGGTCCACAGAGGAATCTTTTACTGGAAGATCATCAGGTGCTGAGTGTAACTCATTAATTTGAATTTTCATATTGAAAAGGTTGAAAAAGTCGATTCCCAGATACAGTTGTTGAGATAAATTAGGGGCCAAGAATAAACGACATACTTTCTCCTTGTTGTTAAAACGAATTTTGACCATAATATACCCTAAAATACGTTCTTTTGCTCCGTTGGCGGTAGAAACCATAGAAGGACAATGATGGAAACGAAGTCCCGCCACCGATAATAATTTTTCGCAATCTTTTCCCAGGAGACTAATATTCGCCCCTGTATCGAGAAGACCACGTATTGATTGATTGAAGATTTCAACGGTAACGAATGGACGACCATCGGTTTCAGTTGAGATTAACGAGGCACAAATCTGACGTTGAATTTTACGTTTTTCGCCAAAATACAACCAAGAACGATGGAATTTATGGTAGGCGGTGTATGAATTAGGTGGAATACTTGCGGATTTTACATTTGAGTTCGATTTCGGAGTTCGGAATCCGTATTGGATGCTGCATCCTCGAACCACACCTTTTGACGCGGGATGCTGGAGCTCTGAAGGTTGGACTCCCGTGAGATCCATTCCTTCTTTTGCACGTTTCCCGCCCTAGAGTGATTACAATTTGAACACTCTGCATAGGTCGTGTTGTCTTTTCCGCATACTAGACAAAACTTCCTAATAGGAGCTTTGCACCGACGGAAATAATGACCCGAGTTTTTACAGTTCCAACATACTGGAATGTTGAATGACACTTTGCGCTGGCTCTGATTTTGGAGAAAATTCTGTGTATTACGACTAAGGTTATCGTTGATAGCACATACCTCATCATCGTAATTATAGCCCGCATTGAACTGGTCGGAATTTCCGTGTTGTACCATCAGTTGATTAACGGATGGATGCGTAGGAATCGATATACCACCTGAATTCGAAGGTGTTGACCTATAAGAACGTTGCGTGCTGGTATCAGCAAAATTAACTGGAGATTTAAATGGTGCCGAAGGAATGGCTGATTCCGATGCCTGCGTTGGCCATACTGAATTCGATGGGACATCTGGTGTTGTATGCTCACGATATTCCAACTGATGGACAAACCGATCTTTGCTGGAAAAATTTGCTTCTGGATTTATGCCTAGTTCGGTCCATAATTGTTCGACTCGGCGACATTCGATTGCCAGTTGGTTTATAGTCAGGAAATCTCTGTCGATGAACTTTTCCCTAAGTCTTGGACGCATATTATTGATTAATATGGATAAGATTTCCGCTTCTGGGATGGGAGTTTTAGATTGAAGCGCAATTTTCTGGATCTCATCCATGAATTCCATAAAGGATTCTTTCGGATATTTTTGTTTCCGCTGTTCCAGCATTCGTTTAATATGTCTTTCATTAAATGGAGTCTGAAAACGGTCCACTAAATAGTATTTTAGATAGTTCCAGTCAACACACCGATTGGAGTTTCGTTCCCGGAACGTCCAATACCAATCCAATGCATTCTCAGCTAGGAAACATGACGCTATTTCAACCAAACGATCGGGTGGTATATTGGAGGCTTTAGCCATATGTTCCACACGAAACAGAAAGTTTTCGATGGGAACATCGGAAGTGGTTCCTTTGAATTTTAGATTCCAGGACGATACCGTGCGAGTTAGGGTACGGTCGTCAATTCTTCCCGGATTATTAATTTGATTCACCTGATTGTTACTAATATGATGATTAGTCTGAATTGTTTGGGCAAGGTTTAATTTTTGGTTGAAGTTACTCAACAACGTATCAAAATTGAGCATCATCTGCTGCATAATTTGGATGGGATTGCTCGTTTCGTTATGAAAATTTACATTTCGTTCCGAGAGATTATGTTTGGATTGGTCCTTGCCAGATTGAGGTGCAATTACGGGATCAAACTGAGGAACAGAAAATGTAACATCCTGAACAAGTGTGCTTGATTTATCTTGAAAACTACACGAGGCTTGTGGAGGATTAGGCAAATTAGCAGATGAAAATGACTGTCTTTGACTATCTTGGAGGAATAACCCACCACCAAACAAAGCATCTCTTAAGCATCCATTTATACAATTGATACGACCTAATAATTCCACGACTTCAGGCACGTCCATATTAGCATTTCGTAAACGTTTTAGACGATTTTGAACATGAATAATTCGGGATTGATAAATTTCTAAATCGGTCTGAGTGACATTAGCCAACTCCAACGCCGACTGGATACGGTTAAGTTTTAATGTACACAGTTTAATTTCATGCGAACTGTTACGCATGGCATTTTTGTGTGGCCTATCGGGTGTAATGATTGGGAACCTAGTCTCCGCCTCTATTTTAGAATTCAAGATTTCTAATGATTGGGGCGTAAATGGAATGCCTCGAATTTCCAGTTCCACCTGGAATTCGTCATTTTCCAAAACGTTGACATTCATCATTATATTTTATGCTGGGCACTATAATAACACTAAACCAAAAAAAATGAAAATAATAATAGTAACCCTTGGTACGACAATATAGGGACGTGTAATATGTAAATCGATATCAAAATTGAAACTTGGGTTTCACGCTCGATGATACCCAAAAAAAATAAATACTAACACAACAAAGGGACCCTGTAATGGGCAAAATGATTATTAATATCTAGAATAATATAAATATTAAAGAAAAATAAATAAATGTTATTAATGAATAAATAAATATACGAAACAACCATTCAGGAGATGAACGACTTGGAACACACAAACGACGTAGGTGGGCCGGAATAAATTGTCCTTTAATATTATTGAATCGATATGCTTTGAACTCTAACGTTATAGTAATTGATTAACCCACAAGTAATTCACTATTGTTGTAGGATGTACTTGTAGTCTCAATACTACTCTAAGTAAAAATTTATTAACAGAAGTTGGCCGAGTTTTTTTGTTGATCCCCATATATATACTGCCTCAAATTCAAACTATTCACTCATGGATATAGCGATGTTGAGTACATATGGTTAAATCAAAAAAAAACTCACCGTTAGAACAACAAAATAATTTCGAATTATGTAAACTGCAAAAAACCAATTAGACTAACAAATATGTATGCAACTGCCATTAGAGTCCAAGTAATAAAACTGATGCTAATGACCACACATAACTGTTAGTCTACCAAAAAGATAATAGTAATAAAAACTGACCTTGAATTAACTGGTTGCCATTGTACCGATTGTGCTTAAGCTGGTTTGCACGTGTTTGCTTGCCGCTTAGTTTGGGCGCCACTGTAACGGGATATGAAGTCTGCGAAGTAATGGCGATCCCCCAGATCGCTATTTGTACCAGAATAGTTCGTCATCAACCAAGCCGAATACTTTCGAATAACCAACATCCCGTTGACAGACATCTCACGGTCACCACCTGCAGCTTTGTGCGGCTATCGCTCAGTCTGGGGCGGGTGGATGTGGTGGTGTCCCGTAAAACTTAAAATTGCTGCTAAGAGAATGGCCTAAAATTATCACTGATTAACTCACCTACGCCATACGTGCCCCAGTCTACATCTCCTGAATATGGTTAATTTAATTAAACATGACCATTTTCAAACAATATAGCCATTGTACAAAACTATAAACATATGTATTTATCAAAAAAAAAAACTTAAATAAAGGTGAATTTATAACACATGAAAAAAAAGAAATTTTACGTTAAATTTACTGGATACAATTCAAAGTGCATTAATTAAGCACGGAAACCAAAAATAAAAGCAAAATAATAAGAAAAATTTATAATTTTTACACCAATAATATTTTCCCAAGTTTTCATTCCTCTATAATAATTTGCGAGTTGAAATATTCCAACGGTGACAACATACGTTGAGCTCTTCGTACGCTATCCCTTGGCTCTGTAAATAAAAACATTCAAAAAGAATCGTTAAGCCGCACTAGCGGAATGAGTTAACAAGGAAAATACAATATCTGTAAGGAATTATTTATCAACAACAACAACAAATAACAATAACAATTAATAAAAACAAAAATAATCAAGAAAAACAAACGAATGGCTATACTTTACGAATACACATACATATGTATGTGAGTAATGTCTCCAATTACAATGATCGGTGAATTACGGTTAACTCCTCGCCTCGTCCCGTTATATCGACTGACTGGGTAACGGATTGCTACCACGATGCGATACCGTCCTTACACTGGAATTTCCTGGATTATTCTATACCCGCTGGTTTAATTTATGTCGCCGATGTAAGCCGGAATTTGTTGTTGATTTTTCGTTGTTTTTCCGATAATTGGACCGTGCTTTCACTATCTTCGGTGTGCCGTACAGCTGCGGCTTCGATTAACGACAACACTAGGCTGTGGAATTGTTATTCCTCCGTTATTCACACGGATATTTTAATATTAATTCGGTATGTTTCCGTTATTTATTAACCGAAGATGAAACACCGTACGCCGCAATTCAAGATTAGGAATGATTGTCCTATAAGAAATTGCGTACTTCCACGGTTAATTTTTATTTTTTTATTATTAAACTTGTCCACTTCCCCCAATCTGAGCGTATTGGACATTAATTCCGGTGTTTTGTTTTTATTTGTTTCACCTCACAATCACGATTTTGTTTTAATTTGTTTTATTTTATCGTTGTATATAAATAATCTTTGTCACTGGACTTAATATTCATTATTGAATTATTTATAACTAAACATGGACGACTCTTGTCTTTTGCCACTTATTTTCTTCTCCCACGCCTGTCAGAAATTCCAATATTTATATATTGCTACATACTGCTGACAGCGCCACTTAGCATAAAATGATCGATGATAGAATTAACAAAAATCAAACCAAGCTGCCATCTATACGCATTCACGCCCTAACAATACCCTTTGTGCATTAGCAGGGAGGATATACATTCAATATTTGCAACGAAAAATACTCCGAAAAATAAACATACTTAACGACATAATCGTTACAAGTATTGAGAATAACAGAGAAGAACTTGATCATTATATAAATAAAGAAAAAATTGATATAACTTTTTTATGTGAAACTTGGACCAAGGAAGACGATAAAATAAAATTTAATACCTATAAGAATTATTTTAAACATAGATTTGACTTTGACGGATATGGAGGAGTTGGTTTTATTATAAATAATAAATTTAACTCTAAAGAAATAAAAGATTCAGATAAATATAATCCGATAGAGACCATAAAAATAAACTTAACAGATACAAACAATAAAATATTAAATTTAATAGGAATATACATTCTATCATCTATAAATAATTATATAATCAAAGATAAATTTGAAATGTTAATAAACGATAATTTTAATAAAAATAATACAATTATAATGGGGGATAAAAACGCGCATCATTCATGTTGGGAAGATAATAATAAAATAGATAATAGAGTTATTATAACAGCTAATATATTAACTAACTCCAACTTTATTATATTAAATAATGGTGATCACAGCAGAATAGGAAGTCAGGGAAGTAGTTCAACTGTAGATATATCAATAGTTTCACAAGATATAATAAACAAAACAGATTGGAAAATAGAACAAACTAAAATAGGATATTCGGATCATCTTCCAATTATAATAAATATTGAAAATAATAATGCATTTAATAATATATCTAATAAAAAAACTAATATCAAGAAAGCTACGGAAGAAATTATTAATCTTATTCCAGAACACACATTTGACTTAGAAGACTATGAAACAGAACTTCAATCTATAATTGAAAATAACACCAAAGAAATTAAAAGTAATATTGTGTCTATTAGAAGCAAAACATGCTCATGTCCATTACATGATGTTCTAAGAAAAATCAAAAATACTTCTCATTCCTTACAAAAAGAAAAATTTACATTTTTCGCAATTTTTATTGATTAAAAGCGAATAATTGTTGTGAAAAATATTTACCACCCACATTTTAAAATATTATTTTGCAAAATATGAATAATTAAAAATTGGATAAG
The DNA here is from genome assembly GCA_963556165.1 of Tipula helvola. Taxonomy (NCBI): domain Eukaryota; kingdom Metazoa; phylum Arthropoda; class Insecta; order Diptera; family Tipulidae; genus Tipula; species Tipula helvola. Next base: position 150,143,173 of record OY744483.1, read on the forward strand.
GAAGTTTTTGCTATATCAGATTGGATAAGGAACGTTTTGTTTTGAATCACCTAGGATAAGGTGTATTTTGGTTTGATTTAAAGAAAAAGCTGTTTTTTATTTCAATTTATTTAATTTAAAAATAAAAACTGTCAGGTATCACATTTTGATTCAGTACAAATAAAAAAATAACATAGTGACTTTCATTGCACTTTTTGAACTTTCAAAAATAAAATTTATGCTTTTCTATAACTAAACACTTAAGTCACTTTTATCTTCAGCCATTCCACAAATTTCTGGTTCTGGGATATCCTCAACAGTTTGATGAGCTGCATCTAGAATATTTTTATAAAATAGCAGGTTTTCATTAATACGCCAGTTTGGGCCAAAGTGCTTATTAATTAGCTGATTAACATCTTCGAGTTTCTCCGATTTCACCGAAACGCTACTTGGGAGAACTTTAAGGGTCATATTTTGAAGTGTTTGCCCCTTTTTGAGGACTGATTTGTATTCTCCTATATCCGACTTATACGCTACTTCGCCGCGAATATTAACTGACCTGTTTTGACAAATTAGGATAAACCTTTTGGCAGGATTAAATTTAAAATGCCACTGGCCAGGTGGCTTAAATATAGCAGTTGAAGCTTTTTTAAAGTCTATAACTCGACAATCTGGACTTCCTAAATTAATAATACTACCGTGGCCCGCATACATTTCCTGGTATTCCTCGGGCTTGATAATTGTTTCAACCCTCTTAACTTTTTTCTCTAGTTGCGCAAAGACGCGATCCGGAGGAATAAATGAGTGACCCGGCACAGGGAAAATTATTTCAATTTGTTCGATTTGCTTAGGAGCTTTCATTCTCAACCAGTATGCGCACATTATCATCATTGAGCTATTTTTATTTTGCGCTCCACAACCGTCGCATATAAGTCTAACTTTACGAAGTTCATTGCTAAATTCCGTATTTTGCGTTTATCGATGATAAACAGCAGATGCGATCTCATTTGATCCTTTTGGGCGGCAATTCTCCGTCCAAAGATATAGGAAAACGTTTCCTTTTTCTAATGTTGAATTTGCCGTACCGCGAACTATTCCTAGATTATAGAAATTAAATTGCCAGTTGTAATATGCTGCTTGGTCAGCCAATTTAGGCAAGAGCATATTTGTTTGGCAATCAAACGAAAATGTTGCAATCCTTTCATTTTCTTCCCTTGCCAATGAGTAAAAAGCTTTGGCGCGTAGCTTGTGAACTCTATTCATTGTTATTAAAACGGACTGCTTTTGCAAGTCCATTTCCAGTTTTATTTGTTCTTTTAGAGCCTAACACATATGTACTGCATATGTCACAAGATAGTGACTTGAACCCGATATTAAAATTGTTGTTAAAAATGTTTCGGAAGTAACTTAGTTTAACACCTAATTCAGGGAAATCTATGACGAATATTTTTTACATTTTGTTAATAGAAAATTCCCCTGCCAAATACTGTCTATAAGCGATACGTGATCGGCAATAGTGGATTTCAAGAACCTTAAAGAAACGCCAACCTCATAATAATTAAAATTGTATTAAAAACAAAGAAATAACTGAAAACATACCGGACATTTTTTTACAAAATTGATTATAACCTCTCGTTTATACAGAAACTTTTGAGACACGCGATCACCTCCTCGAGCTTCGACAGGCAATGTCTTCTTTTCAAAATGCCTTTTAATAACTCCTTTAACTCGGACTTTTGATATTCCCAAAATATTGGTAAATGGATTTAAGCAAATTCGAACTAATTTAGAATTTTTTTTGCGCATCAAATACTGAACGCTAAAGTTTTTTGGTGGCCCACCCTGGCCTCGGTTACGCTTAGATGCATTTTTTTTGGTATAAGGTAAGATCAGTGAATCTTGTTCGATTTTAGTCTTACAGCTGTAAAATAAGTTCGAGAAATGCAATGCGTCCACACCTTTTATAAATTTGAATCTGAAGGTTTTCCCTTTGTGCGAGCATTTTGGCATTTTAGGTAAAGCGTTAAATACGTTAAATACGCCTTAAACTAACACAAACTGATCAGATCACTATGAAACTTGTATAAGAGTGTTATTTGATGAGTTCAAAGGTTAAATTAGGTGTTTTTTTTTGTTAAGCAGTATGCACGAGTTTGGATTTAAATCTTAGGATTTTAAACAATTTTATCAATTGAGTGAGTTGATTGGTTAAAACGAGTAGATGGAAAATATTAGAATATAAATCCAAATTCGTGCATACTCCTTTAGAGTATAGATGAGAATGTGATGGATAAGGTTGTTTTTGCTCTAAAGCAGCAATTTCAACTGAAATTTAGTAAGGGATAACATACCTTTTGCTTGTAAAATGTTTTTTATGGATAAGGTATCATTTGAATTAAACTGTCTGTTGGATAAGGTATGGTTTTGTTTCTAGTAGCAGTGTCTATTAATTTTTAAAAAGGGATAAGATAAGAATTGGAGCAATATATTTGAATTAATTATATAGAATTCAACATTGCAAATCAAATGCCATCTTTAACTCAAAAAAATTTTTTTTGGTGGAAGAGTATGTTTTGCTTCTAATAGACATGTACATACCAAAACATTAGTGGAATGAGAAAATAAAAAACTTATGGGAAATAAAAAAGCAAAAATTAAAATTATTTAATCAACACAGATCTAATAAATATGTATATTGAAAGTGAATTAAAAAAGGTAACAAGTAAGCTGAGATTAGAGATTAGAAGGGAAAAAAGAAAATCTTGGAACACATTCATTAATAATATAAAAATATATAATAATAAAAAAGTATGCAAAGTAATCTTTTTAATAATATAGTGAATATAAAAAAAATTTTAAACATTAATATTGGGGTCGATTCAATGCAAATCTTCTATTTTTCTTTTCTTCTATTCTTCTAGTATTTCAAGGAAAACTAGATGTAATTTTCAAAAAATCCACAAAAATGTTTAGATTATTTGAAAATCGTATCTATAGTTCTCGTAGAAATAATAGCAGAATAGAAGAAAAGACAAATAGAAGATTTACATTGAATCGGGCCCATTATAGAGTCAAAGATAGAAGAATGAAAACAAATCAAATTACCTTCAGTCAACACATCAAAAGAAAAATTTTCATTAATGAAATAATAAACATTATAAAAAATAGTAAAAATACGTCATCGGGAATCAATAAAATATCTTATAAAATATTTAAAACTTTACCTGAAAATCATATAAAAATATTAACTAAACATCTTAATAAAATATGGGAGAAACAAATATATCCACAAATTTGGAAAAATATAAAAATTGTTCCTGTTCCAAAACCAAATAAAAACTCAGACATCATAGAAAATTATGATGAGGAAATGGGGAATTCATCTTTACTCTATTATAATAGCAGAGCCTACTGTATAAATAAGAGCCTCCACTATCGACTGTATTTTTTACTAAGGCCGTGAGTGAATAGGTTAAAAATATTTGGTTAAAAATTTGGTGAAAATCAAATTATCGTGGTGAAATATTTGTATCTACCAAATTTAATATTGCTGTGTGAATTAGTTAAAAATTAAAATTTTGACAACTGAACAACAACATGAAGCGCATTTATAGCAATCATTTTCCTAGTTTGTAATCTATTTTATTACTTTATAAAAAGCGTAATTTATCAAATGAAGCTATTTTAAGAAGAAACAGAAAGAAGCACGTCGTGCTTATGTATTAATTTAACCAATATTAAAAAAATGAGGGTATGTGTTTTTAACCTGCTTATCAAATTTTATATACGGTGCCTACCATGATGCATTTTTTATTTATTTTTTGTGGTGGGTAAATTTTTTAATTTTAACTTTTATGTCAAAATTTTAATTTTTAACTGGTTTTTAACTAATTCACTCACGGCCTAAGCTTAAAATAAGGTATAGTGAAAATAATATCTCAGCGAAACTCATTTTTTCATCGTCGTGCGCAGCCAACAGTGAAGCAAATAAATTATAATAACCTATTCGCCTTTAAAGCACCGCAAGAGGTGCCACGATCGCCACTAGTTAAAGGTGAAAAGCAATTCAGCGTTTATTTTTAAGTGTGTTATTTTTGAATTATTTTGCCGCTGAATAAAGAAATATATCTTTCATGTGCAATAAAAGATTGTTTTGAACCGTAATCAACAACAAAATTGTCCAAAAATATATTTTTTTGATTGCTGTTCACCTTTAACTCTAGTTTCAATATCGTCCACCAGATGTCAGCCACTTTGCGTTAAAAGGCGAATAAGGGAAATCTCTATAAAATTTGGAAGCCAACATGAATCTTAGGTAGAGATGGCATTACTAGTAATTGAACGAAGCCCAATAAGCAACTCAATTAAATATTAAAGCGAATATAATATTAATATTAAACAAAATAAAAAAATAAAATCTCGGTTGAAAGGTAGGGAACAATTTTATTTGCATATACAATTTTTTTTTACTTTTTTTTTCATTTTCTTTATTCAACGGTTAGTGGTGCCATCTCTACCCAAGGCACAGATACTAGCATTTCAACGCACCCCAACAAGCAGATGTTTGCTTCAAGCTTTAAGCCCCAGCCACAATGCATCCGTTCCGTTCCGTCCCGTTTTTCCGTCCAATTTAAATTTTGACATTTACTATGTAATTTAAATGAAAAGACGGAAAGGTTAGTCACAATGAGCGGAATTAGACGGACGGAGACGGAAAGATTTTTTTAAAAAATTAAAACTTTACGGTAAGAACGGAAAACATAACCTATTCTTTGACAGTAGGTAATCAAAAGCGCGCAATACAGTAACTATATATTTTATATTTTACTGATACATTACCAAAATGGATCACTACGAAATGGCTCCACGAATTAAAAAAGGCTGAATTAAAATATGTGTTCATTAATGAAATAAAAAAAGCGAATATTGTATGAAAAAGAATACATTTTTTATTTCAGAAAATTTGTGAAAAAAAATGAATTAAAAAAAGTAACAGGTGTTCATATTTTTTCATACAATATTCGCTTTTTTTATTTCATTAATGAACACATTTCTTAATTCAGCCTTTTTTAATTCGTGGAGCCCTACGAAATGTTTGAAATTTTGGTGGATTTATATACGCTCTTTAAAATTTACTACAAATTCCAAACAAAAATAAGGTGGTGGATACGCCCATTAAACAATGTAATATCAAATAACGGAGCGGATGCATTGTGACTAGCGAACGGTAAAGGCGGAATGCGCGCCATTTAACGAAAACGGGACCGAACGGAACGGATGCATTGTGGCTGGGGCTTTACTATGAGAATTATGACTAATTTCCCTTATAGATATTTTAATTTATTTGCAGTGAAATAGTTAAAAAAAAATTAAAAATTCAGAGAAGGGTCGGCTGAGTAATATTTTTAAAAACAAAAAAAATTATAAATAAAGATATGTGAAATTTGATTCCATTACATAATGTAATTTACATTAGAAAATATTAAAAATTCTCATTATTTTATAGGTAAATTTCTAAAATAACATGTGAAATTAAAAAATATAAAAAATACTAACAACACCACTGGATATGTAACGTTATATCCATTTAAGGTACGAACTAGGCATAAGTAGAAAGAAATGTTATTTTTCGTGTTAAATCAAAACAATAAAAAAACTCGATTTTAAATTTAAATTTGTTCAAGGCAAGCTAATGAAATTAAAATTATCTTAAATGTTATCAAAATTCTAGTGCTAGTGTGTTATCTAAATTAAAATTACATTAATTATTGTGAATAAATTTGAGGAAAAACACAATTCAAAATACACAAATTCTAACCTCAAAATGTAAACAAATTAGCCTAAATACATCGCTGTGTTTAAGCCATTTGTTTTCGTTTTTTTTGTAGATGCACGAGATCTGTCAGAATTTCGCTGAGATATTATTTTCACTATACCTAAAATTTTTTCTTTTCTATGAAACTATATGGGAAAACGCTTATGTTCATTTACAGTTTTAGTTTATTAGAAATGTGAGCTTTTGTTTTGTTTTTATATGAAAATATGCATGAAACACGTAATGTTATTTGATTGAAAAATCGAGCCTTGAAAATGTTTATTTCTTAATGAAAATCGTCATGAAAAATAAGGTACTTTTGAAATTTAAAATATTGTTGTTTTTGTAATATACGTCATCAACATAGTTGCCGTCTTACTTTGGTAAAAGTTATTCCTATCCGGATAGGAATGAAATTTTGCCCAAAGTAAGAACAATTCTTCTTCAAAATAATTTTTTGTTTTTACTTTCAACAGTTGGTACCAAGCTCTAAAATATAATTTATTATTTAGAATTTTAACAAATACTAAATAATGATATCAAATTATTGAATAAGGTATAATACGCTTTATGGCGTTAAGCAAAAGTAGATGTCACTACCGCTGTGAATGTGGATTAAGCTCTCAAATTATTAAAAATTATACGCCGAAAAAGCTTGTGAATTAAACTTTTGATAAATAAAATTATAATAAAACCATTAATTAATTTGGTCATAAAATGTTACACGCCTATTTCTTAGAAAAAAGTTTCGTTTTGACATTTAACCCACATTCACATTGCTAGTGTCACCATTTTAGTTACATAAATTAATAAAGCGTATTATTGCAAATGATAATTAATAAAATTTATTATTCTGATTTATCGAAAAATTGAAAATTGTTATTTACTACCAACTCATAAAACTAAATGTATCTAATATATGTACTCTAGTGGTAAACACTACAACTACGAGAAGAAGAGAATTTTGCTATTCCTACTTCTCAGCGGAATGAATCTCTTCATTCCGGAATGAAAATACACGGCATTGTTGTTGTAAAATTGCAAAGTAAGACTACAAGTAACTCGCAATTTATAAACAATACAATAATCATCTCTTTCGTTGCCTCGATTCAAATTTGAATTTGAATATGTTTCTATAGTTATTTTGAATTTGCAAAGCATGGTAGATTGTTTTGATTTTTTGTTTTCTTCGCTCTCATTGTAATGATTTATTTTTTGCTGCTTGCTCTTTCTGATTTATTTTATTTTAATTGTTGAGCGGAAACATGTTGTCTTTTTTCTTACCATTGGTTTTAGATGTGGACATATGATGACGTTATTAAACAGAATTGTCTCATTTTAATACACATTGTTGTTGTTGTAGAATGTTTTTTATCCCTCTCAAACGCCTTGTACAATATATTGTACATCAACTTTCATCGCTTCGAGCAACCATAATTTTTAATTTTTGTCTCATTTCTCTTGTGCGATCGTTCTCTTATGTATTTATGTTCACACTACAGTTTTATGAGCAATGCCATATCATAGCAGTGCATAATTGTGCTACGTATTTTATTTCTGGAAGAAAGTCAATTTTAAATGGCGTTTGAAAGGGTTAATTTAATTTCCTTTATTTTCTTTTGATTATTGCTGGAAAATAGGGAAATTTGAGAATCTGTGTTTCAAATGAGTAAGACATTGAGTTGTTTATTAGCGATTTCATCAAAAAATATTTAACTGGGTTTAACTTTTAGTTCATGTTTTATCTTCAATCTGAATCGCGTTTTTTCATACAAACACTATGAAAATAAATGAATTTTTAGTGTTTCTATATCCCTTATTTTAAGTTCATTTTTCACATGCCGACTCTATTCACATCAAGATGGTTCTGATATAACTCATCTAATAAATATATTAGAAGATAATAAAAACAACAATAAATACACTATCATCATATCTAAAGATATAGAGAAAGCTTTTGACAGAGTAATTATAAACAAATTAATATAAACAATGCAAAACTACGAAATACAGGATTAGTATATAAATTGGATTTATAAATCATTAACTAATAGAAATATCATATTCCAAAATGGCAATATTAAAATAGGAATAACTACAAGTAATGGATTACCTCAGGGCGATCCTATACATAAGTCCCGATAATTACCTATTATCTTGCAAACAAAGAATATAATTTAGTTTAAAGAAATTATTATTTCACAACCAACGAAATGCGTAGTAATAGCCACACTGATTGTTAACCTTGAACATAAACTAAAAAAATATACATTATGATGTAAGAAAAAAGGAAATTTACCGTTTTATTTAAAAATGAGAAATTAAAATTTTGTAAAATGTTTCCATGAGTAATTCCAATTATTTATTTTGTTTGGATAGCACTTTCTTGCTATTTCGTGAAACTTTGACATTATGTATGTATTTTCTAAGGAAGACTTTTTTTATGCGGTCCCTCTTCATCGCATAAAAAAATTGTTTTTGTAATTTTTGTACAAAATTATTTATTGTAGCGATTTATGGAGTTTGTGAGTATTTTTTTTTTGTGCGGTTTTTTTTGTACGGTCCCTATCTACCGCACAAAAACAGGTTTGACTGTACTTACAATATTATGGATTCCGGGTCACATAAACATATCTGGTAATTTAGAGCCATATATAGCAGCTAAAAGAGGTGCAAACTGTAGAAGGAAATTATAAGTTAAAATTCCTTTGGAGGATAGCATTGTAATATTTAAAGAGATTTTATATCAAAGATGGAAAGTTGAATTTCTAACTATGCCGGAAAATAAAGGGATACAACATAGAAAAACCATAAAAGGAACAACATCTATGAAAACTTGGTTTAATAAAACTGATTTTGATTCAAATTCAATTAAAAGGCTAACCAGAATCAGAACGAATCATAATAACTGTTAAACATGTAATATAGTTGTAGATGCTAAACATATTATTGAATCATGTAAAAAATTGTATAATATAAGGGTCAAGTATAATATAATAAGTAAGAAAAAACTTGAAGACATTTTAAATGGAAATAATATGGAAGAATATAATGAATTAAATAATTAAATAAATTTTTAAGTGAAATAAAATCTACCTATATATCTAAAAATAAACTAAAAAAAAAAAATAATAATAATAATAATAACAATAAGTAATATTATATAATATAAGAAAATAATATAATATAATGAATATTTTAATAATATAAATATTCAAATGAACAAATAAATTAATATTGATTTAATGTATTTTTTGGTGATGTAGATAGTGATGTCTAAACCAAACAAATAAACTAAAACTAAAAAAAAAAAAATGTTCTATTATATGTGGTGATAAAGTAATACACCAAAGAAAATATGGTTAATATGGCATTTTTATTTATTATATTTCCATAGATCATGTTTTTACTATTTCCGCTCATCACCAAAAGTATGAGAATCTGAGTTCAATGAGGCACTTTCCCAATATCGATTTTAGTTCATTTGTCCCCACGCTTGGGCAGCGCTGACTACTATTTTTTTTTTTACATGCAAAAACAAGTAAAATCATGTTTACAAATACAAGTTTCTTGTCTAAATTAGTGCGATTAATAATAAATATCAAATTTTAAAATTAATTTAGTCGAAATTAATAATTTAATGAAACATTCAAGACACATTTTAACCATATAAAACTACATATGAAATATTTTAGCCGCCAGTCAGCAGGCGTTGGAATTATATGTGGGAAAATCACAGGCTCAACCAGTGAAAAATAATAAATTAAGAAATTTTAACGACACTAATTTTTCTTAATTTTTTTTGACATTCGAACCAGCGAAAAATTATAAACTTAATAAAGTAACCTACACATAGATAAAATAAAAAATAATAAATGACAAATTGTTATTGTTTATGTGCAATACAAAATGGGGCTATATAATTTGCGAGCACAAAATGATCACATGTTTTACTCTTTTAGAAAAATTACATTAGAAAAATGTTGTTAAATCAACAAATAAAGTAATTTCAGTCAGTTAAACCTAGAAAAATAAAACTGAAATGAATGAATAAAAAATAAAAGCCATGAAATGAAAAATCGCATCAACATTTTATTGGCTTTGACGTTTATTTCTTAAGTTTGGACGCAAAATCGCGCATTCTTAATTTTTCTTAAGTGACAGATCAAATTTAACGAAGCTTCGTTAAATTTCTTAATTGACGTTAATTTTTCACTGGGCAAGAATACAGAAATGATATCTATGGCATTTTTAAGTTTTGTTAATTCTTAATTTTTAAGTTTATAATTTTTCGCTGGTCGCCACTTAGTAGAGGCAGCTTAGTCCAGCCGTCATCAGTATTCAGCCATTTTCAAATATTACTGTTTGTAAATAGTTTATTTTGCTGTCTATTTCTATGGAGAGACTCTCTAAATTTAGAATGATGTTCTCTCTTATTGAACATAAAAAAATTCCACTCCATTAACGGTTAATTTTTATAAAATATTTAGTCTAGAAAAACTTTTCCTTGTGAATAGGTAAATCGAATGAGATAAAAAAAAAAAATAGTGCAAGTGGTGTTGTGCAAAGTTATACCGTAAAATGGGGTAAATAGAAACAGCGGGGTGAATAGAAACAAAACTTTAAAAAATAATTAACTTGATAATTTTTCATAATACATAATAAAAAAAATCAACGTTAATTTTTTAAGTTGGTGATGAGTGCAAAAATAGAAATACAGTAATCCCCCCTATACTATAACACGGTAGATTCGTTCCGCGTTATAGGAAAACGCGTTGTACGAGAATGCTCGTACAACGCGCTCGTAGGACCCCGTATAACGCGTTATGTACAAACGATTTACGTTTAACTTTTTTGTTTAAGGGGCTTTAAATCGAATATTAAGGAAAAACTATGTTATGAACGAAATATGTGCATTTTATTAAAATCAAACTAAAAACATTTAGAAAAAAAAACTTATTAGACATATATGTATGTTACTAAAAAACAGTTAATTTCAAATAAATTACATATGCAATTGTTTACGTGTAACTTTGTTCTCTTTTTTTTAAGTTGTTTTCAAAGATTCTCACAAAAAGGAATAAATAATAATGTACATATGTTTGTATACATATTTACTAGTGATATTCATTTTAATTTAGGGATCAGTACATATACGGGAAATTGATTATGAACTGTACAAATCATTACAAATTTCACAGTACAGAAATATAACGTGGGAAATCCCCGCGTTATATGGGGGAAAATACGCGTTATACGAGGGACATGAAATCGCGTTATATGAAAACGCGTTATAAGAGTACCGTGTTATAGGGGGGATTACTGTAATAGGGATTTTTGGTGGAACACCGGCAGTTTTAAAGAATATATTGGTAAATATAAATCAACATTTTTTGGTTCGAAAAATACTCTAAAAAACTTTGTATGTAATTGAGCCATCGTTGGAGTAATATCAGAGAAAATTCATGTAAGTTGTTCAATTATGTCTTCTTTTTATTTGTGTAGTTAAAATTGTAATTAACTTTTACCGTTTTCCTAAATTTTACCATTTCGTAGTTTAGTGACAAAAATTAGAAAGTGTGGGGTGAATAGAAACACCAGAAATTAATGTTTTTATTCACATTACCAAGTTTTCCTTAATTCCAAATTATTAAATTTCCCTAATGTTAAATTATGATAGTATATATTTCGATTTTTGATTGCTACAGAGCATTAAAATGGCCAGACAATACAAGTCGAAGAGCCAAAAACATTATAAAAAGCGTAATCTTCTGATATTGAAACAAGCAGTTGAAGATGTTAAAAATAATAAGTTATGATTAAGGAAATCATCGGAGAAATCGGTATACACCATTCCGTGATATATCGCCATTTAAAAAAGGTGATAAAATACAAAATCAGGGGGGACCAACCTGCTTAAACGAAACTGAAGAAAAATCCCTATGGACAAATTGATTATTTGTTCAGAGTGGGTTATCCCATTAATACAATAACATTACGAATGAATATTCAAGAATTTTTAAACCGGCAAGAGAGATAGGTCGAAAAATTTAAGGACAACTTACCTGGTAAAGAATTCATCTGCTCGTTTCTGAAACGATACAAGCAAGCATTATCTCACCGCCGGTTATGCCAAAATACCAAAAGAAATCGGGATGCTGTTTCACCAGAAATCATAAATGAATATAGGAATAGAAAGAAACCGAAATTCAATGACTGTTTCTATTCACCCCAATAGCAGGTGAATAGAAACAGTGATGTTTTTTTTAAAAAAAATCCGCCATATTCATTTCGAATAGATCAAAGTAGTTTGAAAAGGAAAGAGTACACCAAGACCCATATTTTAAGATATTTCATTATATTAAAAACAAATATCTTCTTAGCAGTACATGCTTGTAAACTTGAAAAGTGTTTCTATTCACCCCATTTTACGGTATATTACGTTTATTTTTTAGGTAAGTAGTTTAAATCGTTTTTTTTAAATTGAAAATTACACTTTTAATATAATATTAATTTTTTTTGGCGTGGGCTGTATACTGAACCTAAACTTTTGTCTGTCTTCTATTGTCAGCCAACCCTGGCTGCCTACTGGAGAAGTACGTTATTACTTTATGTATCGCTAAAGATAGATTAATTTTAATTTTTGAACTTGAACTCAATGCCACTTGGTAAACAGGTAGACATAATCATTCTGTTCAGTATTCAGCCGCATTATCTGACTAAATTGAAATAATAACGATGCTTCAATAATACCGGCTGAATAAAGGAGATTTGATATAAATCGGTATCCTAATCTCAGCCGTTTATTATTTAATTAATTAGCTATATGTTTAATGATAATTAAATTACCTATTATTACGTAATTTATCAATATATTTTATAAAATATGTTATCACCTACATTCTACATATTTTACCGTTATTATGTGATTTTTATACAGAATACTATATAAAATAATGTCAACTAAAAGAAAACGGCCCATGCGTAATTATAATGAAAAAGCGTTGGAAGAAGCTCTTGCGCAAATTAAAAGTGGGACCTCATTAAGGGTGGTCAGCAGAACTTTAAATATTCCAAGAGGCACCTTGCAGGACCGCATTCACGGACGTGTGGCCGAAGGAACAAATACAATGGGACCACATACAATTTTGTCAAAAGAAGAGGAGAAGAAAATTGTCGAGTGGCTAATATCGCTAGCAAAATGCGGATTCCCTCGAAACCGAGTAGAACTCCTATCCGCAGTTCAGCAAATCGTACTTGAGGATGGACGGTCAACGCCATTTAAAAAGGCCGACCGGGGAAGACTTGGTACCATAAACCATAGCTTTCTCAAACGCCACCCAGAATTAGCAATACGAGCTCCAGAAAACCTATCAAAAGGAAGAGCTATAATCACCGAAAACTACATCAGGAGTTGGTTCAGTGACCTTCACGATTATTTAATATCAATAGGCGCTGAAGATATTTTAGAAGATCCTTCTAGGATACTTAACGGAGACGAGACATCTTTTGCAATGGTGCCGAAATCAGGTGCCATTATCGCTCCCAAAGGTGCTCGCAATGTTTATCAAGTGGATTTTGGTAAGGAAAAAGAAACTTTAACCGTTCTCTTGGTGTTTACGGCCAGCGGAGAAACACTATCATCTATGGTAGTATTCCCATATGTACGGCCACCTGCTGCTATTATCAATAGCATGCCTAATAAGTGGATTTTGGGGCGCTCTGATAGCGGCTGGATGCGGAGCGATACATTTTACGAATATGTGGCAAATGGGATACAAGTTTGGCTAATCGAAAACGACATTAAAAGACCAATTCTTTTTCTTGTTGATGGTCATAAATCTCACCTTTCCATGGCTTTAAGCGAGTTTTACAGCAGCAATGGCATCATCTTATACGCTTTGCCACCAAACACGACGCACATCATGCAACCAGCGGATGTTGGAGCATTTAAAAGCCCCTGAAAAGCGACTATAAGAAAACCGTCCGAAACTGGCAAAGCTTACCCGAGAATTTGGGAAAGGCCGTCACAAAGTCAAATTTTTGCCAGTTACTGGAGGATGTTCTAAAGTAGAAAGATAGAACGAATATCGTACAAAACGCGTTCAGGAAATGTGGCCTATTTCCTTTCAACGAAACTTCTTTCGAAGTGCATCCAGGACGCTTTGGAAACGAACGCTACATTTACTGAAATATCTACTTCTGACATGCAACCTCGTCCCTTTTCGAAGGCGGAGGACGATTGCGCTAAATTGGTGATAGAATCTGTAAAAGAGGAACTATTGCTATTAAATATAGACTATAAAATTATCAACGATGTGATCTCAACAAAATCAAAATTACCAGATGAGGAATCTGAAATAGCTGAAACGAGCCAGATAGCTGAAACGAGCCAGATAGCTGAAACGAGCCAGATAGCTGAAACGAGCCAGAACGTCGAAGGCACCTACTTTTTAGGGAATAGTGGAGAACTTGTAAAAATAAGCTCTGGCGTATCTGATACACTTTCCACTTTGAGCGACAAAGCTAATGATAAAACTTTAGTTTCTGGTATAAATTATTTACTTGAGAATACAACTTTCACAAAATATGCCATGGGAAATTTTACGAAAAAGCGATTATTACAGCAATAGTATTTAGATTGCCATGCAAAATACAAACAACAACACGTTATTATAGCGGTAGTTTTACGATTTTCACCATGGCAACGCGATAGTTTTACAATTTTCACCATAGCAACGCGATAGTTTTACAATTTTCACCATAGCAACAAGAAAATCCTAAACAATTATCTCTAAATTTGTAATTGTATTTCAATTTTTTTTATTATGATTGAATTTTTTATACACACATTAAAGAAAAAGCCATGCAAACAAAAGCTTGTCAAATAATTTGCATACAACATGACACAAATGGATGAATTTTGATTCAATCGCTGACGGGAAAGTTGTATTCTCTTACTAAATACAACACGTGTTGTAATTAATGATCGATAATTTTTTACTCGTTAAAACCGACGCAGATAATTCAACTCGTGCTGCGCACTCGTTGAATTTTCAGCGCGGTTTTAACTCGTAAAAAATTATCGATAATAATTGAGCACTAGTTGTATTACGCATGAGAATACAACTTTCACAAAATATGCCATGGGAAATTTTACGAAAAAGCGATTATTACAGCAATAATATTTAGATTGCCATGCAAAATACGTACCACAACACGTTATTATAGCGATAGTTTTACGATTTTCACCATAGCAACGCGATAATTTTACAATTTTCACCATAGCAACGCGATAATTTTATAAATTTCACCATAGCAACAAGAAAATCCTAAACAATTATCTCTAAATTTGTAATTGTGTTTCAATTTCCTTTTATTATGATTGAATTTTTTATACACACCAAAGGAAAAGCCATCCAAACAAAAGCTTGTCAAATAATTTGCATACAACATGACGCAAATGAATGAATTGTGATTCAATCGCTGACGGGAAAGTTGTATTCTCTTACTAAATACAACACGTGTTGTAATTAATGATCGATAATTTTTTACTCGTTAAAACCGACGCAGATAATTCAACTCGTGCTGCGCACTCGTTGAATTTTCAGCGCGGTTTTAACTCGTAAAAAATTATCGATAATAATTGAGCACTAGTTGTATTACGCATGAGAATACAACTTTCACAAAATATGCCATGGGAAATTTTACGAAAAAGCGATTATTACAGCAATAATATTTAGATTGCCATGCAAAATACGTACCACAACACGTTATTATAGCGATAGTTTTACGATTTTCACCATAGCAACGCGATAATTTTACAATTTTCACCATAGCAACGCGATAATTTTATAAATTTCACCATAGCAACAAGAAAATCCTAAACAATTATCTCTAAATTTGTAATTGTGTTTCAATTTCCTTTTATTATGATTGAATTTTTTATACACACCAAAGGAAAAGCCATCCAAACAAAAGCTTGTCAAATAATTTGCATACAACATGACGCAAATGAATGAATTGTGATTCAATCGCTGACGGGAAAGTTGTATTCTCTTACTAAATACAACACGTGCTGTAATTAATGATCGATAATTTTTTACTCGTTAAAACCGACGAGAAACCGGATGAGAAAATTTTGGGTAACGTTTATGTTTGTTGTAATATAAAACCAATGAAAATTTTTTTTTTTGCATTTTCCTTTTTGTCTTATTTAATTCAATTATAAATAACGTTTCATTTGATATAAATTTCATAAATAAACTCATAACTGTAATGCAAATAAATTCAATTAAACTTGATTGAAAAGTATTTGTGATTCATATTTTTGATGCATAAGTATTTGTGATATGCAGAAAAATTTAAAAATAATTAGTAAATCAATTAAATTTAAAATTATTTTTGACTAATTAAATAGTAACTAAGTCATTTAAAATTTGTGAACCATTGGAACATTTTTATTACGTCTCTATCATGTCTCGGAAGTGGTCTAAAAATTTGTTCATAAAATCGCATCGAATATTATCCCACACGGTTTTATTAGCATCCCATTGTAAATCTTTGATCTTGCTAGATTTGCGAATATCTTCCGCTTTCATTTAAACAACTATAAGGACAAATCAGAACTCTGCCTTGGCCTAGGCAACTAATTATGTTCAATATTTTTATATAATTTGTGTATTGGAGCGTTATTGTGCTGAAGAGCAAATTAAGGGCCAATTGATTTTTCAACAACTGGGAAAATTGCCTCATTTAATAAACTGAAATTGAATATTGATCTTGAAGTATTGTGATTTATACAGCCGCATAAACTTCTATTTCTTCCGCAAGAATACTACGGGAAGAAGTAACCATCCTATTTGATATTCTCTGCTAATGTAATAACACATTTTTTATCCATATTTTCTATTTAATGCCAAAACACACTAATTTGGACATAACAGAGTTCTCCCGAGTTCAATTGGCAATCCAATATAATGAAGTTCACATTTTGTTTCCTCACAGTAAATCATATTCTGTTTGGCTGTGTGTGAACTCTTCAAACCCAATGTTCAATTTCGGTTTATTGAATGATGTGGTTATTCAGAAATGGTTTCCTATGAAGATTTTTTATCGATTTGTATCACCAATCTAAGGTTGTATTCCAAATTTCAAGTCAATCGTTTAACTACAACGCTTATTTTAGCCAAAGATTCCCCATCATCGATAAATTTATGAACGTGAGAATCCTTGCAAGCCTGATGGATCTACTACTGCTTAAGTTATGGCATTAATTCTTTCTATGATCTAATGGAGCCAACGTAGTTATTGTAGGAACTGCAATCACGCGGTAAATTCAACTTTGGATACAGTCTAAAACAGAAAGTTGTGTGCAAGGTGAGCCTTCCCATGCCTATATAAAAGTGGTATGTAAGTATGCTTTGTATATGGTGAATAATTTGGCAGGCACATGACGAAATTCTTTGCAGCTGCATAAGTTTAATTATTCCATGTGAATCCACTAGACAATTTCATACCCAATATATGAACCGATGCGAAATTTAAGACGGAGACTCCGTTTAAAGAATTAGTGGTTGTGGGTTTGTTACGTTTATGCGAAATAAGTCGTGCCTGAAGTTTATTCGCATTGAATTCAACCCTACTTGCGATACCCGAATTAATGGTAGCAGTCAGATTCTCGGAAATAGAAATCCTAATTAGAGCACGGTTGTTTAGAACAGGCGACGATGAACAGGATGTGGGATTATGGAACGAGTAATGCGATGAGAGGATGCTGTTGTCTGCACGGGTTATTAATTACAGTTCATTTTGAAAGTATAGGAGCACTTCAAGCACTTATATATACTTTATGTATTTATGGAAGTACCTAATATTTTATCCTAACGTAAAGTTTTTTTTTGTTTTGTAACATTTGTTTTTAGTAGATAATTGTATTAATTTTAAGTCATTATTGTTAATTTTGGATAAAATAAATAAATAAATAGTCGGATGTAAAGTTTACTATATGGGGAAAATTTTATGACGAGAAAATATTTGTTATAGTATTCAGACACAGTCTTAGTCGTATGTTCCGCATCACACTGAAAACAAGAAATGTTATAGGAGAAAAAATCCTTAGAATATGCTCTGATTTCCGCTACCTGGACGAACATGTTTTTCGAAACAAAAAATATATTCCAGTAACCTTTTCGATGAGGGAGCCGAACAATATATGATCCAGCAATTTCTCGAAAGACGCTTATCTTTCTCGAATATAAAATTATATATTTTTTCTTCCTTGACTATTATTCCTTTGATCATTATTATAACAAAATGTATTATGTATATACAAAATGTTTGCAGAGTCCAAATTTAGTTCGCATGTCATAGTTTATCTATCACTGGATAGCTAAAGAAAGTAAATATGAAAAACCTCGGAGAAAATTTTTTTTTGGGTTTTCGTAAGTATCACAGCACACACAGATATATTATTGTGTGTTTACAAATATAAATATAAATTTTCTTTTTAATTTTGAATAAATTAAAAAAAAAAAAAATATAAAAAATTTAAAAAAATATTTTTTGTTCCTTAAAATTTTCATATTTGATCTTACGATCTGAAAAATGAAATAAAAACAAAAAATTAAAAAAATTTAATATATTTTTAGTTTTGTCGCGAATTTTGTGTCGTTTTGATGTGTGCTCGTAAAAGTAAAAAAAAAAAAAAATTAATAAAAATTAACGTTCTCTCTGATCTCTGATATTGGTTAATCAATATAATCGTGATTTTGTGACAGTTTTGTTTTGTAACAGAAATAAAATGTACATGTAAAAAATAAAATAATTTGGTGAAAACAATAAATTATTATATTCTTAATTATTATATTGTGTGTTTGTGTGTACAAGTGTTTAATATTAAAATAAATATTAAAAAAAAAACAAAAAAAAAAAACGATAAAAGAATTAAAAATAGTTAGCTATTGAAATTTTTTAAATCATTATTAGAAATTTCAATAAAATGTATAAACGTGAACGTGATGCGAAGGTGAGTAGTGTGGTGGTTCTAATTAAATAGAATAGACTATTGTAATATGTACATACATTTGATGAACTAGTGTTAATTAAATTAGGCAAATTATTTTGTGGAATTTTATTTTAAATGATTGCGCTGCTCTCTCCTTAGTCCTTATGTTATCACTGCAGCCAAAAAAATATGCCGCAATATTTTAATTGTGTCTATAAAACAAAAATTATACTTACTATGTATATACACTTCCACACCGATGTATGTAGGGCAGAATAAATGTTTGGCTCAAAGTGGAATTCATATTATGTAGTTGATTTGTATTAGATTTGATTAATTGGATATATAATTAGGCGGCATGGTTACCTGAAAAATTCTTTTTTAATTCAAATTCTAAATCCGATTAAATTAAATTATATATAATTAAACATGTGTGTGTTTCACTACAAAGATAAACTACGCTTATAAATGTGTGGTTTTGCCATGTTTTTGAAATGGAAGTGTTTAGTTTAGGGTGATTGATTTTTGTCATGTAATTTTCTAAATTGGGTTTTTGGCCTTACCAAATAATACGGTTGAATCCTATTTATAAGTTATAACTGTATTTTAACTTGTTCACTTGAGAATGACGGAATGTACCGACAGTCGCAATTTTTTGGGGTTTTATTAAAAAATAAAAAATTATAGCTATAGAAAATCTAAAAACTTTAAAAGCCATTAAATAGCTACAGTATTGAATCAGATTGAGATTTCATAGATTAACTAACGCTCTTAGTCTTAGCTGTAATACTAGTTATTAATTACTCTTAAGGATAACGTATGGACACGAGCAACTTAGCGAGCGTAGTAGTAATCATTACACGCGAGTTGAATACGATACTTTTTCTACTCCGGCTTGTATTTTAGTATTTTTTTTTTGACGTTATAACGTTTTACACCGCATGTTCAGAAAACTGACCCGAAATTTAGCCCTTGGTCGGGGGCAATTACTCATCAACTATAAGCACTACCTCTAATTTAAAGATATGATTGCTTAGATTGGTCCTTCGGGTTTATGTGTCACGCATAATATTTTCGCAATGACGTCATCGGGCGGCACAGGAACCCGCGCCGCGAACCTCTGATTTCGGCCGATTTAAATGCTTCAACCAATGTAGCGAGAGAACGGCTACTCCGATCGGAGATCCGATGGTGTCAATTTTTGCGTAAAAAACCAGTGGTGGTTAATTTATTTTAAATTAAATTAATTAATCTCGACATAAATTTTAATTAAAAATTCAAACTTGAAAATAGCGATTGTAGTTTAGCCCTTGGTCGTGGGCAATTACTCATCAACTATAAGCATTACCTTTAATTTAAAGTTATGATTGCTTAGATTGGTCCCTCGGGTTTATGTGTCACGCATAATATTATCGTAATGACGTCATCGGATGGCAAAGGAACCCGCGCCGCGAATCTTTGATTTCGGCCGATTTAAATGCTTGAACCAGTGTAGCGAGAGAATGGCTCATCCGATCGGAGATCCGATGGTGTCAATTTTTGCGTAAAAAACCAGTGGTGGCTAATTATTTTTAAATTAAATTAATTAATCTCCACATAAATTTTAATTAAAAATTCAAACTACAAAATAGGGATTTATAGAGATTGAGGGCACTATAGCAGAGAATGCCTCATCAGATCGTACCAATTCGGTTATTAATTTGTGCTTAATAATACTGTGGCAGATAATTTATTTTAAATTAAAATAATTAATCTCCAAATTAATTTTAATTAAAATTACAAACTACAAAATAACGATTTACAATGCTTGAGAGAGATCACTGTAGCGAGACAACCCCTCATGCCTCATCTGATCGGAGCAATTCTAGTGCTAATTTGTGCGTAAAGAAACTGTGACAGATAATTTATTGTAAATTAAAATAATTAATTTTCACATAAATTTTAATTAAAATTTAGATCTACAAAGTGGCGATTTACAATGCTATAGAGAGCACTATAACTGGGGAATGCCTGATCTGATAGGTCATATGTCAGTGTGGACTCTAATATATATTTGACCTAGACTGCGTATCCACCGCACTAGCCTCGGCGACTTTGGGAGGCAGTTGTCTGCCTAACTCACATTCATCAGGCACATCTCCGCTGAGACCCTGCGCTTCATATCGTACTTTTCATACCATCGCCCAGTACTTGATCGTTTGCAAACAATCACTGTACTCTCATTTCATGATGCGTTATCACGGAAAACACCTACGGCCGTGTAGAAGACATAGCCTACCCCGATTTTTTATTTAATATTTCTCCAGTTAATTTTGTTAATTAAAACAAAAATGCGCTTGTGATTATTAATTTATGCTCACGGAAATTTATTGCACACGAAATTTGTTTATTACATTTCAAAAGCAAAAATTATAAAACCAAAGTCTCTGCTAATGTCTTATTCTATTGATACAAAAAAACTGATCTAGATAAAAAAAAAAAAAGTCTAAACTGAGATCAATTTCTACTAGAAGAGTTCAGCATTTTTTGATCCAGGTTCCGTTTTTGGGAATCAGTAGAATACGGCATAAGATAATATTTCAAATGACATTTTCCTGCAATGGAAAAACTAATATTAAGTGTATGTTTCGACAGGAAACTTCGTTGTTATTTTTACAACACACCTCACACGGATAGTATACGAGTATATGCACCCAAAAAATGTATATAAACACAAAATTTGTAACCTACACAACTAAAAAAAAGATTCAAACTTACAACCAAAAAGTACTAACATATATTATAGAGTATATATATACGCCATAACCTACTTTTACTATGGAAAAATTTGGACTAATTTTTGTGACCTTCATTTGAAAATACGGGAGGTTTTATAGTGGTTTGAAACATGACTAGTGTACAAAATGGCGAAGCTACATAGTAAATTGTTGTGTGGCTAACTTCATCATGTCAAAAATACGGGAGGAAAAAAAAATCGTTTAGTCCACGTAATGTCGTATATATATACTCTATAATATATGGTACTAATGCCTAGATGTTTTTTGATTGTTATTTTTACATTAGCACTAAAATATAAAATTTCCCCTACGAAATTATTGAACGACCCTATATTGTGAATACATTTTTATTTTGACGTTTATTGAATGTTTTGATTAATACGACATGTAGAATATTATTTGTCTATTTTGAACAGGTTTGAGGAATTTTAGGATTGAGCATGACCATCTGTAACAGATAAAACGTGATTCGTGATAATTAAATCGAATTTTGGCGAGCTGCGCGCCAAAATTTGTGGTGAGTACCCTAATGGCTAGCTCGAAAATATTACAAAATGCCAACATGGCGGCTGATGATGCCAAATGCATATATGCTAAAATGGCAGCTCAAAGTTATAAAATTAAATATTAATTGTAGATGAACATGTTTTGAATTCAAAAATATTTTAATACATTTTGAATTAATAAATTAAGAATATAGTCGGAAATCATGTCCTTGATACAACCCACTTTCTTCTTGCGATTATCAACCATTTTCAAGCAGCAATTGTACTCAACCTTAAACTTGTCATTCATTTACAACCAGTTTCAAAATTGTATCAAACGTCAAAAAGTAGAAATACATATCCAAACGAAATTCCACACTACCAAACAAAAAAATATTTTCCGTTGTAAAAATTACAACGAGATTTGTGCTCGAACAAAACCAACAAACATGTATATACAAGCCGTGCAGAACAAACACTTAAGTACTTTTTATACCAGGCGCCTCGCCTCGAAATTTTTAGTTACCACACATGTGAAGCTGACACCCTTTCATACCGGTGGCGTCGGCCTTGAACATTCGGTTGCTATCAAATATTTTATTTAGGTCCAATTTACACGTGAATTATAGCAAGAAATGAGATATTATGAATTTGTAGCCTACATATGAGCTAGATTTTTCGGTAAATATAAAACAGTTGTGTCAGAAATATGATTTGCAGGTTAAGTTGACAAATCTCTTCGCTTTGTACAACTTTCAAATGTCGCAGTCGAGTGTGGAACGCATTGCCTTGGCTTTGTAGATAACTTCATTGCAATATATTTTGATTTTTTTTAAATTATCACTTAAAAATAAATTATTTCTCAACCAATTGAATTTATATCTATAAAATAAAGAATTTTTATTTTTGAAGCTCAAAGCCGAGGCGCCTGGTATGAAAAGTACTTTAAGCTATAAATATGTACGCTAAGGCTTAGTATTAGTAAGTATATATATATATATGTACATAAATGTTTATTATAATATTGTTTACAATATTTTACGCGTATGTATGTATGTTTTCTGTTAAAATTACAACAACAATGAGACATAGAGGACATTTCTTTGATAGGATCTGCGTAAAGAGCGAACGTCACGGCTTGTAAAAACATTTTTGGTGGTTTTGGGTCGAAACCAAGACTAAAATATTTTTGTACTCCTGTTAAGTAATAAGTTTATTGAGACCGTGTCCGAAATCTTCTAATATTTATTTGAAAAGTAGTCCTCTATATTCACAATTTTTTATTATGCTGTCCGAAAAGTTAATAATTTTTTGATGTATTTCCCCTTCTTATAATCTACATATAGCGTATTGCTTTGGTAAATTTAGAAAAAAATACAACAACAATTGCATTAAATAAATCCAAAAAAGATTCAGCTAAATCCAATTATTTTTTGAATTTATTTAAGTCAAATCCGATTTTTAAATTCTCAATACCTACCACTAGAATTTGCTTCATATGAAACACATCAAACAAAAATTAAATTCAAAAATAATTTTTTGCGGGTTGCTTTCTGAAATTTTAAATCCAAATCTAAATCTAATCCTTTTTTACCAAAGCAATACACTTATAGACACTGTATCCGAAACCTATGATAAATAATTTTAGTACTAACTTTTGACATTTATTTGAAAAAACAGGACACACCCAAATTATCACAGTCAAATCCTATGATAATTTTTGACATGAAAAACTAGTTCCTTTGTCTGATTAATGTAGTTGCCTTAGCCGTTTTCCTTTATTTTTTATATAATGGGCGCTTTCAGAGCACCAAACAGTTGGCAACATGTTGAATAAAATCACGGCCAACTCTATGAAATTTAAGAACTTTATTAGTAATTCAAATCAAATTAGCAATGATTTCACTAAACATGATGCCAACAGTTTGCGGATCTGAAAGCGCCCAATGATTCGTTTTTTTATTAATTACGATCAAAATATTATAATACAATATGTGTTTCATCGTCGTTCATAAAATGGGATAGCGAAAGATATTATTTTTTCACCATATACGCAGCTCGAGCTAAGCTAAAATGTCCATATAAATTTGACTTGAAATTTGGCTAGCTTAAGTGAAAATAAAAAATTTCGCTCACGATTTCGCTAACCGGTACGGAGTTCACGCGTAAATTTTTTTTAAAATAATGTCTTGCGGATTGTAATATAGAGGTCACCACTATAAAGTCTCCACAATTTTTCGCAGCAAACTAAATGCACGGAACATTAATTGTACGCTAAATTTTGACATTTATCAATTTCAAAGTGATCATTTCTGTCGTAATTTGATTAATAGTATACTGTCATCACTATATCAAGTGCCCAAAATACAAAATACAAAAATAACACAAAACTCTCTATTAATTAACAAACAAAAAACATAAAATTCTTAATTAATTAAAAAAACACCAACATTTTACAAAAAATTATTTGATATTCAAAAACTAAGTAGGCGTCATTAAAAAAGATAACAAATTTGAGAAGTGTCAACATTTATCTCTACACATTTGGTTTAGCTAGTTTTTTATCTGTATCTTTTTGGAGACCGCGTTCAAATTTAGCTTAGCTCGAGCTGCGTACCGACCTATGGCTGCAAAATTGTTTTCGCAGCTAACGCGACTTTTTCACGAGTTGAGTTATACTTACCAAATCACCTGAACTTAGTGTTTGCTGTTTGTCGGTTTATTGAATAGATGTCACTCTTCTCCGCAAAATGTCGAAATCGATAAACTTTATATCATGTTGCGACATCGGACATCGTGCTAATTGAACGAAGTGATAGAACAGGAGCAACCCACAGTACACATAATAAAGGTAATATACTCCGATGTTTCATTTTCGTTCTTTCTTGCGCATCCTTGTTAAAAATATTTTAATATGGCGGACATCGTGACCAAACAAATCGTGTTTGTGAGTTTTGCGCAATAATTTGGAGTATTGAGTGAATATAATTAAAATTGTGTGAAAAATTCTACTGACTTTAATTCAAAATAATTAACAATGTATCATGTATCAAATGTTGTCCAACATTTATGTCACGATCTCCGTCATTGTTGTTGTTGTAATTTTTTGACAACCTGCGCAATATATTACCTTATATATGTGTACTGTGGGAGCAACCATTGCCGCACAAAGCAAACAATCATACAGTGAGGTGAGGTGCTGCAACAAAACACCGACTAAAATAGCAGAAATGAAAACAATAACAACAAAGACTGAATGTTAACTATACTTTTAAGTGAGACATGGGTGTATAGTGCCAATTAAAACTGTGAGTGAAAGAGATAAGGCCTGAGGGATTTAAAAAAATTATTTGACTGGGTGCGAGGAAAAAATTAAATGATTCTGGGGGGTGATACGAGTATGAATGCACATTCGCGTGGTTGGAGGTGTGAAAGGAATGATGTTTGGAGAAACTCGTTGGCTGACCTCATTCTGGATTGATCTCGTGATTCTACACGATGGAAGGCCAACAAGGATGGCATATATTGGGGCCACAGCCAGTGCGATAGACATTACTTTAGTGTCTAGCGTAGTGGTGGCCCAAGTTACTTGGAATATAGCGGAAGAGAATTTGGGTAGTGATTGTTAATTTTCACTTTATTATCCAAGTCGTAAATTTGGACAAGCGATAAATCACAATATTTATGCAGCTAAATAACTTGCCAATGTAGGGGAACTTTAGCTGAGAATGAATCAAAATATTTTAATGCTTTATTTTAACTATGTTTATTACTCAAAATGTAAGTGTTTATATACAAAAATAATTTGCCAACAACGCAAAAATTATGTGGGAAACAATTAGTATAATTCAGAAATTGGATTCTATATCCGTAAATAATAATTTTACTTAAAGTCACTTAGTTGACAATTATTGCATCGCTAGTTGTTGTATTTGTAATGTGCCATGATTAGTGCAATGTGTTTGGGTTGCATGATAAACGTAATCTATGTTCAAATCTGTGATTGAACAGTGATGATTTTATGATCAATTCGTGTTTAGATGGTGTAAATTTTGATATTGAGAAAAACGTCTTGCTGAATAGTAAGAAATGGGTTGAACGTATGAACGAGATTCTCATAACAAATGAAGTAAATGATGCAAACCACCTTGAGTGTGAAATGGAGAGAGTGAATGAAATGTGCAGTTTTGAAATAAGAGCGAATGAAATTAAAGTAAACGGTTGGTGGAATAATGGGATTCAGTAATGATATGAAAGGAAACGGATAGCTTTGCGTGAATTCAACAGGTGTATTTGCCGTGAATGTAGACGAAATTATGAATGGGTAAATGGAAAATTGAAAAAGGCTATCCGTAGAGCAAAAAGAAGAAGTTGGCTCAACTATGTGTTAGAAATGACACATAGAACCACAACTACAGATGTCTGGAATAAATTTAATAGAGTGAGAGGTAAAATGAGGAATGAAAGAAATGTTGTAATGAATGACCCCGAAAAGGGAAATCAATTCTTACAAATGATGACGGATGTTCAGAATAACTTAGGTAATAGTAACAAACTGTGTGGGAAAATTTGAATGAAATGTGTGTACAATTTGAATGGAATGAGTTCCTGAGGATTTTAGAAGCGGCAAAATCTACCACCCCATAAATAAATAGAGTGAATTATAAAAAGGAAACTTTGCTGCGAATTCTTAATACGGTATATGGATCAGCAGATACCGGAATGCAAAGGGGTTCCAATTCCCAAAAGGAATCGCGACATGAATCTGCCGCGTATGATTATGTGGTCCCAGGGAAATTATATCAGATTCTTTTGAGGGGTGTATGAATTTATGAGTGAGTGAAACTTTATTTTGTGTGGAAAGGGTTGCCGATTGAAAGCAAAATCCCACAAGAAAGCAAAATTTCTCCAACTCTCTTCAATATATGAGTATAATTCTCCCACATAAGTATAATTCTCCCAACAAGGTTATCTTGCAATTTGCAGATGATTTTGCCCTAATCGGCCAGGGCTAAACTATCCAACTCAGGGATATGTGCTTCAGATAACACTATGTTTGAATGATTTATCAATAATTTGCGTGTGAATTCAAGGCATCTGTATAATGAATGCAGAATTGATTGAAATTACGGAAGGAATCAAGTTGGCAATGATTGAAGGGAAGTCCTATTCTCCGATTCCCTGAGTGGTTTAGAGTTAATAAAACAGGGAGGGGTACTCAGGGCAGTGAATTTGTAGAAATGATGTATGAGAACCTTCAATCTTGTGGGAGTGAGGTGATTCTACAATGGATACCTTCACACCTACAGATTGAAGGTAATGAAAGAGAAGATATGCTTGCCAAAAGGGGTTGTATGCTTGAGGAGATAACAGATTATGAATTCATGGATGCAAGAGATGTACTTCGGATGTTTCAGGAGAATCTGTGGAGAAAATGGGAGAATGAATTTATAGAAAAGAGCAGGGTAAAAGGAAAGAAGTACTATGAATAATGTAGTGCTCCTTTGAGGAAACCTTTTTTTAAGGAAATCAAAGGAGACACTACAATCATACGAACGATGGAACGGGTTAGATTGAATCATGGTAATTGGAAGAATGCTTAAAGAAGCGTCATTTGAATGAGGACGATTTATGTGAAAGCTGTTTGTTTGTGGATGACATCTATCATTTAATTCTAAAATGTTCAAAATTTAGCCAAAATTGAGGAATGTTCGATGTCCTTATGAACGCAAGAAACTTGAATGAATTACTACGAATGGGGAAAAATGAGTACAAGAATATGAATTTATCAAACTGAGTGGTATACCGGTACCGGTATGAAAGTGGATCGCTGTGAAAAAAGAAAAAAAATTGTAAAAAATTAAATTTGTAAATTTTGAAGTCGGGCCAGATGGCTTCTTGTTTGGAGCTAGTGCCATAGTTAAACAAAAAAAAATGGAAAGACAAAATCCAAAAGCTTTGAGCAGAATCGAAACCATAAACGACATAAAATCTCACATTTAATTTGCATTGTTAAATTGTTCTATTATTTCAAAGCATAACTGCTTCACTTTTTGGTAACTCTCGGTTTGGCTTCCCATCTAATTTGTGTATGAAAATCGTTTCTTAAGGAGTAAACTCCAAAAACCATCTGTTTACTTCTGGGTAATGTTAACGCCACTTTCTGTCCAACAATTTCGCCATTTCGCGGAAATTATTGTATTAAGGCTGTGTCCGAAACCCGTAATAAATATTTTTTAGTACAAATTATTGAATTTATTTGTAAAATTTTCCCCTACATTTACAAATTATTATTGTGCTGCCCGAATCGTGTAATATTTTTTTGAAATATTCCCCCGTATGGCATATGTTGCCCACAACTGTCATATGCATTGAATTGGATTCCGTTTTATATAATGTAGCTTAGGGCATAGTATAACAGGATGATGGCACAATAATTATCGCAAAAATGTTGCAAAATACATTACGATCACAGGCAAACTAAAAAATATTGGAGGCAACTCTATTATGGATAAAGAATAATGGTTAACGATGATGTGGTGCATACAATGCAACGTTTTAAATCAATCGATCAATTAACTTAATTATAGCTTCAATAATCTAATTGGTGATAGTGGTAGCTCTTTCATTTAAAATTCAATATATGCGAAATAAATAAAATTAACTCTTAGTTGGCACACACGGACAAATCATCCAGCTAGAAGGCAATAATTGTCAACCAACTGCTGTAGTTGAGAATAGGAAATTATCCATAAATGATACACTTTTATATTATTTGTGTCGCAGAAATGATAACATTACCATTAACTATAGACTATAATAGTTGACATTTTATTTTGATGATTTGAAGTACTAAGGCGACAAAGATGTTGAATGTCGACCAAACAATTATTCTCTTTCATGTCAGAAAAATGTTCTAAAAAAAATGTATCACAGGTTTCGGGCACAGTCAAACACTGTGTCCGAAACCCATGATACAAATTTTTTAGTACACATTTTTGACATTTATTTGAAAAAATATTCCCCTACATTCACAAATTTTTATTATGCCGCATCATATTCCTAGTGTTCGCTGATGACCACCGGGGTAAAACAGATCGGAGTTTTTTTGAGCAAAAAAACGAACGCATAAAAAGAGTCGGTGTATTTTTAACTCTACTTTTATTTGGGTTTTTTTGACAACCGAAAATTATTTCTTTTATCGGCGTAAAAAATCCAAAAATTCTGTAAATTGAAAAATTTAAAGTAAAATAATAGGAAATGCTTCGATTTGGATAATGATATTAATAAAAAATATTAAAATAATAAAAAGAAATGTAATGTTGACATTTAAAACACCAAAATTATTTGTCAAGAAAAAAAGTTGTTCGCTGATGTCAACAAAAAAAACCCGAGTTTTTTATTGAAGTGAAGTTTGCGGGGGTAAAATCTGTCAAAAAAACTCGGGTATTTTCTGTCAAAAAGCCATCAGCGAACACACGGATTCTTTTTGCTTCATTTTAATTACTGTAATTTTCGAGAAATGGATATTAGGGTAAAAAATGTCATGGATGGATGGTATATTTATTAAGCCATCATTACACTAATTAAGTAAAATCGGCACATTACGTCAATTACAGCTAGTAAATCTAACAATGATTTTATTCTGTAGCTGTCACAAATTATCATAGGAATTGACTATGATAATTTGGGTGTGTGTGGTTTTTTCAAATAAATGTCTAAAATTAGTACTAAAAAGTATTTATCTGGAGTAAACGGTACCAAAAATAGACTTTGGTATTTTGTTAGGCAATTTTGACCCAAAATTTGGGTTTTGTGGAAAACTGGTAGGTGATGTGATGAGTAAAACGGACATTGGATTCGTATTCACCGCATCAAAATACATAAAAATTGACATGTCAGACCTCGGGTTCAGAACTTTTTTTGTGTATGCCGATATTATTTTTAAGTATTTAATTTTTCTCTTTTTTTGTTTACTGACTAATATATCAGTATATCGCTTTTCGACTGAAAACTCGAAAAATCAAAAGTTGGCCACTTCGTTTTGTTTTTCTCTCCCGACCTTCCCTTTCAGAACAGACGGCCAATCACGTTCGATTACAATTCAATAATAGATAGAGCCACAGTACATATTTACCTTGAGTATTGCGCCTGCAACCATAGTACAGTGTTGCCTAATTAAATACTCAGATCTTTATCCATTCGGCAGATAAAAATAGACACCTGTTTCATTATTTTCAAATTAAAGTGTTGAAAAATAGCTAACATCTGAGAATTTACCTTGAAAAATTTCACATATTTTCTCACATTAAAATCATATAAAGATTCATATCGAAGTTCATTTCTTAAGTTAAAACAAGCAATTAATAAATAACGGCTGTGATATCCTACCGGTTTGTATTACTGGAAAAATCAAACAAAATTTACACCGATGCCAAATTTTATTTATTAAAATCAAAACAAAATTAAATTATGTACAATTGTGCAACTGTTATTTCATGTTATTCGTGCCATATTATATCAACCGTCTGTCAAACATAATTGCCGCCTATATTTGTTAAAAATGTTCCCGTAATTTTAACAAGAAAAAAATTATTGTGTCGTATAAATATTTCATCAAGACATAACCATAGAGTACTCACACGTTTAAAAATAACTTAGAAAGCAAAAATAACTTTAAGAATTTATTTTAAACAAAAATAAAAATTTTATTAATTATATTAAAGAAAATCTCGTCAAAATCATCGTTCAAAATTTGGTTGAATTTGTTGATCCAAGGTGCCCGAACTTCCTGATTTTATCATCCACACACTGTAAATAGAAATTGTGCGTCCTACACTGTACGACACGATGATACAGTTATTTGTGTTCAGCTCAAATTGTTTCAACACTTATCACAAAGGTTGGCCGGTAACTATTAAAATTTTATTCTAATTTATTACAAACACTGTACCAATTTATAATTCACTAATAATTGTATAGGCTATATTTAGCCGAGGCAATACATTGACGAAAATATTAAAATATATGTACAGACTACACAGAAATACACTCACAATCATTTTATTGTGATTTTTTATCCGAAACATTCATTCATGTGAGAGAAAAATAAATTTCCAATTTAGAGAATTGATTTTTCACAGTAAGTAATTATTGATTTTGTAAATAAAATATTTGGTGTATGAGGGGCATTCAATATATTCCAACAGAAAATACATCTTTCCAAAAGTTGAATAATCGCATGCAATTTATCTCAATTTAAACAAACAGCTGTTTGAGAAAAACTGCTTGTGTGTTTTTTCCTTATACAAAAATGTGATTTGCCAACTCAAAAGGCCCTATTTAGTTCAGTGAACTGACTGATTCGTTTTTTTTTTTCAATCTGCTTTCGTAACTTTTGTAACCAAATTTCTACATCAGTAATATTTTGAAGGGAAAACCAAACTTTGAGTGTGCCTATCTCATTTTTATACCGTGAGAGTCATTTAAGTTCGCCCAGTTGAATATATCGTAAAATAAGCATTTTACCGGAAAATGTTTAATTAAAAAAGAACAATAAAAAATATTTTTTTTTTTTAGTTTGAGGTCATTTTCAAAGTCATTTGGAGGTCAATTTTGTTTTTAAAATAGAAACTGTTAACAATATTGATCAAGTTAGTTGTTACTTGTACGGTCCAGTGCTTTTCTTTTGTATATATAAGTAGACAGCACTGCTTTTGTTTATAAAAAAAACTGTCTACCTACATAAAAAACTCGCTGTGAATGAACACATTTTTTAACTTACACTTTGAGTTAACAAGGCGATATGGAGTTATAGTCGAATCTGCAAGAACTCTTTTGCATGCACATAGACTTCCAATAAAGTTATGGGCAGAAATTATACATGTCGCCAATATATGTTAGCCGGTACAATTTCAAATTATCGAAAAATTGAGCAATCTACAGCAAATATATCAACAATGGAAAACAAGAGACGCCATGTCAAAAAAAGAAAAAAATAGTGTCTGTCTCACCCGCATAAACACACGATGGAAGTGAAACTTCTGAATTAAAATAATTTAAATCTAAAGTAAAATTGAGAGTTGTGATATTATTTGTTATTGATTTATTTATTCATTGTTATTTTCATTTATAAATGTAACTAGAGGCTTATGATAGCTCAAATGTGACACAAATTTCGCGTTCCATAATATCGACTAAAAATAGCGTCTGTTATTGTTCCATGTCTCGTTGTGGATTTTGTAGGATCACTTATTATAATCAAATCGAATTGGTCTTTGAAAAATTTTATAAGCGGCGTAGATGATTCTGTTGGAAAATTTACATTAAAATCCCCCCCAAGAATTATGGGTATAGTTTTTTTAAATCTGAATTAAGTATTGACGCTACTTAGACGAATATGGAAGTAACATTTGATGAAGAAGTCCAGTAATATTTTTAATACTTCGATGATTCGGTGATATATACCTATACCGCTACCAATAACACCATTTGACCATGCATTGTAGAATATTGGCAGGCACATACCTCTCCTACTTCATCAATTTGCACCCCAAATAATACCGGATGCTGTACTCTAATATCTGCTGATGGCGTTAAAATATGAGCAGTATCATCTACATTCTGGTATATAGCAACGCCACCAGATTGAACACCTGGCTGATTATATTTAACTACACAGTTGAAATTCAGTAGAGCGACATGTTCATTGCAATGAAGCCACGTCTCCGACAAAATTAAAACATTAGAGTGTTTGGCAACTCTATCTATAAGATCAAGACCAGGTCAAGATCAAGACCCGTAAACTTTGAATGTTGAAGATATAAAGTGACAAACCTGGCTTATTTCCGATGAAATCAATCAATTCAGATTCTAATGTGATGAGTGGATTCAGCAATAGTCAGTTAAATTCTAGCTTCAACGGAAAGATAGACGCTGGCTCTTTTATGTCATGATAAAATGTCGAATCCGTGTGTCTTGACAAGATGTATAAATTTTCGATTGCAGGGACTCTTGATAAGCAACTAAGAGTAATTGCGTCGTCATAGAGCAGCCAGTAATGAATCGTCATAGAGCAGCCAGATGTGAGAGCAAAATGACTTCGTTTTACTACCATTGTTCTGTTATTATTTAAATAAATCATAGAGTTGCGTCGATTGATTGGCACTGTATTCAAAGTAACATTATGTTCTTGAATAAATCCAGCAGCATTCATTTTTAATTTTCTTTCAATTTTAACATCAGGAAAAGTGGCCAAACACGAGTTACTTCTTCATTTTCGTTTTGTTCAACGTGAACTAATTTGCCGATGGCGCCATTGTCCAATCCATCCGATACGTCGAGATTGGTTATGTAATATTCATTATGTAATATTTGTCAATAACAAAAATTGGGGTCGTAACGATATCCCGTATTTCAAAATCCCGCTTTATCAAAATCCTGCTCAAGAGAAAAATTCCGCATTTTAAAATCCCGCTTTTCAAAATCCCGCTTTTCAAAATCCCTATTCTGCAAAAATAAAAATCCCGCTTTTCAGAAAATCCCGGTTTTTATTTTTATTTTACTTTATAAAATTTTCCTTCACCAGAAAGCGCGGCTCGAATTAAAAAAACCCGTCTTTCAAATTTCAAAACCAAGTTTTTGGAAAGCGGAATTTTGATTATATTATATGAAAGTCCACCTGTATCAATAGTAGACTTATTGTGCAGTTTTTGACGTAGTGATGCCAACTCTACAGCGTTATTGTAACAAGAATATACATCAGTCGCGATAGACGTTATTCTATTCTCAGCTTCGTTTAAAATTTTATTGTTATAGGCGTGAACAGATTGATTCGAATAAAATAGACGAATACCATGAGAACATAATGTATTGACTTCTTTTTCCGTAAAGAAACCTGATTGCATTAGAATTAACTCATCATCGTCAAGTATTTGACGGTTTCTATTTTTGTTAAAATATTGGAAAATTGAAGGTTAGCTTGGCGCATAATTTCATCAAGTTCATAGAATTTGAGGCCTTGCCATTATATTGGTCTAGACATGCTTTGTTTCGGTTGGTTGTAAATGGGTGTTGCTTTAACTGGTGTTAATTGACGCAAGTTACCTATTAAAATAATGTCATATCCTCCAAAGTTAACATCAAATGTACCGTTAATTTGTTTGAGTCGTTAATCGATCTGTGCTATATAATTCTGCGTCTATCATACTGACTTCGTCTAAGATTAAGACTCGGACTAACTTGAATAGAGTGCGATATTGGAGTGCGACTTCATACGACAACGGAAGTAGTTTTGACAAGGTGATTTTTAACGCAGTATGGACGGTGGTGCCGTTAATAGCCACAGCAGCTTTGCCAGTTGAAGCGCACGTAATATAAGCGTTAGAGTAACCATCGTTATCAGGGGCCCTATTAGGAAATGGATCGCATTTTTTGCGATTTTGCGGATACGATTCGTTTCGCATGTGCGTATTATGAAAAGCGATTTTCGCATATCGCAATTCTTATAAGAAATTTTATTTTGCCAAATAAAAAAAAATTAAATTATTTTTATTTTGACAAATAAAACATTTTTTTTATTATTTTGAAATTATTTTTAACAAATTAACTTTATACACACATTTTTAAAATTTTTTTAAAAACACTTGTTAAATATTTCGCAAAATTACAAAAGGTTTAAAAAATCACTCATCATTTAAAAAAGATTTTTTAAACCTTTTATAATTTTGCGAAATATTTAACAAGTGTTTTTAAAAAAATTTTAAAAATGTGTGTATTAAGTGTGTTTCGCCAAGTGCCTACGGCAGAAAGTGTAAGAAGTAAATTAACTTTAATATTTCTTAATAAAATACATTTTAAATGTATTTAGAAAAAAATTATTTATTAACACAATCACTTCGCAAATGCGACATGCGACTGCTATAGACTAGTCGCATTTGTCAATTTTAATTTCGCAAAAATCCGCTATCGCATTTTATAATAAGACCACCAAGAGTGCATTTTTCGAAAATGTCGTTTTATAATACCGAAATGCGATATCGCTTGAAAATGCGAAATCGCATTTTTTTCATAATAGGACCTCTGTAAAGCGATTGTAAATTTCCATTAGAAGTTTAATGACAAACGTTTTACCACTTCCCGCTGGGCTGCAGCTGCGGAAAAGAAAATTTGTAATGGTGGAGAATTTGGAGATAAGAGATGTGATATTACATGTAACAAAATACTTCTTTGTTTATCATTACTTAGTCATTCTCATTAAGGCCAGGAACTCCGAATTGTCCATTATGTAGCAAAGCTAGACGACGATCATGGTTATGTTTAGAATTAGGATCGTTGTATAATTGTTGGAAAGGATTATGATCCGGAGGAACGCCAGCTTCTGCACGTAAAGTTTCGTCTTCATTATCATCATGAGCACGACATAATTGTCGACAAATCTCGATGGTTTCATGAATATCTAAATTGGATTCGAATTCTTTTCTTGCTTCCAAAATGAGTTCCTCATTGTCTTCATAAATTTTTAGGAAGCACATTTCAGCCAATAGACACGCTCTTCATTTCTAAATAGTATATGTATAGAAACCATTTCCCGTTTGTAGTTGGTGAAATCTGTAACCATGTCATAATTTCTGTATCGAATAATCCGCGGCTCATTTCTTCTTAAAACTGTTCCATCTTATTTGACTTTATAATGAGCAACAAATTGAGCTAGAGCGACATTTTCTAGCTCTTCCCGTCGTTTCTCATGTTTATTAAACCAATTATCCTTCCAAATATTCGTAGAATCATTTTTATTATCAATTTTTATTATCCTCTGTTGTTCGGTAGGCCATACAGTTGGAATATATTCAACTTCATGAGAGGATTTGGACATATGTTCTCGTAGAAGGTACCATGCTGCTTCTTGACTTGTCATTTCGACAGTATTCAGCATATCTTTGTTCACGTTATACAAATACATATAAATAGAATTTTATTTGTATTTTGGTATTTTCTGTATTAAAATGAGGGACTTTCCCAATATCGATTTTAGTTCGTTTGTCCCTACGCTTGGGCATAGCAGCGCTGATTAATTTTTTTTTTAATTACATACAAAACCCAGTAAAATCATGTTTACAAATACAAGTTTCTTGTCTAAATTAGTGGATGTCCCATACATAATTTTTATGATTAATAAAATTCCGTATGTTGCGATTAATAATAAATATCAAATTTTAAAATTAACGTAGAAGAAATTAATAATTTAATGAAACATTCGAGACACATTTTTGACCATAAAACTACATACGCAATATTTTAGCCACCAGTCAGCAAGCGTTGGAATTATATTTGGGAAAGTCACTAAAGGCCTTTTCACATGAATCACGATTTTTCTCGTACGAGTAAAAATGATTCACCGATTTCTCTTCAATTACATGGTAAAATATTTACTAGTCACTTGAAAAATAGTAAGTAAACGATTTCGAATGTAATATCATTGACAATTTTTTTAGCAAACACACATTTCCTAATAATAATTGCAAACTAGTGTTTTCACGCGCGTACTTTCCAATATGGCGGCGATTTAAACATTTTTTGCAGCTTTTATTAGGAATTCTGCATTTGCTAAAAAAATTGTCCGTCATTATACATTCGGATTTGTTTACTTACTATTTTTTAAGTGACTAGTTTAAATTTTACTATGTAATTTAAGAGAAATCGTTGAATCATTTTTACTCGTACGAGAAAAATCGCGATTCATATCTATATAGACCATAATTGTATTAAAATTGAAATAAACAAAATCGAAAACAAAACAACAAAAAATCAAAAAATAGACGAAATATCATGATTCAATAAATCCCAGGTTAGCTCGTTTTTCAAACCACGTGTTCGTGACGTCATGCTATTCCGATAAATATGGAAGTTATTCTTTTTTTACTTTTCGTTTTTCTATTTGTTGTTGTAATTTATGCGTAAAAGAATTGGGTGACGTCAAAAAAAAAATGGCCATTTGTTTACATATTTCGAGCTAACCTGGGTTTTTATTGAATCATGTGAGAATTGTTTTTATAAAAACAGCAAATTAAAGTACTAATGCGTTTCACTTTGAAAAGCGTTTCATTCGCTAAAGAAGTTTCACTTCAAAAAAGAGATAAAAAAGGTTAGCAGAAGAGACGGACAAGAAAAAACGTGTTATAAAATTTTTGGAGGTTAAAATAAAATACATTTTTAATTAACATAAATGTTGTTTTAATCCCAAAGTGGTGACTCCGACGTGATTAAAACAAGCGAAAGTGAAAAATAAGTGGAAAAACTCAAATGGGTGTCGATGACGAAGATAGCGAAGGGGAGCCCACCGTCTCCACACACTCAAGTGCTACGATTCTACGTTTGCCAATGCTGAAACTGATCGACAGTCTAAACAACGCGCAACTATATTTTGTAAGCCTAGAATTCTGGTTCAAAGCCAGCAACGTTGCCACGGATAATAAAAAGTATTATTCGGTAATGGCGCAAATTCCGCTCAGCGATCTGGGGGCTATACAGATGGAAATCGGTCAAGTCCCAGAAAAAGGAAAGCACGAGCACATAAAGTCAGTAATAGTGGAATTTTACTCGGATTCGCAGCAAAAAAGATTCCGAGAAGCCAATATACGTTAGCAATATATGCTAGAAGGAAGAAGTTGTCACATCTACACTAAAAAGCGAACGATCGTCAAGCGGGGCAACTCGATTACATTGGACAAATGACCACTGACATCCGGCATGTAAAGGGCGCTGAAAATGTAACGACGGATCTCTTATCACGCATATAGAAAGTATCCACTCGAGTGCGGAAATCAATTACGAGAAATTGGCTGATGACCAGAGAAACGACACAGAAATAAAATCTCTACTGGCGGAAGGTAATAACAATTCGATTAAATTAAAACTTTTTACCGTTCCAGACAGTGCGAAACGGGTATATTGTGATTATTCCACTAGTGACATTCGTCCATTCATGACGCAAAAATTTCTTCGAAGTCATTTCTTTCAGGCAATTCTTAATATCTCGCATCCAGGTGTAAGAGCCACAGTTCCCACCATCCGAAGGAAATCGCTACTGTTTAACGATAATAGATCGTTTCACATGGTGGCCAGAAGTGATTCCAATTCCCGATGGTGTGCCAAAAGGAATCACTACCGACCAAGGTTCTCAGTTTGAGTCGAACCTTTTCGCCGAGCTGATGAGAACTCTAGGAACTCGACATTACAGGACAACAGCGTATCATGCACAGACAAATGGCCTCGCATTCCAGGTGAATTTTTCAACGAGAAGCTATCAAAGAAGACAGCGACAGAAACTGTCTCGATCTATAAGAAATGCAATGAGAAACATTCCTCCAACAACAACGGCGTGGTTCGCGGTCCAAAATTATTCGTGCATGGAGATTTGGTTCGCTCGAGCCTGACGCATTCGTACAATGGACCATTCGAAGTGCTTGCACGAGCGCCAAAATATTTTCGGGTGCGACTGAATAATCGCGAAGTGAACGCAGTAGCGTATACAGCTCATCTGTCGACAAGCAGTATACCGACACCGACAGATGAAAGTCAAGCAATGGTGAAGGTGGGACCGACAACAAAAGAAGAAGCAACCGACGAACCGGCTACTATTACGACGGTATACTAGAATCGACGAAAGTCATTCGATCCGGTTGACATGTGCGTTTCCCGGAGAGATTTAGATAAACATCATCTTTCGTCTAGCCGAGGAACTGTACAGCCAATATACGTTAGCCGGTACAATTTCAAATTATCGAAAAATTGAGCAACCTGTAAAAAAAGAAAAAATAGTAGAAGAGATAGACAAGAAAAAACGTGTTACACAATTTTTGGAGGTTAAAATAAAATACATTTAATTAACATAAAAATTGTTTTAATCCCAAATACACACCGTGGTTAACGCACTAAATAAAACTGGAACGAGTATTGAGAAAGGTATTTAAACTGTATATGTGAATGGAGGCGGACGTTGCAGACCTCAAGATATTCGGTAAAGAAGTGTTCACTCATGTGCCGAGTATTCGGATTGACGATTGCTTTCTTTGGTACTTTCTACATCTATTTACCTTTTATATCGATGACGGCTTAAACAAACCCCATACTCTTGTCCCTCGAAGAATTATAAAATTAAAGGAAAAGAACAGGATAGAAGTTGGTACACAATATTTGATAACGGTGCCAGTTATGTACTGCAGAGTAGGATTATACTGTTTATGAAGAAGCGTTGCCAATCCTGTGTCGGTTGATGCTAAATTTAAGTTTTCTTTTTTTTAACTTTATTTATTTTATATATATCTTACAAATCTGACATTCAATAGACCATTATCACAATAAAGAATGCTCTTTGCAAACATAAAATAAATTTTATTTTTATTTTAATTATTATAAATAAAATCCATAGAGAAAAAAACCAATTAGTCAGTTTGTTTTGAAATGCATTTAATTTGTTGGTGGCAAATGCCAATGTATATAGTGCGCGCAGTCTGTTAAGTTCGATCACCATGTAGGTTTCATTGATAATTACGGCTAAATTTAGCATCTTATAATTCTGTAAAATGAAACAAATTAATAGGCTTCAACCTCTTAGAATTGTCGTTTATTTCAGTTAATTAATAAACTAATGCTTAGAACAGGTGAATATAAATGACATTTTTATTAGTTTACTTGATAGTTTTGGCATGCGATTCAAATTTTATTCTTAGAATGCACACAATACTTCACACGTATGTATATTGAAGATTTTTTTTTTTTAATTTTCCAATTTTATTTTTGTACCACCAATATTTTAAATAGCAGAAATACGCCCTCTCGTCGTTGGCGTCTTCGCTTTGTATATACCGTGGCGTTTAATAGAATAGATCAGTGGTGTCCAAGCCAAACGAGTATTTTCGGTACATTTTCAAAATAAATAGAGCAACAAAACTTCGGTAAAAAAAAGCCAGGTGAACAACTCAGTAATTATCTGTGTATTCCGGATCACAGAATTTATCACTCTGTAATAGAGTGTGAGGGTTACATTTTGTGGTCCTCACGATACAAATTGTCGAAAATAGTTATTTGGCTTGGACACCACTAAAATTTTTGCATTAATAGTATTTTGGTACTGGAAAACTATTGTTCCAAACCAAATTCGCGGCAGTACTAAAAAGTTGGTTTTGTGCTAAGTAATACGCTTATAATCGGTTCACAATATTTAAGATTTTGTTTATGCAACGGCAGATTTTCAAAATTGGGCAAAAATAAATTGTTTGTCAACTCTAATCAAATTTTGTTAAATTTCACTCAAACGAGTGCCAAAATTCTAACG
Source organism: Tipula helvola (assembly GCA_963556165.1). Taxonomy (NCBI): domain Eukaryota; kingdom Metazoa; phylum Arthropoda; class Insecta; order Diptera; family Tipulidae; genus Tipula; species Tipula helvola. Next base: position 150,183,569 of record OY744483.1, read on the forward strand.
AGTTGTTACAGCATTAAAAATACGATTTGGCATTTGAAAATTCTGCAAAAATTAATTAAATTCTTACAGAAAATAATGAATTACTCTATTTCAACTCATTTATGTCACTTTAAAACAATAATATTGTGTCTATAAATTAACAATTGTAAAGCTGCTATTGTATAACAGCAGATTTGGCTGATATTCTATAAAAGTGATTCATGTTTATTACCATCACCAACATTTTGTTGTTAATGTTACATTACTGTCACTATTTGAAAATAAAATTTAGGTGACAGCAATTCTGATATCACTTCAGAACATTAATTTGGTTTTAAGGCCAATTTATTTCATTGGTACATTTTTTTACATCGTATAGCTTGGTTTGAAATAAATATGTCTAAAACAGAGATGTGCGTCGACGCGTCAACTATAATTGCTGACGTTGATATTTGTTGACGCCGTACATCACTGGTCTAAAACTCTAAAATAATAAATTAAAACATAAAAAACCAAGAAAAATTATTTGTATAACACTAAAAACATTTTTATGCGCCGAAAGCTTGAGGTCAAAATGGTCAAGCACAGTTGAGTAGTTGTTTAAAGAGTTTAACTAATTCTCACAAACAAATTTTACTGAGTAACATTTTTGACAAATATTACTTCGGTCTAAAAAGACCAAAGTATTGAAATCCTGTCAAAAATGACGAAACATTTGGTTGGTCCAAACCCACTTTTCTCGACGTTTTGAAAGTCCCCGAGCCTGAAAAACCAAAAAAAAAACCATTTCCGTCTGGATGTCTGGATACCCATGGTATCTCGAAAACGGCTTATCCGATTTGGATTTTTTTTTTCGCCAATCTGTTTCTATGGTCAAGGCGGAGATTTGAAAATCTTTTGGAGACTGTACGTCAAGGGGGTGGGGTACCTGCCATACAATTAACCCAAAACACGAATTTGGAATTAATTTGAAGGTTAAGTTAGGGGCCAATTTGCGGGTTGAGTTGAAGTTGAGTGGGGTTGGATTAGAATGTAGTGACCAGTAAACCAATTTTTTATATATGCTGGTTTGAGGATTGAGTTTGGCATAGTGTTTACGGTTGAGTTGAGGGTTGAGTTGAGTTCCATTTGCGGGTTGAATTAGGGCTTAGTTGGAATTGGATTAGGGTTTAGTGAGCAGTTAAACTGAAGATTTGTAATTTTTTTATACAAATTTTATTGGGATTCTATATGCTATCCGATTTTGATGAAATTCAGTATTTCCAAAGGAAAAGCGACCAAACTTTCCACAAATATTGTTTTTGGAGGTGCTGAAGACTGACTTAAGAGATTCAGTTTGGGATTGATTTGGTAGTAGACTTAATATTAAAGGCCGAAGTTCTGATCACATAATGAGGCTTCAGCCCTTTATATTTTACATTTGATTTTACTTTTCCTACCATTTCGTAATAGGTTGAGCAAAAATCATCTTATTTCATGCATTAATTTCAAATTGTCACCTCAGAACCTTTATCTTTACTATTTTGAAATTCTTTTGAAATTCTCACCCGTATTTTTGATTTTTAGCATCAAAATATATTTGGAGTAGATTCTCATCAAGCGAAAAACAATAAATGACATTTTTGCGACTTTGTACTGACTGACTTGGTGAGTTTTGTTTCGTAAGTTGTATGCAAGCAAACTTGTTAGTTTTAAACAGAAAAAAACTTTTGTTGATTTTCCAAAACTTTTCACTATTTCAAATATACAAATCTATATTTTTGTAGATTTTGATTTCATAGTTAACCAACAATGTACAGTGCTACTACCAACATCAGTAGTCAGAGTGGCTATAGGCACTGGACAACTCATCACAATGAAGCACTAATTGATTCAGGGTCACAGGCAACACTAGTATCCTCGAAAGCTTTAATATTCATCAGGCTAACTCAAGTATTACCTGAAACTGATATTGCCACTAAAGAGCATGGACCTATGTCCATACTACAAGCAATCTCAACCGATTGATCTCACACTTGGAGCAGATTACTATCCATTGATAATAGCTATAATAGCATTATCAAGGATAACCATCGAGAACCAATGGCACAAAACACAGAGTTCGGATGGATCAAAATCGGCAGCCTGAGTAATATGGACAACCAAACAAGAACAACAATGGTGACAACCAAATCAATGGAGGCCCAACTGAAGTTATTTGTGGAGATTGACAACATTCCTGAGGAAAGAAGCCGCACGGAAAAAAAATCAGGTTGAAAAGATATTACAAACAACACAGAAACGAAATGCGGATGGACCATATACAGTAAAAATTCCATTTAGGGACAATCACATAAAACTTGGAGAATCCCGGAGAACAGCCTCAACCAGACTTCTGCATATCGAGAAAAGAATAACAAAAGACACTTCTTATAAGCAATTTTATCAAGAATTCATGCAAGAATACATCGATCTAAACCACATGGAGTAAACACAAGAAAAACCAGAAAATAAAATTACCGAAAAATCATAATACATATGTACCTCACCATGGTGTTATCATACCAGGCAGCACAACAACCAAAGTACGAGTGGTGTTTGATGCATCAGCAAAAACAACTATGTACTAGAGTCTCACTAAATGACAAGAGGATTTAGCCGACATACTACTATGACGGAGAAAACACAAGATCGTCATCACAGCCGACATTGGACAAATGTTTCGTCAAGTTTGGCTTAACATAGAAGATCAAGACTACCACCATATACTGTGGAGAAAGGAGCCATCCGAGCCCATAAACTCACGTAGACTAAAGACTATAACGTACGGAACTACCGCCGTCAACTATCTATCTGTAAGAACGTTAATTCAGCTAGCCAAGGATGGATCCAGTACACATCCTGTAGCGGCTAAATCATCATGAAAAGCTCTACTGCTACTACAGGAACTACAAGAGCTCACAGCACAGGGTGGATTTTATCTAGCAAGAAGATTTGTTTGAATTCGACATAACCGGATTGCAGCTAACTAACAACCAGCCCACCAAACGCTCGCTCCTATATGAGTCATCAAAACTCTTTGGCCCCATAGGATGGTTATCAACTTATCATCAATAACTATTATGGCTAAGATTATGATGCAGTATGTACGGGAAAATGGAATAAACTGAGATGAACACCTCCAGAAAAAATAAACACCAAATGGCACAAATACAAGGATGAACATCAAATATAAAAATTCCGAGATGGGTCAACGTGACATCAAGATCCAAAATGGAACTGCATGAGTTCGCTGATGCATCAAAGTATGCGTATGCTGCAGTGGTATATTGTAGGACAGTGCATGATACTGGTGAAATTACAACCCAGCTACTAATGTCCAAAACACGAGTTGCACCAGTAAAACCAAGGATATTCATTCGTACGCTTGGTCAGACTCTACCATAACACTATGTTGCATCAAAGGTAACCAAAGACGCTTCAAAGCATTTGTGGCAAATAGAATTGCGAAAATCAAGAAATTTTTACCAACAACAAGGTGGCAGGCATCATGTGAAATCTCAGGAAAATCCAGCAGACACTGCCTCGCGTGGCATAACACCCAGTGAACTCTTCTACATCAACTTATGGTGGTATGGACCACCCTTCCTGCGAGAAGTTACTCCAGTCTTACCATTAAACTTACAAGTGGAGCTAGAAGAACAGGTAGTGCTGATGACGGTGATAGCGGGAGCGCACATATTCTCAGAGCAATTTAACAAGGTCTCTGCATACAACAGAATTAAGCGCACAGTCGCATACTGTCTACGGTTTATCAACAACAGCAGACAAACAAGTGTTAGCAAGGCTGGCTAACCGAGAATGAACTTCAGGTTGCACAAAGAACAATCATAAAATTAACCCAAGAGCAGGACTTCGGAAGGAAAATCGCATGCATAGCCAAGGATCGAAGTCTAGATAAGGACAGTTAGCTAGCTTCACTAAACGCAAACAACCTATAATCCTAAGCAAAACACCCCATAAAAACACACTACATGGTGGCACACGACTGGCACTGGCAATCCTGAGCTAAAATTTTTGGATTATTGATGGCAGGCGAGCCGTACGACAAGTGATACAAAGATGCATAACATTCAAACAGAAGAACATGGAACAACTAATGAGCATCACACATTTTTTAAATTTTTTAAAAAACACTTGTTAAATATTTCGCAAAATTTCAAAAGGTTTAAAAAATCACTCGATCGATTTCGGCTTGTTAGGCCATCATCAGGACAGCGATTTTGGTCGCAAAATGAGGATTGAATTGAGGATTACCGGAAGGCAATAGTATTGGTAAATTGTATTGCTGTCGAATGGGCGTTTTTTAGTTTTTCATTTAACATGATGCAAATAAGAGAGATAAAATAATAAGAATAAAAGGGATAACGTTATAAATTCAAATAAGATAAATAAACTCAGAAGAGAACGATCGAGAGAACATATTAAAATATTGACTACATTTTATTATGTTCTTATATACTCCCACACATAACTTGGAAAGAAATAACAATATTCAAAATTTAAAAAAAATTAAAAATATTACGAATGGGGCCGACGAAGAATGCATAAATTAAAAATCATTTATTTATGTTGCTTTTTGTTTTTTTTTTATAGACGAGAAATATTTTTGTTTACGTATATGTATTTTGTTTTGGTTTTTTATTATCCAAACCAAATGAATGTCGTCGGTTACACCAGCGATAGAGATAAAAACATGAATTCTTCATGTTAGAAGAAAGGGGAAATGACTCAAGGCGAGCGTAAGCACCAAAAATTTGAACCGATTTCACCCGCTTCGCTTATTTTTGATACTTACCATGATAAAACGCATGAGAAAATACACTAATACAATAAAAATATTTGACGGCACACAATAGCAAAATGTATATTATACGCCGTGTACATATACAAAATTCTCAATCCTCAATCCTCATTTTGCGACCAAAATCGCTGTCCCAGGAGTATCTACTAAACTGTAAAAATAAAAATGTAATTTTATAAGAGAGAAGACCAACAGGTTTTAAACAATATGGCTAAGCCTATTGATTTTATGTTTTTTGAGTTCAGTTGAATAAAATCATTTAATGGAATTATTACAAAATAATAAAAGTTAATTATCTTGTATTTTTATTTAAAACCTAAATTTCTAGTGTTCAATTCCAAAAAGTAACAAGAGTCTACAAAATTGGGGGCTCAACCGGGATAGTGTTCCACAATTTCAGTGTTATGAAGCAAAATAGTGAACTTTTCCCATAATCATACAATCTAAAAACGGTAAATTGATAACGCATTATACGGTGGTCATACAAAATTAAGTTCTTGTGGAAGTTTCTTGATGAGTGAACGTATTTAATTTATGAAAGTGTGTTATTTCAATTAAAAGGTGTGCCGATTATTTGGTGTGTGAATCTAAGGTGAAATTAAGAAAATCGGTTTACAAGGTGAACATTACGGTGTAAGATTTAAGTTAATAAAGAAAAAAAGATTCTTACGGGGATTTTAAAGATAAATCGAAACGTGGTCATTAATTTGTGATAAATTGTGTACGGTAATTCAATGTTATAATTATTACCGATTGTACGAATTAAACAATTCTATTGAGTGGTGAAATAATCGAGTGCTGCGAAGGTGTGAAAGCGGTAATCCATTGAACGGAAATCATCTGAATCGTATTATTACTTAATTGGACAATTTTTCTTTTGCATTCTGGTAATTTGTGTGAGTATTGGTAATTTTATATTAATTGACAATAAAATATTGAGTGCAAAATGGGTCGAAGAAAAAATAAAAATAAAACAAATGACGACGATGCCAATGAATTTTTCCAAAAGATGATGAATATGATGAAGAGAGTAATGAACAATGAAGACACTATAGGCAGGGACAGCACTCATGTACTACCACCTAATGCATCTTCTTCTTTACAAGCACAAAGAAGTAGCTTAGCTACCAATTATATGCACAACGATCAAGAATGAAATTCGCGAGATGAAATGACTAATCGAATAAGGCGAGAAAATGAGCGAATGTCACGTAGCGCATTCATGAAACCATCTACATCACAATCGATCAATATAGAACAGCTGTTGACGTCGAAAAATGAAATGATTGAAAATTTAAGGCGTGAAAATAAAGCGATGAAAAATAAAACCAATAATGGTGATTAACATCAATCTGAAGTAACAGAATCAGGTTCATCATATAGCGCAGCTACACAGCTTTTACCAAATCAAACTGCTTCGGTATTCAGTTTCAAAGATGTCGAAGATTCACTTTGCAAATTTAGTGGAGATGACGAGTATCTAATTTAAAAATTTATTATGGACGTCGATGAAGCAGCCGAATGTTTAGAATGGTAAAATAAACAGAAATTAGTGTATGCAAAGAGGTTGCTTTGTGGATCAGCAAAACAGAGTTTGAGGATGACAAGGCAGATAGATTCTTGGGAAAAATTAGCCGAATTTCTTGAAGATGAATTTGGAAAGGATATAAATGAGGCGCTCGTGCATAAAAAACTGATGGAAAGGAAAAAAAAGAATAGCAAAAGTTTCAAGGGCTACCTTATTTCGATGCGCGAAATTGGTGCAAGTGGTAATGTTTCAAATGACGCCATAATTCAATATTGTGTCGACGGAGTTATTGGTTATGAACCTAGCAAGGCCATTTTGTATGGTGCATCAAATATGTATGATTTTGAGAAAAAAATGAAACAATACGAAGAAATAAAGAAGAAAACTAACCAGCACAATAGATCCCATAACAGTTTCACAGCTGTGAGTTCAAAACCTGTAGAAACTACTTCGCCACAAAAGCCAAATCATCGTCGATTTGGATTAAGATGTTTTGGTTGTGGTGAAATGAACCATGCAGGAAAAGATTACCCACGAAAATCAGACGGTCCCAAGTGTTATAAATGTAACAAATATGGACATATTTCGTAGAATTGCCCAGCAGTAGAAGGTGCAAAGGTTTTGGTCGTGCAAGAGAGAAACTCGAAGAGTGAAGAAACTCAAGTAGTGCTTTATAATTTTTTTAACACGGAAAGATGTTGTGAAAATTGAAATTAAAGGACACGAATTGTTTGCTCTTGTGGACAATGACAGTGATATTAACATAATGGCCCACAACAAATATAAGTATATTGGTACTCCTATAAGCTTGATAAAAATACTTTAACTTTTATTGCAGCTGGTCCTCAGAAGTTCGATACACTTGGTCGTTTTGTCGCTAACGTGATGATTGATGGTGAACAATATGAAACTATTTTTCATATTGTGCAAGATTCGGTTTTACCAGTCGATGTTATAGTGGGTCGAGAGCTGATGAATCAAACCATAACAGTAATAACGCCAACGAGTATCACAATGAAGAAGTTCCCGCCTGAAGTGTGTCTAATCCGTGACTTTGAAGTAAAAAGGATGATAGTTAATTACAATTCTGCCAATAAAATTTTAAATCCTAATGTCGAATTAAAGCTTACACTAAAAGACGAAAAACCCATTGCACAGAATCCAAGGAGATTAGCACCAATGTAGCTTACCATTGTTCGCGAGCAAGTTGATGAATGGCTAAATGAAGGTGTTACCCAACCTAGTTCATCTGATTATGCGAGTCCGGTAGTGCTAACTAACAAAAAAGATGGGTTGAAGAGGCTGTGCATAGACTATCGGAGATTAAATGAAGTGATTGTAAAAGACAGATTTCCGCTCCCTCTGATCGAAGATGAGATCATTAACTTGCTTGACTTGCGAAACGGGTTTTTTCATGTCCCTATGGCCAAAGCCTCACAAAAGTATACCGCCTTTGTGACGCCCTTCGGACTTTATGAATTTTTGCGAGCTCCGTTTGGGTTATGCAACAGTCCAGCTGTTTTCATGCGATTTATAATTATCATTTTTCGGGAGCTGTGTACTAAAGGAATCGTGTGTGTTTATTTAGATGACCTAATTATACCTGCGCAGACTATTGAAGAGGCTTTGTGGAAGTTAAAAGCGGTCTTGGAAGTGTCGGAGCAGAATGGATTATACATAAAATGGAGTAAATGTCAATTTCTTCGAGTATCAGTAGAATACCTTGGTTATCAAGTAACTGGCGGCAATATTAAACCTTCAGAGGCAAAGACGCAAGCGATTCGAAAATTCAAAGTTCCAACAAATTTGAAGAAATTGCAAAGCTTTATCACGGGATATTTTCGCAAATTTGTTGAAGGTTATGCCATGGTTGTAAGGCCATTAACAAATCTACTATCGAAAAACGTCGAATTTCATTTTGGTCCAGAGCAGCTGAAGGCGTTTGAGACGATCAAAGAAGTATTAGTCGAGTATCCTGTTTTGAAAATGTATTGTATGGAAGCAGAAACAAAACTTCATACGGATGCTTGTAAGTTTGGTCTCGGTGCTATGCTTCTTCAAAAATCGATGGATGATATGCAATTTCATCCAGTATATTACTTCTCGAAAAAGACAACACCATGTTAAGAACGATATTGTAGTTACGAGTTGGAGGTCCTAGCAATTGTGACGGCATTAAACAAATTCAGGGTGTATTTGCTAGGTCTAAACTTCAAGATCGTTACGGACTGCGCAGCATTCAAAGGAACCATATGGAACGAAGAGAATTGACGACTAGAATTGCTGTGTGGGCGATGCATCTCCAGGAATTTAACTATACATTGGAACATCGTTCTGGATACCGGATGCGTCATGTAGATGCTCTGAGTCGTGAACGAATCGTAATGTTAGTCGAAAATAATGTATTGAATAGAGTGAAAGCAGCCCAGAAAGATGATGTTGAATTGCAGATGATTTTCAAACTACTAGAGAACGGTGAGTATGATAACTATACTACTGACCGTAATTGCTTATTTAAGGTTGAGAACGATGTCTCGCTATTGGTGATTCCGAAGAAAATGCAGATGGAGGTCATCAAAATGTGTGTCATGAGCAAGATCATTTTGCTGTCAAAAAAACGCAAGAGCTGGTGTGTCGGCAGTTCTTTATCCCGAAACTGGTTCAGAAGATCAAGGTGTATTTAATGAATTGTATTCAGTGTATCATGGTTGAACGGAAGAATGGACGACAGGAAGGATTCTTGAATCCATTGCCTAAAGGTGATATACCACTAGCCATGTACCACATATATCATCTTGGGAGTTTAGTGGCTACAAAGAAGCAGTACCGCTACATATTTTGTATTGTAGATAGTTTTTCCAAATTCGTATGGTTGTATCCCACAAAAGTCTTTCAGCCAAAGAAGCAATTCAGAAGATGGAGGTGGAGAAAGCTATTTTTGAAAATCCAAAAATGATTGTTGCCGATCGTGGAAGTGCCTTCCGTTCCGCTGAATTTCTGGAGTACTGTGAAACGCAGCAATTTAATTTACGAGCCATAACTACGGGAATGCCTACGGGAAATGGTCAGGTCGAGCGTATATTTCGAATTGTTATACCAGGTTTAACAAAACTTGCTCTTGAAAATCCTGAGGCTTGGTATAGAGAAACCGATAGATTGCAGCGATACTTAAACAACACGTATCAACGTAGTATTGGAATGTCACCGTTTGAGTTGTTGATAGGTACCAAAATGCGGTGCCCTGAAGTTTGCAAAGGATTACTATCAGGAACGGCAGAGTCTGAGGGAAGAAGCAAAACAAAACATTCAGAAGGTTCAAGACGAAAACAGGAAGACATTCAACATGGTGAAGATTAAGCGCATACAATTCAGTAGCGGCAATAAGATTCAAGCCAAATTTCTAGGTACTTACGATGTAGTAAAGGTGAATGGAAAAGACCGATATGATGTTAAAAAGGTCGATCAAACAGAGGGGCCTCTATTGGCTTCTACTAGTGCCGAAAATATGTAACGGTATTATGTTGGGGTGTCTGATGATGATGATGATTATGAAGCCGACGATGATGCTGAGGATGATGATAATACAATTAGCGAGGAGACAAACGACGGTACATTATTGATGTCGTTCGGGTCGAATGATATAGCAGGATGATCGTGTAGAAAGAGAGAAGACCAACAGGTTTTAAACAATATGGCGAAGCCTATTGTAATTTATATTTTTTGAGTTCAGTTGAATACAATTATTTAATGGAATTATTACAAAATAATAAAAGTTAATTATCTTGTATTTTTATTTAAAACCTAAATTCCTAGTGTTCAATTCCAAAAAGGAGCAAGAGTCTACATATATACATATGTATATATAATAGTTGGAAAAAGCAAAAAGTGAAACAAAAAGGTAAAAAAAAAAAATAAATAACAAAACCGGCCGGAAAACAAAATTCCAGATGTTGTTTTTTCTCTTCTTTATTTTATTATAACCCGACGTATTAGTCATTTTATGGGATGGCATGAGTATGGGAATAAAACTGTGCGGGGTCGGTAATTGGTGAGAAACGAATTTCTCTCTGTTCGTTGAGGATATTTTGGTTAAGAAATATAGCTTTTCAGATTTAGTAAGATTTTAAGTTGTCTAACCGTCCGCTTTTTGGTTGTACATGTAATACTTTTAAATTGTTTAAACTGGATGTGTGATTTTCTAACGTTAAATGATTTTAAACCGTTGATTCATGGCTACCAGAGAAATGTTCATTAACTCTAACTTCAAAATTGCGCCCAGTCTGTCCGATATAAGAGGAACTACAATCATTGCAATTGATCTGATAAACGCCAGACTTGGAAGGCGATCAATTCTTGGTTTGTTGTTAAAAATCATTTTCTTAATTGTATTATTGTTATAAAAAGCATAGCTACATAATATCTGTATCTCATAAAATGACTAATACGTCGGGTTATAATAAAATAAAGAAGGGGAAAAAACAACATCTGGGATATACCTGTGTTTAACTCACCCCCTTTTAATTTTTAATGTTTATTGCTCTCACCATTTTTATTGATTACCACTCTCACATTTTTTATTTGTATATTTTTGTTTCATGTTTTGCTTTTTCCATCTATACATAACTACATTTTTATTTTTACTGTTTAGTAAATACTCCTGCTGATGGCCTAACAAGCCGAAATCGATCGAGTAATTTTTTAAACCTTTTGTAATTTTGCGAAATATTTAACAAAATGTTTTTTAAAAATTTTAAAAATGTGTGTATTAAGTGTGTTTCGCCAAGTGCCCACGGTAGATCACTGAGATATATACATGGATACATACGGCATAGGCAAAAATTCATGGTACAAGAAAAAAAACGAAGAAGAAGAAAAAAAAAGCTTGCGTCTGTGTGACAGAGAACGTATTTATTTTCCTTGCCTTGAATTGGTTTCGAATTTTCCGAAATGAAATCATATAAACCTAACCTTCGTACCGCTATAATTACATAGTAGGCTATGACCTTCGAGTCAATAAATGCGTTGTTTTTCTTCAATACACTAAATTGTTCTTTCACATTTTTGTTTTTATAAATGTTTAGTAAACAAGTTTGTTTATGTTCGAAAGTTTGACGTTTCACAAATTTTTTTGTTGTTTTATTTATTTTCCAGGTGTGTATTGAACATTTCAAGGAAAAATAGTGAAAAATAATTTAAATATTTTCCGAAGATAAGTAGTGCAATGTGTGAATAGATCAAATAATGCTTCAATTAGTTAATCAGTCTCAAAATCTTTGTATGTTTAATGAGTCAAGCCCAAGTTTAATATTAACAAAATTATCTTCGAATCCAGTACGGCCCTTTTTCGGAATTAGCTTTTTAGAGTGTGATAAATATTTACTATGATAAATATTTTGCATGTCGTCTCCATATATCTCAGTGCGGTAGATAGTGTAAAAAGTTTTAATTGTAATTTGAAAATTGTTGATCTATATATTTCCAATGAAAATAACTGATTAATTTAATATGAATTTTCTGAGATACATATTAACGATCATGATGTTGAATTAATTAACTGGTATACTCTAAATAATTTTAACTGTTGAGTGGTATCTTTTTAGTCTGAAAGTTTTTACAGTTTTTGTCTTTATGTGTTGTGTTTGGGAAGGTAACCGGAAACGAATGGAACGAACTATTGCAATTTGGAATGTGATCAGATAGTTTATTAAGGTTGAGGTATGGTGTGGTTCTGTAAATTTTGCGGAATTACTTCAGCTGAGATAGTGGTTGGATTTGACAGTAATTTTAAATTGCGTAAATGGTAACATGTACACAAATCCCTCGATTTACGAAATTTCCCAATAGAACGAAAAAAAAAATCGATTTACGCCCAATTTTTCGGAAATTAATCATTTCGTAAAACGGGGTATTGTTGTAATTTAAACGAATTCATTAGGAAGTGTAGCTGATTTAAATTATACTTAATTTATATAAAAGGGTTGGGCCATCTCTGAGCTGCAGTGATATACATAGGTGGGTCCTTGCTCGGTAAGCATACTGCTATCATGTAGCGTGAAAATTGTATTGTTTTGTTTAAATTTAAGTTCGGTTTTATGGTTAAATATTTACATATTTTTAACTTTTATCCAATGCAGATTTCCAAAACTTTGCTTACAGCGGACGGGCATTTTAGGAAGTTGCCTTGATTTTATTTTCCTGAATTACAGAAATTTCAGTACAGCAGTCATTGTAGATTGTAAATAGATAATCTTAATGGCGGATGTGTGGAACGTATGTGAAGTTAGCCCGAAAAAAGGCCTTTTCATCCCGAAAAAAGATGTGTCTTCGCTAAATTCAATTTAAAAAGCCTTTCAGCACGAAAAATCATAGAAATATAAGAAAATTGCACTCCATCCCGAAAAAAAAAATTACCTGAAACAAGAGTTTTAGTCAATATTTTTTCAGGCATTTATATTTTAAAATCCGATACAAATAAAAGCCTTTAAGTACGAAAATAATAAAAAAAAAAAAAAATAACAATCAATCTCGAAAAAAATTTGATTTATATTCGAAATCAAATATTTACAAGATATTTAATTGGGTGGGCCTTAATTTAAAAGTAACAATATCGCCATTACCACATAATGGTGATAAGGGGTTTTCCGAAACAATCCCTCGTTCAATAGTTTTGGTTGAACGATTAATAAAATATGCTCATGTGTTAACCAAAGTATCTCAATTCACAGAGGTTTGCAGATATAGCGGTACAGGGCATGCAAATGGACCGACCTTTGATAAAAAATCCCCCACGGTCTCATTATCATACGATGAGGATAAGGGGTTTTCCGAAACAATTTTTCATTCAATAGTTTTGGTTGAACGATTAATAAAAAATGCTCATGTGTTAACCAATGTATCTCAATTCACAGAGGTTTGCAGATATAGCGGTACAGGGCATGCAAATGGACCGACCTTTGATAAAAAATTAGTTGAACGATTAATAAAAAATGCTCATGTGTTAACCAATGTATCTCAATTCACAGAGGTTTGCAGATATAGCGGTACAGGGCATGCAAATGGACCGACCTTTGATAAAAAATCCCCCACGGTCTCATTATCATACGATGAGGATAAGGGGTTTTCCGAAACAATTTTTCATTCAATAGTTTTAGTTGAACGATTAATAAAAAATGCTCATGTGTTAACCAATGTATCTCAATTCACAGAGGTTTGCAGATATAGCGGTACAGGGCATGCAAATGGACCGACCTTTGATAAAAAATCCCCCACGGTCTCATTATCATACGATGAGGATAAGGGGTTTTCCGAAACAATTTTTCATTCAATAGTTTTGGTTGAACGATTAATAAAAAATGCTCATGTGTTAACCAATGTATCTCAATTCACAGAGGTTTGCAGATATAGCGGTACAGGGCATGCAAATGGACCGACCTTTGATAAAAAATCCCCCACGGTCTCATTATCATACGATGAGGATAAGGGATTTTCCGAAACAATTTTTCATTCAATAGTTTTGGTTGAACGATTAATAAAAAATGCTCATGTATTAACCAATGTATCTCAATTCACAGAGGTTTGCAGATATAGCGGTACAGGGCATGCAAATGGACCGACCTTTGATAAAAAATCCCCCACGGTCTCATTATCATACGATGAGGATAAGGGGTTTTCCGAAACAATTTTTCATTCAATAGTTTTAGTTGAACGATTAATAAAAAATGCTCATGTGTTAACCAATGTATCTCAATTCACAGAGGTTTGCAGATATAGCGGTACAGGGCATGCAAATGGACCGACCTTTGATAAAAAATCCCCCACGGTCTCATTATCATACGATGAGGATAAGGGGTTTTCCGAAACAATTTTTCATTCAATAGTTTTGGTTGAACGATTAATAAAAAATGCTCATGTGTTAACCAATGTATCTCAATTCACAGAGGTTTGCAGATATAGCGGTACAGGGCATGCAAATGGACCGACCTTTGATAAAAAATTAGTTGAACGATTAATAAAAAATGCTCATGTGTTAACCAATGTATCTCAATTCACAGAGGTTTGCAGATATAGCGGTACAGGGCATGCAAATGGACCGACCTTTGATAAAAAATCCCCCACGGTCTCATTATCATACGATGAGGATAAGGGGTTTTCCGAAACAATTTTTCATTCAATAGTTTTAGTTGAACGATTAATAAAAAATGCTCATGTGTTAACCAATGTATCTCAATTCACAGAGGTTTGCAGATATAGCGGTACAGGGCATGCAAATGGACCGACCTTTGATAAAAAATCCCCCACGGTCTCATTATCATACGATGAGGATAAGGGGTTTTCCGAAACAATTTTTCATTCAATAGTTTTGGTTGAACGATTAATAAAAAATGCTCATGTGTTAACCAATGTATCTCAATTCACAGAGGTTTGCAGATATAGCGGTACAGGGCATGCAAATGGACCGACCTTTGATAAAAAATCCCCCACGGTCTCATTATCATACGATGAGGATAAGGGATTTTCCGAAACAATTTTTCATTCAATAGTTTTGGTTGAACGATTAATAAAAAATGCTCATGTATTAACCAATGTATCTCAATTCACAGAGGTTTGCAGATATAGCGGTACAGGGCATGCAAATGGACCGACCTTTGATAAAAAATCCCCCACGGTCTCATTATCATACGATGAGGATAAGGGGTTTTCCGAAACAATTTTTCATTCAATAGTTTTAGTTGAACGATTAATAAAAAATGCTCATGTGTTAACCAATGTATCTCAATTCACAGAGGTTTGCAGATATAGCGGTACAGGGCATGCAAATGGACCGACCTTTGATAAAAAATCCCCCACGGTCTCATTATCATACGATGAGGATAAGGGGTTTTCCGAAACAATTTTTCATTCAATAGTTTTGGTTGAACGATTAATAAAAAATGCTCATGTGTTAACCAATGTATCTCAATTCACAGAGGTTTGCAGATATAGCGGTACAGGGCATGCAAATGGACCGACCTTTGATAAAAAATCCCCCACGGTCTCATTATCATACGATGAGGATAAGGGGTTTTCCGAAACAATTTTTCATTCAATAGTTTTAGTTGAACGATTAATAAAAAATGCTCATGTGTTAACCAATGTATCTCAATTCACAGAGGTTTGCAGATATAGCGGTACAGGGCATGCAAATGGACCGACCTTTGATAAAAAATCCCCCACGGTCTCATTATCATACGATGAGGATAAGGGGTTTTCCGAAACAATTTTTCATTCAATAGTTTTAGTTGAACGATTAATAAAAAATGCTCATGTGTTAACCAATGTATCTCAATTCACAGAGGTTTGCAGATATAGCGGTACAGGGCATGCAAATGGACCGACCTTTGATAAAAAATCCCCCACGGTCTCATTATCATACGATGAGGATAAGGGGTTTTCCGAAACAATTTTTCATTCAATAGTTTTGGTTGAACGATTAATAAAAAATGCTCATGTGTTAACCAATGTATCTCAATTCACAGAGGTTTGCAGATATAGCGGTACAGGGCATGCAAATGGACCGACCTTTGATAAAAAATCCCCCACGGTCTCATTATCATACGATGAGGATAAGGGGTTTTCCGAAACAATTTTTCGTTTGCAGATATAGCGGTACAGGGCATGCAAATGGACCGACCTTTGATAAAAAATCCCCCACGGTCTCATTATCATACGATGAGGATAAGGGGTTTTCCGAAACAATTTTTCATTCAATAGTTTTGGTTGAACGATTAATAAAAAATGCTCATGTGTTAACCAATGTATCTCAATTCACAGAGGTTTGCAGATATAGCGGTACAGGGCATGCAAATGGACCGACCTTTGATAAAAAATCCCCCACGGTCTCATTATCATACGATGAGGATAAGGGGTTTTCCGAAACAATTTTTCGTTTGCAGATATAGCGGTACAGGGCATGCAAATGGACCGACCTTTGATAAAAAATCCCCCACGGTCTCATTATCATACGATGAGGATAAGGGATTTTCCGAAACAATTTTTCATTCAATAGTTTTGGTTGAACGATTAATAAAAAATGCTCATGTATTAACCAATGTATCTCAATTCACAGAGGTTTGCAGATATAGCGGTACAGGGCATGCAAATGGACCGACCTTTGATAAAAAATCCCCCACGGTCTCATTATCATACGATGAGGATAAGGGGTTTTCCGAAACAATTTTTCGTTTGCAGATATAGCGGTACAGGGCATGCAAATGGACCGACCTTTGATAAAAAATCCCCCACGGTCTCATTATCATACGATGAGGATAAGGGGTTTTCCGAAACAATTTTTCATTCAATAGTTTTGGTTGAACGATTAATAAAAAATGCTCATGTGTTAACCAATGTATCTCAATTCACAGAGGTTTGCAGATATAGCGGTACAGGGCATGCAAATGGACCGACCTTTGATAAAAAATCCCCCACGGTCTCATTATCATACGATGAGGATAAGGGGTTTTCCGAAACAATTTTTCATTCAATAGTTTTAGTTGAACGATTAATAAAAAATGCTCATGTGTTAACCAATGTATCTCAATTCACAGAGGTTTGCAGATATAGCGGTACAGGGCATGCAAATGGACCGACGTTTGATAAAAAATCCCCCACGGTCTCATTATCATACGATGAGGATAAGGGGTTTTCCGAAACAATTTTTCATTCAATAGTTTTGGTTGAACGATTAATAAAAAATGCTCATGTGTTAACCAATGTATCTCAATTCACAGAGGTTTGCAGATATAGCGGTACAGGGCATGCAAATGGACCGACCTTTGATAAAAAATCCCCCACGGTCTCATTATCATACGATGAGGATAAGGGGTTTTCCGAAACAATTTTTCATTCAATAGTTTTAGTTGAACGATTAATAAAAAATGCTCATGTGTTAACCAATGTATCTCAATTCACAGAGGTTTGCAGATATAGCGGTACAGGGCATGCAAATGGACCGACCTTTGATAAAAAATCCCCCACGGTCTCATTATCATACGATGAGGATAAGGGGTTTTCCGAAACAATTTTTCATTCAATAGTTTTAGTTGAACGATTAATAAAAAATGCTCATGTGTTAACCAATGTATCTCAATTCACAGAGGTTTGCAGATATAGCGGTACAGGGCATGCAAATGGACCGACCTTTGATAAAAAATCCCCCACGGTCTCATTATCATACGATGAGGATAAGGGGTTTTCCGAAACAATTTTTCATTCAATAGTTTTGGTTGAACGATTAATAAAAAATGCTCATGTGTTAACCAATGTATCTCAATTCACAGAGGTTTGCAGATATAGCGGTACAGGGCATGCAAATGGACCGACCTTTGATAAAAAATCCCCCACGGTCTCATTATCATACGATGAGGATAAGGGGTTTTCCGAAACAATTTTTCATTCAATAGTTTTAGTTGAACGATTAATAAAAAATGCTCATGTGTTAACCAATGTATCTCAATTCACAGAGGTTTGCAGATATAGCGGTACAGGGCATGCAAATGGACCGACCTTTGATAAAAAATCCCCCACGGTCTCATTATCATACGATGAGGATAAGGGGTTTTCCGAAACAATTTTTCATTCAATAGTTTTGGTTGAACGATTAATAAAAAATGCTCATGTAATGACCAATGTATCTCAATTCACAGAGGTTTTCAGATATAGCGGTACAGGGCATGCAAATGGACCGACCTTTGATAAAAAATCCCCCACGGTCTCATTATCATACGATGAGGATAAGGGATTTTCCGAAACAATTTTTCATTCAATAGTTTTGGTTGAACGATTAATAAAAAATGCTCATGTGTTAACCAATGTATCTCAATTCACAGAGGTTTGCAGATATAGCGGTACAGGGCATGCAAATGGACCGACCTTTGATAAAAAATCCCCCACGGTCTCATTATCATACGATGAGGATAAGGGATTTTCCGAAACAATTTTTCATTCAATAGTTTTGGTTGAACGATTAATAAAAAATGCTCATGTGTTAACCAATGTATCTCAATTCACAGAGGTTTGCAGATATAGCGGTACAGGGCATGCAAATGGACCGACCTTTGATAAAAAATCCCCCACGGTCTCATTATCATACGATGAGGATAAGGGGTTTTCCGAAACAATTTTTCATTCAATAGTTTTAGTTGAACGATTAATAAAAAATGCTCATGTGTTAACCAATGTATCTCAATTCACAGAGGTTTGCAGATATAGCGGTACAGGGCATGCAAATGGACCGACCTTTGATAAAAAATCCCCCACGGTCTCATTATCATACGATGAGGATAAGGGATTTTCCGAAACAATTTTTCATTCAATAGTTTTGGTTGAACGATTAATAAAAAATGCTCATGTATTAACCAATGTATCTCAATTCACAGAGGTTTGCAGATATAGCGGTACAGGGCATGCAAATGGACCGACCTTTGATAAAAAATCCCCCACGGTCTCATTATCATACGATGAGGATAAGGGGTTTTCCGAAACAATTTTTCGTTTGCAGATATAGCGGTACAGGGCATGCAAATGGACCGACCTTTGATAAAAAATCCCCCACGGTCTCATTATCATACGATGAGGATAAGGGGTTTTCCGAAACAATTTTTCATTCAATAGTTTTGGTTGAACGATTAATAAAAAATGCTCATGTGTTAACCAATGTATCTCAATTCACAGAGGTTTGCAGATATAGCGGTACAGGGCATGCAAATGGACCGACGTTTGATAAAAAATCCCCCACGGTCTCATTATCATACGATGAGGATAAGGGGTTTTCCGAAACAATTTTTCATTCAATAGTTTTGGTTGAACGATTAATAAAAAATGCTCATGTGTTAACCAATGTATCTCAATTCACAGAGGTTTGCAGATATAGCGGTACAGGGCATGCAAATGGACCGACCTTTGATAAAAAATCCCCCACGGTCTCATTATCATACGATGAGGATAAGGGGTTTTCCGAAACAATTTTTCATTCAATAGTTTTAGTTGAACGATTAATAAAAAATGCTCATGTGTTAACCAATGTATCTCAATTCACAGAGGTTTGCAGATATAGCGGTACAGGGCATGCAAATGGACCGACCTTTGATAAAAAATCCCCCACGGTCTCATTATCATACGATGAGGATAAGGGGTTTTCCGAAACAATTTTTCATTCAATAGTTTTAGTTGAACGATTAATAAAAAATGCTCATGTGTTAACCAATGTATCTCAATTCACAGAGGTTTGCAGATATAGCGGTACAGGGCATGCAAATGGACCGACCTTTGATAAAAAATCCCCCACGGTCTCATTATCATACGATGAGGATAAGGGGTTTTCCGAAACAATTTTTCATTCAATAGTTTTGGTTGAACGATTAATAAAAAATGCTCATGTGTTAACCAATGTATCTCAATTCACAGAGGTTTGCAGATATAGCGGTACAGGGCATGCAAATGGACCGACCTTTGATAAAAAATCCCCCACGGTCTCATTATCATACGATGAGGATAAGGGGTTTTCCGAAACAATTTTTCATTCAATAGTTTTAGTTGAACGATTAATAAAAAATGCTCATGTGTTAACCAATGTATCTCAATTCACAGAGGTTTGCAGATATAGCGGTACAGGGCATGCAAATGGACCGACCTTTGATAAAAAATCCCCCACGGTCTCATTATCATACGATGAGGATAAGGGGTTTTCCGAAACAATTTTTCATTCAATAGTTTTGGTTGAACGATTAATAAAAAATGCTCAAGTAATGACCAATGTATCTCAATTCACAGAGGTTTTCAGATATAGCGGTACAGGGCATGCAAATGGACCGACCTTTGATAAAAAATCCCCCACGGTCTCATTATCATACGATGAGGATAAGGGATTTTCCGAAACAATTTTTCATTCAATAGTTTTGGTTGAACGATTAATAAAAAATGCTCATGTGTTAACCAATGTATCTCAATTCACAGAGGTTTGCAGATATAGCGGTACAGGGCATGCAAATGGACCGACCTTTGATAAAAAATCCCCCACGGTCTCATTATCATACGATGAGGATAAGGGGTTTTCCGAAACAATTTTTCATTCAATAGTTTTAGTTGAACGATTAATAAAAAATGCTCATGTGTTAACCAATGTATCTCAATTCACAGAGGTTTGCAGATATAGCGGTACAGGGCATGCAAATGGACCGACCTTTGATAAAAAATCCCCCACGGTCTCATTATCATACGATGAGGATAAGGGGTTTTCCGAAACAATTTTTCATTCAATAGTTTTAGTTGAACGATTAATAAAAAATGCTCATGTGTTAACCAATGTATCTCAATTCACAGAGGTTTGCAGATATAGCGGTACAGGGCATGCAAATGGACCGACCTTTGATAAAAAATCCCCCACGGTCTCATTATCATACGATGAGGATAAGGGGTTTTCCGAAACAATTTTTCATTCAATAGTTTTGGTTGAACGATTAATAAAAAATGCTCATGTGTTAACCAATGTATCTCAATTCACAGAGGTTTGCAGATATAGCGGTACAGGGCATGCAAATGGACCGACCTTTGATAAAAAATCCCCCACGGTCTCATTATCATACGATGAGGATAAGGGGTTTTCCGAAACAATTTTTCATTCAATAGTTTTAGTTGAACGATTAATAAAAAATGCTCATGTGTTAACCAATGTATCTCAATTCACAGAGGTTTGCAGATATAGCGGTACAGGGCATGCAAATGGACCGACCTTTGATAAAAAATCCCCCACGGTCTCATTATCATACGATGAGGATAAGGGGTTTTCCGAAACAATTTTTCATTCAATAGTTTTGGTTGAACGATTAATAAAAAATGCTCATGTAATGACCAATGTATCTCAATTCACAGAGGTTTTCAGATATAGCGGTACAGGGCATGCAAATGGACCGACCTTTGATAAAAAATCCCCCACGGTCTCATTATCATACGATGAGGATAAGGGATTTTCCGAAACAATTTTTCATTCAATAGTTTTGGTTGAACGATTAATAAAAAATGCTCATGTGTTAACCAATGTATCTCAATTCACAGAGGTTTGCAGATATAGCGGTACAGGGCATGCAAATGGACCGACCTTTGATAAAAAATCCCCCACGGTCTCATTATCATACGATGAGGATAAGGGGTTTTCCGAAACAATTTTTCGTTTGCAGATATAGCGGTACAGGGCATGCAAATGGACCGACCTTTGATAAAAAATCCCCCACGGTCTCATTATCATACGATGAGGATAAGGGGTTTTCCGAAACAATTTTTCATTCAATAGTTTTGGTTGAACGATTAATAAAAAATGCTCATGTGTTAACCAATGTATCTCAATTCACAGAGGTTTGCAGATATAGCGGTACAGGGCATGCAAATGGACCGACCTTTGATAAAAAATCCCCCACGGTCTCATTATCATACGATGAGGATAAGGGGTTTTCCGAAACAATTTTTCATTCAATAGTTTTAGTTGAACGATTAATAAAAAATGCTCATGTGTTAACCAATGTATCTCAATTCACAGAGGTTTGCAGATATAGCGGTACAGGGCATGCAAATGGACCGACGTTTGATAAAAAATCCCCCACGGTCTCATTATCATACGATGAGGATAAGGGGTTTTCCGAAACAATTTTTCATTCAATAGTTTTGGTTGAACGATTAATAAAAAATGCTCATGTGTTAACCAATGTATCTCAATTCACAGAGGTTTGCAGATATAGCGGTACAGGGCATGCAAATGGACCGACCTTTGATAAAAAATCCCCCACGGTCTCATTATCATACGATGAGGATAAGGGGTTTTCCGAAACAATTTTTCATTCAATAGTTTTAGTTGAACGATTAATAAAAAATGCTCATGTGTTAACCAATGTATCTCAATTCACAGAGGTTTGCAGATATAGCGGTACAGGGCATGCAAATGGACCGACCTTTGATAAAAAATCCCCCACGGTCTCATTATCATACGATGAGGATAAGGGGTTTTCCGAAACAATTTTTCATTCAATAGTTTTAGTTGAACGATTAATAAAAAATGCTCATGTGTTAACCAATGTATCTCAATTCACAGAGGTTTGCAGATATAGCGGTACAGGGCATGCAAATGGACCGACCTTTGATAAAAAATCCCCCACGGTCTCATTATCATACGATGAGGATAAGGGGTTTTCCGAAACAATTTTTCATTCAATAGTTTTAGTTGAACGATTAATAAAAAATGCTCATGTGTTAACCAATGTATCTCAATTCACAGAGGTTTTCAGATATAGCGGTACAGGGCATGCAAATGGACCGACCTTTGATAAAAAATCCCCCACGGTCTCATTATCATACGATGAGGATAAGGGGTTTTCCGAAACAATTTTTCGTTTGCAGATATAGCGGTACAGGGCATGCAAATGGACCGACCTTTGATAAAAAATCCCCCACGGTCTCATTATCATACGATGAGGATAAGGGGTTTTCCGAAACAATTTTTCATTCAATAGTTTTAGTTGAACGATTAATAAAAAATGCTCATGTGTTAACCAATGTATCTCAATTCACAGAGGTTTGCAGATATAGCGGTACAGGGCATGCAAATGGACCGACCTTTGATAAAAAATCCCCCACGGTCTCATTATCATACGATGAGGATAAGGGATTTTCCGAAACAATTTTTCATTCAATAGTTTTAGTTGAACGATTAATAAAAAATGCTCATGTGTTAACCAATGTATCTCAATTCACAGAGGTTTGCAGATATAGCGGTACAGGGCATGCAAATGGACCGACCTTTGATAAAAAATCCCCCACGGTCTCATTATCATACGATGAGGATAAGGGATTTTCCGAAACAATTTTTCATTCAATAGTTTTGGTTGAACGATTAATAAAAAATGCTCATGTGTTAACCAATGTATCTCAATTCACAGAGGTTTGCAGATATAGCGGTACAGGGCATGCAAATGGACCGACCTTTGATAAAAAATCCCCCACGGTCTCATTATCATACGATGAGGATAAGGGGTTTTCCGAAACAATTTTTCATTCAATAGTTTTAGTTGAACGATTAATAAAAAATGCTCATGTGTTAACCAATGTATCTCAATTCACAGAGGTTTGCAGATATAGCGGTACAGGGCATGCAAATGGACCGACCTTTGATAAAAAATCCCCCACGGTCTCATTATCATACGATGAGGATAAGGGATTTTCCGAAACAATTTTTCATTCAATAGTTTTGGTTGAACGATTAATAAAAAATGCTCATGTATTAACCAATGTATCTCAATTCACAGAGGTTTGCAGATATAGCGGTACAGGGCATGCAAATGGACCGACCTTTGATAAAAAATCCCCCACGGTCTCATTATCATACGATGAGGATAAGGGGTTTTCCGAAACAATTTTTCGTTTGCAGATATAGCGGTACAGGGCATGCAAATGGACCGACCTTTGATAAAAAATCCCCCACGGTCTCATTATCATACGATGAGGATAAGGGGTTTTCCGAAACAATTTTTCATTCAATAGTTTTGGTTGAACGATTAATAAAAAATGCTCATGTGTTAACCAATGTATCTCAATTCACAGAGGTTTGCAGATATAGCGGTACAGGGCATGCAAATGGACCGACGTTTGATAAAAAATCCCCCACGGTCTCATTATCATACGATGAGGATAAGGGGTTTTCCGAAACAATTTTTCATTCAATAGTTTTGGTTGAACGATTAATAAAAAATGCTCATGTGTTAACCAATGTATCTCAATTCACAGAGGTTTGCAGATATAGCGGTACAGGGCATGCAAATGGACCGACCTTTGATAAAAAATCCCCCACGGTCTCATTATCATACGATGAGGATAAGGGGTTTTCCGAAACAATTTTTCATTCAATAGTTTTAGTTGAACGATTAATAAAAAATGCTCATGTGTTAACCAATGTATCTCAATTCACAGAGGTTTGCAGATATAGCGGTACAGGGCATGCAAATGGACCGACCTTTGATAAAAAATCCCCCACGGTCTCATTATCATACGATGAGGATAAGGGGTTTTCCGAAACAATTTTTCATTCAATAGTTTTAGTTGAACGATTAATAAAAAATGCTCATGTGTTAACCAATGTATCTCAATTCACAGAGGTTTGCAGATATAGCGGTACAGGGCATGCAAATGGACCGACCTTTGATAAAAAATCCCCCACGGTCTCATTATCATACGATGAGGATAAGGGGTTTTCCGAAACAATTTTTCATTCAATAGTTTTGGTTGAACGATTAATAAAAAATGCTCATGTGTTAACCAATGTATCTCAATTCACAGAGGTTTGCAGATATAGCGGTACAGGGCATGCAAATGGACCGACCTTTGATAAAAAATCCCCCACGGTCTCATTATCATACGATGAGGATAAGGGGTTTTCCGAAACAATTTTTCATTCAATAGTTTTAGTTGAACGATTAATAAAAAATGCTCATGTGTTAACCAATGTATCTCAATTCACAGAGGTTTGCAGATATAGCGGTACAGGGCATGCAAATGGACCGACCTTTGATAAAAAATCCCCCACGGTCTCATTATCATACGATGAGGATAAGGGGTTTTCCGAAACAATTTTTCATTCAATAGTTTTGGTTGAACGATTAATAAAAAATGCTCATGTAATGACCAATGTATCTCAATTCACAGAGGTTTTCAGATATAGCGGTACAGGGCATGCAAATGGACCGACCTTTGATAAAAAATCCCCCACGGTCTCATTATCATACGATGAGGATAAGGGATTTTCCGAAACAATTTTTCATTCAATAGTTTTGGTTGAACGATTAATAAAAAATGCTCATGTGTTAACCAATGTATCTCAATTCACAGAGGTTTGCAGATATAGCGGTACAGGGCATGCAAATGGACCGACCTTTGATAAAAAATCCCCCACGGTCTCATTATCATACGATGAGGATAAGGGGTTTTCCGAAACAATTTTTCATTCAATAGTTTTAGTTGAACGATTAATAAAAAATGCTCATGTGTTAACCAATGTATCTCAATTCACAGAGGTTTGCAGATATAGCGGTACAGGGCATGCAAATGGACCGACCTTTGATAAAAAATCCCCCACGGTCTCATTATCATACGATGAGGATAAGGGGTTTTCCGAAACAATTTTTCATTCAATAGTTTTAGTTGAACGATTAATAAAAAATGCTCATGTGTTAACCAATGTATCTCAATTCACAGAGGTTTGCAGATATAGCGGTACAGGGCATGCAAATGGACCGACCTTTGATAAAAAATCCCCCACGGTCTCATTATCATACGATGAGGATAAGGGGTTTTCCGAAACAATTTTTCATTCAATAGTTTTGGTTGAACGATTAATAAAAAATGCTCATGTGTTAACCAATGTATCTCAATTCACAGAGGTTTGCAGATATAGCGGTACAGGGCATGCAAATGGACCGACCTTTGATAAAAAATCCCCCACGGTCTCATTATCATACGATGAGGATAAGGGGTTTTCCGAAACAATTTTTCATTCAATAGTTTTAGTTGAACGATTAATAAAAAATGCTCATGTGTTAACCAATGTATCTCAATTCACAGAGGTTTGCAGATATAGCGGTACAGGGCATGCAAATGGACCGACCTTTGATAAAAAATCCCCCACGGTCTCATTATCATACGATGAGGATAAGGGGTTTTCCGAAACAATTTTTCATTCAATAGTTTTGGTTGAACGATTAATAAAAAATGCTCATGTAATGACCAATGTATCTCAATTCACAGAGGTTTTCAGATATAGCGGTACAGGGCATGCAAATGGACCGACCTTTGATAAAAAATCCCCCACGGTCTCATTATCATACGATGAGGATAAGGGATTTTCCGAAACAATTTTTCATTCAATAGTTTTGGTTGAACGATTAATAAAAAATGCTCATGTGTTAACCAATGTATCTCAATTCACAGAGGTTTGCAGATATAGCGGTACAGGGCATGCAAATGGACCGACCTTTGATAAAAAATCCCCCACGGTCTCATTATCATACGATGAGGATAAGGGGTTTTCCGAAACAATTTTTCGTTTGCAGATATAGCGGTACAGGGCATGCAAATGGACCGACCTTTGATAAAAAATCCCCCACGGTCTCATTATCATACGATGAGGATAAGGGGTTTTCCGAAACAATTTTTCATTCAATAGTTTTGGTTGAACGATTAATAAAAAATGCTCATGTGTTAACCAATGTATCTCAATTCACAGAGGTTTGCAGATATAGCGGTACAGGGCATGCAAATGGACCGACCTTTGATAAAAAATCCCCCACGGTCTCATTATCATACGATGAGGATAAGGGGTTTTCCGAAACAATTTTTCATTCAATAGTTTTAGTTGAACGATTAATAAAAAATGCTCATGTGTTAACCAATGTATCTCAATTCACAGAGGTTTGCAGATATAGCGGTACAGGGCATGCAAATGGACCGACCTTTGATAAAAAATCCCCCACGGTCTCATTATCATACGATGAGGATAAGGGGTTTTCCGAAACAATTTTTCATTCAATAGTTTTAGTTGAACGATTAATAAAAAATGCTCATGTGTTAACCAATGTATCTCAATTCACAGAGGTTTGCAGATATAGCGGTACAGGGCATGCAAATGGACCGACCTTTGATAAAAAATCCCCCACGGTCTCATTATCATACGATGAGGATAAGGGGTTTTCCGAAACAATTTTTCATTCAATAGTTTTAGTTGAACGATTAATAAAAAATGCTCATGTGTTAACCAATGTATCTCAATTCACAGAGGTTTGCAGATATAGCGGTACAGGGCATGCAAATGGACCGACGTTTGATAAAAAATCCCCCACGGTCTCATTATCATACGATGAGGATAAGGGGTTTTCCGAAACAATTTTTCATTCAATAGTTTTGGTTGAACGATTAATAAAAAATGCTCATGTGTTAACCAATGTATCTCAATTCACAGAGGTTTTCAGATATAGCGGTACAGGGCATGCAAATGGACCGACCTTTGATAAAAAATCCCCCACGGTCTCATTATCATACGATGAGGATAAGGGGTTTTCCGAAACAATTTTTCATTCAATAGTTTTAGTTGAACGATTAATAAAAAATGCTCATGTGTTAACCAATGTATCTCAATTCACAGAGGTTTGCAGATATAGCGGTACAGGGCATGCAAATGGACCGACCTTTGATAAAAAATCCCCCACGGTCTCATTATCATACGATGAGGATAAGGGGTTTTCCGAAACAATTTTTCATTCAATAGTTTTAGTTGAACGATTAATAAAAAATGCTCATGTGTTAACCAATGTATCTCAATTCACAGAGGTTTTCAGATATAGCGGTACAGGGCATGCAAATGGACCGACCTTTGATAAAAAATCCCCCACGGTCTCATTATCATACGATGAGGATAAGGGGTTTTCCGAAACAATTTTTCATTCAATAGTTTTAGTTGAACGATTAATAAAAAATGCTCATGTGTTAACCAATGTATCTCAATTCACAGAGGTTTGCAGATATAGCGGTACAGGGCATGCAAATGGACCGACCTTTGATAAAAAATCCCCCACGGTCTCATTATCATACGATGAGGATAAGGGGTTTTCCGAAACAATTTTTCATTCAATAGTTTTAGTTGAACGATTAATAAAAAATGCTCATGTGTTAACCAATGTATCTCAATTCACAGAGGTTTGCAGATATAGCGGTACAGGGCATGCAAATGGACCGACCTTTGATAAAAAATCCCCCACGGTCTCATTATCATACGATGAGGATAAGGGGTTTTCCGAAACAATTTTTCATTCAATAGTTTTGGTTGAACGATTAATAAAAAATGCTCATGTGTTAACCAATGTATCTCAATTCACAGAGGTTTGCAGATATAGCGGTACAGGGCATGCAAATGGACCGACCTTTGATAAAAAATCCCCCACGGTCTCATTATCATACGATGAGGATAAGGGGTTTTCCGAAACAATTTTTCATTCAATAGTTTTAGTTGAACGATTAATAAAAAATGCTCATGTGTTAACCAATGTATCTCAATTCACAGAGGTTTGCAGATATAGCGGTACAGGGCATGCAAATGGACCGACCTTTGATAAAAAATCCCCCACGGTCTCATTATCATACGATGAGGATAAGGGGTTTTCCGAAACAATTTTTCATTCAATAGTTTTGGTTGAACGATTAATAAAAAATGCTCATGTAATGACCAATGTATCTCAATTCACAGAGGTTTTCAGATATAGCGGTACAGGGCATGCAAATGGACCGACCTTTGATAAAAAATCCCCCACGGTCTCATTATCATACGATGAGGATAAGGGATTTTCCGAAACAATTTTTCATTCAATAGTTTTGGTTGAACGATTAATAAAAAATGCTCATGTGTTAACCAATGTATCTCAATTCACAGAGGTTTGCAGATATAGCGGTACAGGGCATGCAAATGGACCGACCTTTGATAAAAAATCCCCCACGGTCTCATTATCATACGATGAGGATAAGGGGTTTTCCGAAACAATTTTTCATTCAATAGTTTTAGTTGAACGATTAATAAAAAATGCTCATGTGTTAACCAATGTATCTCAATTCACAGAGGTTTGCAGATATAGCGGTACAGGGCATGCAAATGGACCGACGTTTGATAAAAAATCCCCCACGGTCTCATTATCATACGATGAGGATAAGGGGTTTTCCGAAACAATTTTTCATTCAATAGTTTTGGTTGAACGATTAATAAAAAATGCTCATGTGTTAACCAATGTATCTCAATTCACAGAGGTTTGCAGATATAGCGGTACAGGGCATGCAAATGGACCGACCTTTGATAAAAAATCCCCCACGGTCTCATTATCATACGATGAGGATAAGGGGTTTTCCGAAACAATTTTTCATTCAATAGTTTTAGTTGAACGATTAATAAAAAATGCTCATGTGTTAACCAATGTATCTCAATTCACAGAGGTTTGCAGATATAGCGGTACAGGGCATGCAAATGGACCGACCTTTGATAAAAAATCCCCCACGGTCTCATTATCATACGATGAGGATAAGGGGTTTTCCGAAACAATTTTTCATTCAATAGTTTTAGTTGAACGATTAATAAAAAATGCTCATGTGTTAACCAATGTATCTCAATTCACAGAGGTTTGCAGATATAGCGGTACAGGGCATGCAAATGGACCGACCTTTGATAAAAAATCCCCCACGGTCTCATTATCATACGATGAGGATAAGGGGTTTTCCGAAACAATTTTTCATTCAATAGTTTTGGTTGAACGATTAATAAAAAATGCTCATGTGTTAACCAATGTATCTCAATTCACAGAGGTTTGCAGATATAGCGGTACAGGGCATGCAAATGGACCGACCTTTGATAAAAAATCCCCCACGGTCTCATTATCATACGATGAGGATAAGGGGTTTTCCGAAACAATTTTTCATTCAATAGTTTTAGTTGAACGATTAATAAAAAATGCTCATGTGTTAACCAATGTATCTCAATTCACAGAGGTTTGCAGATATAGCGGTACAGGGCATGCAAATGGACCGACCTTTGATAAAAAATCCCCCACGGTCTCATTATCATACGATGAGGATAAGGGGTTTTCCGAAACAATTTTTCATTCAATAGTTTTGGTTGAACGATTAATAAAAAATGCTCATGTAATGACCAATGTATCTCAATTCACAGAGGTTTTCAGATATAGCGGTACAGGGCATGCAAATGGACCGACCTTTGATAAAAAATCCCCCACGGTCTCATTATCATACGATGAGGATAAGGGGTTTTCCGAAACAATTTTTCATTCAATAGTTTTGGTTGAACGATTAATAAAAAATGCTCATGTATTAACCAATGTATCTCAATTCACAGAGGTTTGCAGATATAGCGGTACAGGGCATGCAAATAGACCGACCTTTGATAAAAAATCCCCCACGGTCTCATTATCATACGATGAGGATAAGGGGTTTTCCGAAACAATTTTTCATTCAATAGTTTTGGTTGAACGATTAATAAAAAATGCTCATGTGTTAACCAATGTATCTCAATTCACAGAGGTTTGCAGATATAGCGGTACAGGGCATGCAAATGGACCGACCTTTGATAAAAAATCCCCCACGGTCTCATTATCATACGATGAGGATAAGGGGTTTTCCGAAACAATTTTTCATTCAATAGTTTTGGTTGAACGATTAATAAAAAATGCTCATGTGTTAACCAATGTATCTCAATTCACAGAGGTTTGCAGATATAGCGGTACAGGGCATGCAAATGGACCGACCTTTGATAAAAAATCCCCCACGGTCTCATTATCATACGATGAGGATAAGGGGTTTTCCGAAACAATTTTTCATTCAATAGTTTTAGTTGAACGATTAATAAAAAATGCTCATGTGTTAACCAATGTATCTCAATTCACAGAGGTTTGCAGATATAGCGGTACAGGGCATGCAAATGGACCGACCTTTGATAAAAAATCCCCCACGGTCTCATTATCATACGATGAGGATAAGGGGTTTTCCGAAACAATTTTTCATTCAATAGTTTTGGTTGAACGATTAATAAAAAATGCTCATGTGTTAACCAATGTATCTCAATTCACAGAGGTTTACAGATATAGCGGTACAGGGCATGCAAATGGACCGACCTTTGATAAAAAATCCCCCACGGTCTCATTATCATACGATGAGGATAAGGGGTTTTCCGAAACAATTTTTCATTCAATAGTTTTGGTTGAACGATTAATAAAAAATGCTCATGTGTTAACCAATGTATCTCAATTCACAGAGGTTTGCAGATATAGCGGTACAGGGCATGCAAATGGACCGACCTTTGATAAAAAATCCCCCACGGTCTCATTATCATACGATGAGGATAAGGGGTTTTCCGAAACAATTTTTCGTTTGCAGATATAGCGGTACAGGGCATGCAAATGGACCGACCTTTGATAAAAAATCCCCCACGGTCTCATTATCATACGATGAGGATAAGGGGTTTTCCGAAACAATTTTTCATTCAATAGTTTTGGTTGAACGATTAATAAAAAATGCTCATGTGTTAACCAATGTATCTCAATTCACAGAGGTTTGCAGATATAGCGGTACAGGGCATGCAAATGGACCGACCTTTGATAAAAAATCCCCCACGGTCTCATTATCATACGATGAGGATAAGGGGTTTTCCGAAACAATTTTTCATTCAATAGTTTTGGTTGAACGATTAATAAAAAATGCTCATGTGTTAACCAATGTATCTCAATTCACAGAGGTTTGCAGATATAGCGGTACAGGGCATGCAAATGGACCGACCTTTGATAAAAAATCCCCCACGGTCTCATTATCATACGATGAGGATAAGGGGTTTTCCGAAACAATTTTTCGTTTGCAGATATAGCGGTACAGGGCATGCAAATGGACCGACCTTTGATAAAAAATCCCCCACGGTCTCATTATCATACGATGAGGATAAGGGGTTTTCCGAAACAATTTTTCATTCAATAGTTTTGGTTGAACGATTAATAAAAAATGCTCATGTATTAACCAATGTGTCTCAATTCACAGAGGTTTGCAGATATAGCGGTACAGGGCATGCAAATGGACCGACCTTTGATAAAAAATCCCCCACGGTCTCATTATCATACGATGAGGATAAGGGGTTTTCCGAAACAATTTTTCATTCAATAGTTTTGGTTGAACGATTAATAAAAAATGCTCATGTGTTAACCAATGTATCTCAATTCACAGAGGTTTGCAGATATAGCGGTACAGAGCATGCAAATGGACCGACCTTTGATAAAAAATCCCCCACGGTCTCATTATCATACGATGAGGATAAGGGGTTTTCCGAAACAATTTTTCATTCAATAGTTTTAGTTGAACGATTAATAAAAAATGCTCATGTGTTAACCAATGTATCTCAATTCACAGAGGTTTGCAGATATAGCGGTACAGGGCATGCAAATGGACCGACCTTTGATAAAAAATCCCCCACGGTCTCATTATCATACGATGAGGATAAGGGGTTTTCCGAAACAATTTTTCATTCAATAGTTTTGGTTGAACGATTAATAAAAAATGCTCATGTGTTAACCAATGTATCTCAATTCACAGAGGTTTGCAGATATAGCGGTACAGGGCATGCAAATGGACCGACCTTTGATAAAAAATCCCCCACGGTCTCATTATCATACGATGAGGATAAGGGGTTTTCCGAAACAATTTTTCATTCAATAGTTTTAGTTGAACGATTAATAAAAAATGCTCATGTGTTAACCAATGTATCTCAATTCACAGAGGTTTGCAGATATAGCGGTACAGGGCATGCAAATGGACCGACCTTTGATAAAAAATCCCCCACGGTCTCATTATCATACGATGAGGATAAGGGGTTTTCCGAAACAATTTTTCATTCAATAGTTTTGGTTGAACGATTAATAAAAAATGCTCATGTGTTAACCAATGTATCTCAATTCACAGAGGTTTGCAGATATAGCGGTACAGGGCATGCAAATGGACCGACCTTTGATAAAAAATCCCCCACGGTCTCATTATCATACGATGAGGATAAGGGGTTTTCCGAAACAATTATTCATTCATAGTTTTGGTTGAACGATTAATAAAAAATGCTCATGTGTTAATCAATGTATCTCAATTCACAGAGGTTTGCAGATATAGCGGTACAGGGCATGCAAATGGACCGACCTTTGATAAAAAATCCCCCACGGTCTCATTATCATACGATGAGGATAAGGGGTTTTCCGAAACAATTTTTCATTCAATAGTTTTAGTTGAACGATTATAAAAAATGCTCATGTGTTAACCAATGTATCTCAATTCACAGAGGTTTGCAGATATAGCGGTACAGGGCATGCAAATGGACCGACCTTTGATAAAAAATCCCCCACGGTCTCATTATCATACGATGAGGATAAGGGGTTTTCCGAAACAATTTTTCATTCAATAGTTTTAGTTGAACGATTAATAAAAAATGCTCATGTGTTAACCAATGTATCTCAATTCACAGAGGTTTGCAGATATAGCGGTACAGGGCATGCAAATGGACCGACCTTTGATAAAAAATCCCCCACGGTCTCATTATCATACGATGAGGATAAGGGGTTTTCCGAAACAATTTTTCATTCAATAGTTTTGGTTGAACGATTAATAAAAAATGCTCATGTGTTAACCAATGTATCTCAATTCACAGAGGTTTGCAGATATAGCGGTACAGGGCATGCAAATGGACCGACCTTTGATAAAAAATCCCCCATGGTCTCATTATCATACGATGAGGATAAGGGGTTTTCCGAAACAATTTTTCATTCAATAGTTTTGGTTGAACGATTAATAAAAAATGCTCATGTGTTAACCAATGTATCTCAATTCACAGAGGTTTGCAGATATAGCGGTACAGGGCATGCAAATGAACCGGCCTTTGATAAAAAAACCCTCATAGTGTTATTATCATACGATGAGGATATGAAGTTTTCTGGGATATTGGGTTTAATTAAAAGATTATTTGTGGTAAGACTCATTATACACGACACCGTTGTACCAAATAGCATGAACTCAGAGATTGGCTCATATAGTAACTATATAGTATTAGTGCATACATTGTGAAATTAAAATCACTCCCCTCCCAACAAAAAAATGTATACGTCAAATACGTAACATTAAAGTTACGTTTACGTACATTTTTTTAATGCGACAGCACTGCCTCTCGTGAGTGGTAAAAAAAGGCAGCCATATTTAAATACGTATAAAAATGACAACCATTTTTGTTTTTCTCGCTGTAGTACGTAATAAATTTAATTATGAAACACAGTCATATTTTGATGCCGCTGATATTCTTACAAATTTTTAATATTTTAAGTGGGTGTTTATAGTCAATTATTGTAGTTTTGATAATAGATTTTTTAATTTTAATAATTGATTAAGTACTGTATTAGTAATTAAATAGTTTTACTATTGTGCTTTATTATATTTAGTTATCGTATTAAATAAATTGGTAATAGTGTTACAAAAGTATATTACAGTATATTATAAAATTAAAACTTTGTTTATTTTAGATTATTATTTTTTAAATTATATAAATAAAATATAAGTTATAACCAAATTATGTTTGTTTTTTAATTTAAAAAAAATAATTTTTGAATGTGTAGGCTACTGTTCATTTATATCAATGCTTGGGTGTAACAGAATTGAACTGTTTTGCTGTAACTTTTACGAATCGCAAATGAGTATCAAATATGTTACATAATTGCTATACGTAAAAGTTACACAGAAACTGTTCATTTATGTTACACCTAAGCGAATAAAAAATGTAACATTTATTTGTTTCATTTCTCTTGTGACAAATGTTTCGTTTGCGTATCACTTCTATTACACAAATACGTTACGTTTACGAAGAGTTTAGTATTAGGAAGCCTTCGTAAATGTTACGTTTATGTTACGCTATGTTTGAAGGGTCAGTACCATTTTGATATTAGCTGTATGGCTCTTGCAAAATTTTTTTGAAAATTAACAAACCGACGAATTTCACCTGGAAAGCGGACGTTTTAAATTATTAATTATTAATTATAATCCCTATTAGCGGGCCCTCTGTTCAGAGGGAAATGGATCCCATTGGCTTGGGCGCTCCGTATGAATGGTTGTATGAACGAGGATCCCTATAAACGGGCTCTCCTGCATGAATGATTATGTGAAGGCTAGAGAACGAAGAATATAGGGAAATCTGTCCAAGCGAAACTCGTCGATTTGTTAATTTTCAAAACTTTGTTGCAAGAGCCCTACGGCTAATATCAAAATGGTACTGAGTGATTTTAATTTCACAATGTATGCACTAATACTATATAGTTACTATATGAGCCAATCTCTGAGTTCATGCTATTTGGTACAACGGTGTCGTGTATAATGAGTCTTACCACAAATAATCTTTTAATTAAACCCAATACCCCAGAAAACTTCTTATCCTCATCGTATGATAATAACAATATGAGGGATTTTTTATCAAAAGTACGTCGCTATATCTGCAAACCTCTGTGAATTGGGATACATTGGTTAACACATGAGCATTTTTTATTAATCGTTCAACTAAAACTATTGAATGAAAAATTGTTTCGGAAAACCCCTTATCCTCATCGTATGATAATGAGACCGTGGGGGATTTTTTATCACAGGTCGGTCCATTTGCATGCCCTGTACCGCTATATCTGCAAACCTCTGTGAATTGAGATACATTGGTTAACATATCAAGAGTTTACTAAATAAAATAATAATAGTAATAAATACATAATATTAGCATTTTTTTAATCGCTCAAAATTTTCCATCAACCCTATTTTTATTATTACTATTTTAAATATGTTATTGGCGTGACATACATTTACATCAACAAATCATTTGTTGTTAAAATTATTATTAATATATTTCGTACTTAGTTGATAAATAATTTTAAGAAAGTTGTAATAAATAATTACATTTAATATTTTAAGGTTTGTATTTTAGTATGTAGGTAACAAGTTAAAAAAACAGAAAATTAAAGTTTTTGTTGTATTTGTAAGATTGAAATATTCAAAAAAAAATTTCGGGATGGAATATGATATTTGGTTTACATTGAGTTATTTTTCGGGCTGAACGGCTTTTTATTATGTTTAGTGAAGACACACACCATTATTTGAAAATACTTTTTTCGGGATGGTTTTCGGGCTAACTTGACATACGTATGTGTGGAAATGCGGCATTTAGAATAGTGGTTTGAGTCAAACTCCAGTTTTGGGATTGGATTGGATACGTTGGGAGTCCATCGTGAAGAAACCAAGCGCGACATCTTAACTATTTTATCCATCAGGTTTTAGATATTAATATAAGTGGTGTGAAGAGTTTTAAAGGGGTTCTTTTTAGTTTATTGATAAATAACTTAATTTTAGAATATAGCATAGTATTACATAATCATCTTATAGGGATTAAATTTAATCCCGATTTTTTAAAGTTACCATCTCCATGATCAACAAAAATTAATAAGCCTTGTAGTTTAAAATTGTGCGGTCTTGTGCTTACTTGTCTTGTGCATAGGTGGCTGAAACCGGGTCGTGTCTCTAATACTAATATTCCCATCCTATCCTTACCATGGATCCGGCATATGTATCCGAGAATCTTGCCGAGGTTTGGTCGTACATCCGTATCAATCAATCAAACAAATTACCTGAATAAACAAATACGTAAAGTTTGTTCTAAATTTGAAATTTTGTTTTTGCAATTTTTTGTTTGTTTGAACTGCTTTGTCACGCGAATATTCAAAGCAGGCGATTTCCTTTTTAAACAGCAGAAAACGTTAACAAATAACCAAAAATGCATCACTGTTTTCTCGCCATAAAAGTTCATCACGAACTGTTCGGGAATAAATTTTGGAATTTTGAAAAACAACCAAATTTTACGGTTACTTATTACTACAAATAAATACAATAAATTAATCGGTGTGTTTTTGTTTGTTTGGTGGTGCCTATATACTACAAGTATAAAGTATACATAAATACTATAAATAATGATACCAAAATAATATACAAATAAATCTCGTGCCAACTTTTATTTTTAATTTTATGTCATGTTTTTATTTATATTGTGGTAGTATACCAAATCGTAAAATTTAGTAAAGTGTAATCATAATGAAGAAACTAGTACCGCATGCCAACATTTACCTAAATATTTATTGTAATAAATTACACACCATAATTTATTATTGATCACCCTACACCGGTCCTCAATTAAATTAAATGTTTTATGTACATAATTATATGCACATTAATTTTTCGCGTATAGGTGTTAATAATCGTTAATGTATACAATTTAATATAGCTGCTGCTATCACTGTATTATTCGATTAATTAATTCATCTGTGACGAAAAAAATTTATTTTAAAACGAAATGACAATAAACGAGAAAAGTCAAATAAGAAATTTAACAACAAATTTAATTGATTTTAGTTTTGAATTCATTTTCATTAAAATTTATTTAATTGCGTTAAACGAAATTTATTTTAAGAGTTGGTGGTTGTGTTTTGTTTACGAATATTATGTAATTTGTTCATAAATCTATAGACATAATATTGATTATGATAACTTTATAATCATTAAGCTTTAAAATATATTTAAAATTTATTAAAATGAGTGGACGCAGGTATAGTGGTGTTAAGTTTTTTAAGGTACACTATAATAGGCGATTGTGTTACAAATATGCATAAAGTTAACATCTCAAATTTATTTAATAAACTAACAGATAGCTATGTAGATATATTACAAATTTTTTTCGTTTTCTCTTTTCAGATGATTGGGTCCGCAATAGTCGGGCGCCGTTCTAATAATCATAATAATAATAATAACAATAGCCAAAATAATAACAATAATAAGGTATACATTATTATATGACGGAGAGCTTTAGGATTAATTTGCTTATACTAATTTCTATTATACCTATTACATCTACAGGATACACCGCCAAAACTAAAATATACTGAAGAAGAGCTAAAAGGTATGTTTAAATCAACAAAATACATTGACTTAAATTTGTACCATGTAATTGTAACATTAACAATTAACATTTAACCACAAGTCACATTGAACGTAAAATTAGATTTTTAGTGTGATTTATGCAATATATACGAGTAGTTTTATGACTAATACAATGGAACTACAATAGTTAGACCGAACATGCAATAGCTCAATTGCATACTAACAAATGACGATAACATTTTCCATTGTCGAGTCAATAAGGGCAAACACTTTTCATGGCGGAAATTTTAAAAACATAAACAGTTCACAAAAAAAAATTATTATAATGCCAAGATGAGACGTGTAGTGTGCGGTAGATTGATTATCTTCTGACTAATTTCATAAAAGATTGCTGAACATTGAATTTTTAGAAAACAACAATAAACATTAAAATATTTATATTATAATTGCAAATGATCAATTATCGCAGTCTCTTAACGAGAAATGACTCTTGATACATGAAAAAAAATGTTTAATGTGTATAATTCAGGAATACCTGTTGCGTTCCTTGAAGCTGAGCGTTAACAGAAAAAGTGTTGAAAGGCGCGTAATATATATAAACATTTATGGGGTACATTTGTTTTGTTATATACTTACTGTACATGAAAATTAACAATGTAATTAAGATATCAATTATTTTTAGATAGCACTTAGGTAAAGGTTCAATATAATTTACTGTGCCTTCTATTTTTGAACTAAAATTTCAACTTTCCACACAAACTGAAGAATTATCCACAAAATACTAAATCGCAGTGAATTCAAATGCTCAACTGATTGATTGATTTAGTGTGTACGACCAAGCCTAAGGCAAGTTTCCCGGATTACGCCGGATCCACCGTATACCCTTTTACAAATAACAAAATCGAGGGCAAGGAAAGGTATGTTTGTAACAAAAAATCAACCCGGTTCCAGACACCTAAGTAGTTGATTGTTAGTAAATAAGATAGCACAAGACAATACAATTTCTAAACTACATTGTTTTTTCATAGCTTGATGTTCTGAAATTAGGATTAAATTTAATCCCTTTAAGAATGATTAATTCTGGAACTATCTTATAGCGTTGCCAGACAGCGCAGCGGTTCAATAAGTCCGACTTAGCTAAACCCGTTCAGGCACTCTATGAAATAAAACGAGATTAGCAAAAATTAGGGTTGCCACATTATGGCTAAAATCAAACCACCAAATCCGACTTATTAAATCGCAGTGTATCAATGCCATTAGATTCTGAAACAAATTTAATTATTTCTCAGTATACTAAAGAAAATATACCCCTTCAAATACTCGAAGCATCTATTATGTTCTTATTGATCTAAATACGCTTAAAAATACATCCGCATCAATCCTAGTCCACCTAAATAGCTTACAAGATTAATGTTAACTTAACTTCCTTCTGGATCCACTAGTCACCAAATAAGGTTTCAGGGGATATTTCCTCCAACCCAATCAGTCACTAAACACCCACTTATACACCATTTAGCAAAACATTCTATAAAATAACTTTAGAACATAAGTAATAAATTTTTACCCAACCTCATTTAATGATTTAAATTTCAAATTAATTCGGCACAAAGTTTCTGGAAATCTACGTTGTGTTTCTCTGAATATTTCTGAAAATCAAGATCTAAATTAGTTAATTGTCAGTTTGTCACCAACTACGATTTTTTTTTAAAACTAAAAATTATTAAACTCTGAAATCACCATGGTTTAGTTGGTAAAATGGTTATACTAAAAGTAATTAATTAACACATCATCAAGGTTATTAATCATCCTGAAAATTTAAAGCAGCTTAATTAGATATTCGTTATTTCTAAGGAATTTATAATCATTAATTTAAACTATACATTCAACAATTTATAGAGCGGTTTCTCAAAATCCGACCTAGTGTAATAAATCCACTTAGTATCCTCCCATTCAAAAAGTCCCCGTCACACTATTCATCTGCTGAATTTAAAAATACATTCACCAACACAACTTATATTCTTGCTGCAGTCGTTTCATGTTTTGACTGCAGCTATGTATTTCCATGCCCATCACAATTTAAACTGTGAAACTATAAACCATAACCAATATATCTGCCGTCTTACCTTGATAATCAAATAGTAATTTGCACAAAAACAAAATGCAATTCATGTTCAAAATAAAACCGAAAGTAATTTCTGCCACTTTGACTTCTATCAGTTGACATTAAACATTAAATAAGCCAATAAAATTTCCAAAATTATTGGCAGAATAATTTTCTATCATCAAGACTTGGTTTGAAACTTTTCCAAACGGAATGAAATATACACGGAGTTGTTGTTGCAAAAATTAACAAGGTAAGACTGCAGTATATTATCAATTATCAGAATATCGACTAATTGATATTTTCTCGCACAACAACAAACCATTCCATTCACCTCCCATTTGTACTCCTGCACTCATCCCTTAAAAGGGATTGTACACGGCAAAATATGCAAAGCTCAGGACAGCACCACTCCACCATAAAAATAGCTGTAGTATAAGCAATTAAACAACTAAACAATTCATTATCACGATCATTAATATCTCTAAATACAAGTATTCAATTTAAATTGAATGTAATTATTAAAATTTCAAATCAGAAGCGATCTGATGGTTAACAAAAAATTTGTTTTTTTTTATATTCAATTCCCAAACCAATCATTTCATAGGCCAACGAGAATGTAGCAATGCTCTGGAACCCTATTTAAACTACAATATTAATGAATATTAATATCTCTAGAATTTTATTCCTGAAATTTGTTAATTATGAATTTGTATTTAATGGAACAATTTTATTTAAATAAATAGACCTAAGGATAGACAGCACCCTTCGAAAATATACCACAAGCTAATAAACTTAAATTTAAATTTTATACATACTTCATTATTATTATATTTTACCTTATTATTATTCAAGCAAAATCTCAGTTCCAAAAATACATAATTCATCCACAAACTGTTAACCCCCTACAACACAAATACCACAACTTGTCTCAAAACGCTCATATACTTACACCACTATATAAATTCCACATATCGACGGCCACAAAGCATTACCGTGTATCTACAAAAATTTTCAAAATCGTTTTATTGGGTTATCGGTAAGAAAATTAGTGCTTGCTGCCTTTTTCAATTAAATTTGTGACCATAAAACGTACAAACGAGAAAAATCATCCAATTTTGGTAGTTCATTGTAGAGTATATTGCAAATGCGATCGGTTTTTCTCGCCTCCTGTAAAAATCTAAAAAAACGTAGTTAAACGGTAATGCTTTGTAGCGGACGATATACAACAATTTACATTTTGGCGAATAAAAATTTCATTGCGAAATTTCAATTTCCTTAAATCGATATTCGCTATAACTAGACCTGGGGGGCTATTTCTGAATACGATACGAATTCGAATGTGTAAGATTCGTATTTGATTTAAATAAGAAACGAGCAAATCTGATTCAATTCTAATTCAATTCAAATAAGAATGTTATACTTTCGTATTCGTATCGTATTCAGAAATAGCCCTCCAGACTGTATTACATATGATAGTTTCTGATTCGATTCAAATTTACTCGATAATACAAAGTATAAAAATCCCATTAGAATCGAATACAGTAAGTCCTCGACTTACGTGATTAATTCGTTCCAAAGGTTTTCGGGTAAGTCGAAAAACCGCGTAAGTCGAACAAACCTTAAATTCGAGAAATTTTTGTTAGTTTTAAGTACGAATTCACGTAAGTTGAATTCGTGTAAGTCGAGGATTGTACGAATTCACGTAAGTCGAATTCGCGTAAGTCGAGGACTTACTTTACATGAAAATTTTTCTTTGTGTAGCTCATGGCAAAACCTTCTACAATTCTCTTTAGAAAGCCCAATGTATTGTATACTATTGCTGTAAAAATACCTCAATGTGAGATTGTATTAGCGATACGTCACCATGTACATATACGGTTGTGAATACAGTGTAGAAAAAACATAAACAATCGCATACTACGAAACTGAAAGAGAGTAAAATGTATCATAAAAAAACAATAAAAACGAATCTGTCAAATTAGTAAATCACAAAGAAGATTTAAATTACATATTTTATATTTTAATTTAAAATTTGAATTTTTATTTATTTTGTATGATGTTACATAATTTACATGAATTGTTCAGAAATAATTTATTCGGAAATATTCCCTTTAAGGACGGTATTTTTGACATTCCGTATGTTTTTTTTTATTGTAGAAGTAGTTAGTAGAGTAAAAACAGAGAATATCGAATACAACTTACAACAACAAAGCATAATAATATTGTTGTGTGACACTACATAATTTTACCGATTTTTTGACATTTCTGTACAAAAAAACAACACGAATCATGCAGCAAGGCAATGTCATTATGAAAAACAAAAAAACATATGTTTGAAAATTTGTTTGTACATATGTATATCAAAGCAAAAAATAGAGAGTAAAAATGCTCAAATATCATCGGCGTTAGCAGGATGTGTGCTAAATACATGGTGTGGTGTTAGTAGGTTTGCAAACAATAGAGAGTAAAAAATGCTCAAATTATCGACGTTAGTAGTGTGTGTGACCTATACGTGGTGTGGTGTTAGTGATAAACAAATAAATTTAAATTTTTTTTCTATGGTTTTTCGAAATCACTACTACGCCTTAACGTTGAGGTTTATAAGTATGTATCTGCGTATCAGCAAAATGAGCAGGCTTTCTAAAGAGAATTTTAGCAGGTTTTGCTCATGGTATCAAAACCAACACTAATGTAGTACAAGCCTGATTCAGTGATGACGCGTGAATACGTTTAATCGCTTATACTTCAAAGTGTTGGTGCAAAAAGTAGTGTATATATAGTATCCGATCACCAATACTTTCATGTATAAGCGAAAAATAAATTTATAATATTGGAGAACAGTCAGGCTTGTAGTACAATATTGTTGGTTTTGATGGTATATAAA
Organism: Tipula helvola; assembly: GCA_963556165.1. Classification (NCBI taxonomy): domain Eukaryota; kingdom Metazoa; phylum Arthropoda; class Insecta; order Diptera; family Tipulidae; genus Tipula; species Tipula helvola. Next base: position 150,226,491 of record OY744483.1, read on the forward strand.
GAGCAATACAATTATCTCATACATACACAATTACACAGAACACGAGTGAAAACAACGCCAAACAACAATAAAAATAAAAAAAACATATTATACATAATATAAGACTCTCATAATTGATCACACTTAATAATTTTTATGTTAATTTATTATTGATATTGTGATGTGGAAAATCAATTGTTTTTTAATTTCTTAAATAAATATTAAATAAACTGTTGAATTTAAAAAGAAAAATTTAAAAATTTAATTTTATTTTGGTGTTATAAAATATTAGCGTCATATGAAATCGTGGTCAATTATGAGAGTCACTGTATACTAAAGCCACCAATCCACATATAGAAAATCAGTATATGTATAAAATTTATATATTAATGAAATTAAAACCCATGATTCAATAAATGAAATCCCAGGTTAGCACGATTTTTCAAACCACGTGTTAAGTTATTCTTTTTTTACTTTTCGTTTTTTTATTTGTTGTTGTAATTTATACGTAAAGAATTTGGTGACGTCAAAAAAAAAAATGGAATCACGAATGAATCACGAGATCAGAAATGATCTCGATAAAGTCGACATCATAGGATTCATAAAATCGTCAATGCTGAGATGGCTTGGGCATGTACTACGTTCACAAAATCGGACCACTAAACAGGCCTTGGAGTCGGCACCAGCGAAAGTAGGACCTCGTGGGAGACCACCTACCCGATGGATGGACGACGTTGAGAGGGACCTATACACACTCGGTCACCGTGTCTGGCGTTCTCTTGTGGCGGATCGAATTATTTGGAGGAGCATCGTTGAGGCGGCCAAATCCCTTCACGGGATGTAGCGCCAGCGGAAGAAGAAGAAAAAAAAATGGCCATTTGTTTACATATTTCGAGCTAACCTGTGTTTTTATTGAATCATAATTAAAACCAGTGCCTACTAGATATACAAGCCTATGACATTGACTACAAGCAATTTTTACAAATTGCAACACATTAAGTCTCCCCGCTACGCGGCAGTATAATAAAGAAAAGATATTTTTTTTGTTTTAGCTTTGTCCAAAAACTTTTTATTATTCATTTAGTTTTTTAGTGCAGCATAGTGCTTCAAAGAAGGTAGACACGCACTTTCTGATCAAAGAGAAATACCATATGAATTTGATTTATTCATGTAAATTTAAATTTTTTAGATAAATCTAGTGTATTATGTGTTTTAATAATAAAATATTGGAAATATTACTGAAAATAAATTAAATCAAATAAAAATTAATTTATGTACTCGATTTGAAAAACAAATCAAAGCGTAAAACAAACAAGTGACATCTCCCTTTGACGTAATACAAATGCACTATAAAATAAAGAAAAACTATTTTAACATGAAAGATGAAACAAAACAATAAACAAAACAAAAAAAATATCTTTACTTACTACAGTGCTCAGTGCCACATAGCGGCGGAGACTTACTGTTTGTAGTCATAGGCCATGATTCAATAAAAACCCAGGTTAGCTCGAAATATGTAAACAAATGGCCATATTTTTTTTTTGATGTCACCCAATTCTTTTACGTATAAATTACAACAACAAATAAAAAATCGAAAAGTAAAAAAATAATAATTTACATATTTATCGGAATTGCATAACGTCACGAACACTTGGTTTGAAAAATCGAGCTAACCTGGGATTTATTGAATCATGGTAATAGGCCTGTATATTTAAGACAGCATTGGTCATTTACACATAAAATAAAAATACCAAAATATAATCCACAAAAGTAAAGAGTAAATGGAGAAACCAAAAACTTGAATTTTCGTGTACAGAAACAGAAATATGAGATAATGTATTGGAATTTTATGCACTAATAGTCCAGTCAGTGACAGTTTTTCGCTCTGAATTCTTACGGACAACATCCAGTGATGTTACACGTAGGGAAAATTCCCTACATGTAGGGAAATTCTCGCTTGAATTGCGTGTGTAGGGAAAAAAAGACAGATTTTTAATAATTAAGCAAAATGTATGGAACTGTAGGGAATTTCTAAAATGTTTTAAATTATTTTGAAAAAATGTTTGATTATAGAATTTTTTCGTTACTTTCGATATGGTAACAGGGCGGTCTTGTTAATTTACTACATAATAGATCATGTTGCCGTTATTTTTTGTTTGTTAGTTTTTTCTTGTGATTTTAATTTTTGATTTTGAGAGCGAAGTAAGTGATTGCCCTTATTTAGTTTTAATATGGTTTACTATGTATTAATAATTAAGCCATTTACATAAATTTCATTGAAATTTAATCATTTTTAAAGTTTTTACTAATTGTTTTAGTGTTAAAGTAAAAAAATTATCGCTCTCACGCACGATTTTGTTCATTTTATCCTTGTGGTTGTCGATTGGAAAGCCACTAATGTCTACAGAGTACGGTTTGAATCTTGGAATTTATATATTTAGTAAGAAAATGTGTAGGGAAAACCGTAGGGAATTTGTAAGTGGGACGTAGGGAAAAGTAGGGAAATTTCTCTTTGTCTGTAGGGATTTCAATTTTAGAAGTGTAACATCACTGACAACATCGATTTGCGTGAAATTTGGACAGTAAGTAGGGAATGGCACAAGGAACAAAAGTTATGTAGTGCCGATGTGTGCTTTTACCTTGAGGGTGGATGTCACCCCTTCTAGAGGGTGGAAATGAGTACACTCAAAATACCCACAGAAATCGATAGAGGGTTGAATTCTAAGCCAAAAATATTGTATAAAGTTTTTTCGATAAATCAATATTTTTCGAGTTATTCGCGATTGAAAATGTTGATCTAAAAAATGCATGTTTTAGAGTGATTTTTTCACGAATACCTCGAAAACCTTCGGTTTCATCAAAAAATCTTTCAGGATCAAAATAAAGCTTATAAAATAACAAATTGATTGGTTTAGTTTTATTTCTTTAGATGCAATACGAACCGAGTTGTGGCTCTTTGAAAGTGACTGTTTGTTCGCCGAAAACTGGATGGAAACCTTTCAACATTAAATAACGGAAAAAACGACAAATTTTTAAAAAAAAAACTTGTTAATGCTTTTTTAAGTCCTTGAAAAGACCTTTAAAATTAGCTTTAGTAAAAGTCGTCTCGTTTTTCCGGAGAAAAAATCAGAAATGATACAAATGGGTTAACCGCAATACTTGATTTAAATACTAACAATAGGTTCTAGAAGTTTGAGTGGTTTAGAATGTCTAGATTTGATAAAAAGTTTGATTCAATTTTGAAATGATTTTTCAAATTTTTGAAAAAAAATTCTTTTTTTCACAATAACTCAAAAACTAAAGAAGATACGTACAAACTGCGAAAGCATAAAAATTAAGGATTTTCTTGTAGAAAATTTTGTTATTTTTTTATTTATCTAGGATGAAAATTAATCGAGATATCAACATTTTAAGTTCGTATTTGAGTGCAAGGGCAACCTTCCCCGAACCTTTAAAACTCAAAAACCTCAAAACCGCAGGATACAAGGAAGCTCAACCTTACAGGCCTTGAAATTCCCTACAAAATTGTTTTTAGAACATTTAGATATCTTTAAAATTAAGGAAGCTATCTTACAAAAACAATCGCGTTTTTCGGTGAAATTTTCGGTTTGCTCTCAAACATGCATTTTTTAGATGGAAAATCAAAATTATATTCTCGAAGAAGTCGATCAAAACACGTACTTCTTCTTCGAGCGTCAACAACCGACCGCAATGAATTCAAATGCTCAACTAACTTAAAATTTTAGTTTCCTGTACATTAAACTGTTTATTTCGGTGCACTGTTTTGCTAAATTGAACCAAAAAGCTTGACTAATGCCCGATTTCAGAACAAAACAGCAATTCGCCATTTAAATAATATTTCCTCTCTTTCTTCTGTTATGAAATTGAAATTTGTTTCATAATTCAAAGTCAATGGCTATCTGATTAAATATTTGACGTCTCATTATCGCTCAAATATTTAATTCTCCCTTTAAAATGCTCATGTAAAAAAGAAATATAATCGAAGAAACAATTGACTTTGAATTATGAAACAAATTTCAATTTCAAAAAAGAAGAAAGAGAGGAAATATTATTTAACTGGCGAATTGCTGTTTTGTTCTGAAATCGGGCATAAACAAGTTTAGTTTTCTAACAGTACTTTCTCAATTTTACCGTAATATTTGGCCTAACGAATATAGTTTTGACGACTTTATTTTTCCTTAAGTTACACGCTGAACTTATCCAACATTCACATATTTTTGGAAAAAATGGAAAAAAAATTGAAACTATAGGGTGGGCGATAACTAAGTGGAGTTTCTTTACATTATTCAGTCCGGTTTATTTTTTTGTGAAGTGCAGAAATGAAAATAAATCTTCGCTGAATTGGAAATTGCTTCCAACAGGATGCTTTTTCAAGCCTATTTCTAAATTGTAATGATGCCAATAGAAGATACATCTTTTAAAGATTGGTATACCAATCGTAATTTTGTAGAATTTTCTTTAACTACTTAGTTATTCCACAAACAAAACGTTCATTGAAAACCCCTTTGTTTACTCAAAACCAAGTGAATTTACTTAACAAATACTTTAGATATTAAGAGTTTGCCTCACGTTTTAAATGTATACTGCAAAATGTAGCATTATGTACTATAGTTGTTTGTCATACAGGTATTGTTTATATTCTTAATCATTGCAAACTGAACAAACACATTTCATAATTTAGCAATTTTATTGAGTTTGATATTGCCAAAATATAAATAGTTTCCATTTTGAATTCCGCTTGAGTTTATCAAAGCAATTAAACTTTAATTTAATGCACGTATATGGACAATACAAGCGCTGCGGATGCTATTTTCTAGAAAAAGTAAAACTCTTTTCTCTTTTTCGTGTAATGATAACTTAAAGAAGTTTGGTTAGAAGCAAGCATCTTTAAAAAACTCTATGAGATCCTCCTGTTTAAAATTTAGTCACGTTTAACGAAATAACTCCTGCTTTTTCAGAGCAATATTTAAAATTTGTATATCAAACGTATCGAAAAACAGTCTGTCTAGTGAAGCCTGTCCAATCAAACGAAGTACCGTGGGTCGCAAGAAATGTTAGTTTGGACAGACTTGACCCGGTTACAGACACTTTTATGGTCAATAGTTAGTAAATTTATTAGTATAATTTATGATAAATTAGTAAATATGTACAAATTAGACAACATAAATTTAATGTACATGTTGATTGGATTCTTGTTTCTCTGGAAGCCTTGCCCGGTTACTCAGGTATTTGTATATAAAATAGATTTCATTAAATTTAAATTTAGTTATTCTAAGTAATGTTAATAACCCAAACTGAAATTAATTAAATTGAAATTTAAACTCTGAAACATATTAGAGGAAATGGAATGCTGCGTCCAGCTCTTCAGGTACCTCTGAATGCGACATTTGTCGTAATTTGTCACCATATTTGTCATATTTGTTCATATTCCCTACCATTAATTCCACTGCTGATATTCCCTTCATAATTTAGATTTATTAGTATCAATCGTCAACATCTGGTTCAGGTCCCATCACAGAATAATTAATAGTAAAGTCTTTATTCTTAAACGCAAAGGAAATAGAAACGCGAGAAATTGCAGTGTTTACTTTCTTAATGTTTCCTTTTGAAGTATGAAATCCTTTGCTTACTGGAACTCTAATGGAGAAGTGCAAATTTAAATTGTTCTAGTACAAATGGTACAATTGGTACACCATAGACTTAACAAAATTAAAAATTAGTAAATTACTTCTAGTAAATTTAATAAAACTTCAGTGTTTTCCCAATAACACTGCTCATATTTTCTCCTACCAAAATGTGATAAATGCTCAAGCCATTTGCTACATTACATTAAATACCCGTGTGTCGGTCACTTAAAAACGAATGACCAACCATATACACGCGCAACTATGGCGTTTAAGAAGTTGTTTACCAACGCATAATTATATTCAATTAGTTTTAATTTTTAGTGAACACGAAACAGTCATAAATTCATTTGAAATTGTTTACAATAGACTTAAAATGAATTTTCCACAAATTTTCTCTGTACTATCCGAAACTATTTCAGATCAAACAACAGCAATATGAGATATAAAAATCGCTGACAGATGCGAGATATAAAAATATCAAAAGGCCTTTCTCTGGTCTCTCCGATGTAACAAAACCACTCCAACAATTGCCGAGTACACATTTAAAATGTACTTACATTTCTTTCACATTGCTCATTAATATTTGATTAATTTAAGGTTTGACGTTCTGTTAAATGACACCACGCACCTGGGCCATAGAATCGTTTTCCTTTCGTAAGCTAGTAGTTATCACTCGAAACACAGACATAATTTTTATTTGCCAGCAATGTACCAAAAACGCTCGAAAAGCCTACCCGAATAACATCGCAAAGGAATCGCAATTTGTGTCCAACCTGGCTTACAGCTGAGTCAACATTTCACACAGCAATCACTTCTCCTGTCGGAGTAAGCTAATTGCATTTAATCAAGTTAAATCAATAGAAACACCCGCATGAGCAACCATATTCCGCTCTAGATCGACTAGCAGAAATCGATATTGCAGCAACCCTCCACTGGGACAAGCCGAATACCACCAATCCACTCTTACACCATTTAACCAAATATATGTCACATATCCCGGGTGCGACTTTGCAAGCACCACCAGCCTCTAGTTACCAGAACTTGCGACAACGCAACCATGTGCAATTCATTACGAGTTCTCGCAATTTCGAACATTGTTCCCGATTACATTTTTTCTTTAACATTATGTGATTCTTACTCAATTAATAAAACAATGACACAGCGTATACTCACCCGCCTTCGGGCCGATCCGATATTATTGTACGTTTGCGATCAGGTGCATTTCCAGGTCATATCCGCCACAATTCCATATTTCAATTTCAAAACGAAGCGCATTTCTTCTTTTAATTCCTGCCCTCTGTAGCGGCATGCTATTCAAGCATTGGAAACCTGTATTTACCCTGGGCACCTCCCACACCATGCGCTTTCACTTCCTAATCAATAATTATTTATTTTTATCAAAATTTAAATTTTAAATTTTCCTTGAAGAAAAACAATTTAAAAAAAAACACAACCGTTTGACTCGAAAGTCATGGTCAACCTCCTATGTACGATTTAATTCAATGTAATCATTTATGTCGAAATCGATTGATTTTTCCCCTCATTCGAGTACACTCGACAGAGTACCCTATTTTTTAACCGTCAATCGAATGAAAATATTATTTGCACTATTGTTTGCATGTGTACGTGTGTTGTGTCAAAATAAACATAACAATAATAATAATAATAAAAATTTAATAAAACTGAATATTTTGACAAATTAATTATTATATATCAATTTTTTATTCTTTTATAATGAACTAATTATGAACCAAATTCAAAATGCCGCCTAAAATCAAAAAGTTCACGACAAATCACAAAATGACATAAATCAAAATGCCGCCTAAAATCAAAATGTCATTACGGCAAATCGAAATGTCACAAATCGTCATAAATCAAAATGTCATTACACAAAATGTCATTGTCATATTTGTTGGTGTGTGTAAAAAGAGGGGTTACTCGACCAAAAAAGCTAGAGTAGCAAAAATTGCACTAGTACAAAATTTTTTTACCCTTAACGCATTTTTTTTCTTCAATGAGACAGTTTGACAGCCAATCGAGTACTCTTTTTACACTTCGAGTGCAAATTTTCCTTCAATCGAATTCGACATTAAATTGTAAGCATCGAACATAATTACAAAACGTCAAATGAAATATTATTTTTACTCCATCATTCGTTGTACTACAAAAAGAATACATTTTGAATATTCCGAATAAATAAAAGAATGGATATAAGGATTGCGATGAATAAAAGAACGATTTTCGTCACTTTCGGAATGTCCAGAATATCCCGAATGAATAAAAGAAAACACGCTTTGTACATCTAAAACGTTATTAAGATATCAAGAATATAAGTTAGTGATAATAACTATCACTAGTGACATTGTAAGTCAAAAACAAACCAAAAAAAAAAAACATTAATAATAATAACTAAATATTGTGTTAAATATAATCTTGTTATTGTGAGTTTAAAATGAAAAATTAAATACAATAAAAAAAATACTTTTGATTACTTTCTATATATAGAAAGCAACCATGTAGTTAAATATTAGCGAATTATACGCAACACTTATTAAACTCTTAATAATTTCAATTTTCTTTTATTAACGCAAAAATACGATTACAGTTTGAAATATAAGGTTCTTCCGGTACATAACCAGATAATTATTTTTTACGACGAGCGAAATTATCAAGAATTTTGCAAGTTCAGTTTCGATCTGAATGAAAATTACGAAAAACTTAATTTTTTTCCATGCAATTCAGTCGCTAATCGCTATATAGCCTGATGAGATTGACTGGAAAAAAATGAAATTTTTCGTAATTCTCATTTAGATCGAGACTGAACTTGCAAAATTCTTGATAATTTCGCTCGTCGTACAAAATAATTATCTGGTTATGTACCGGAAGAACCTTATATTTAAAAAAAAAAAAACAAATACAAATATTGTGTTTTGTTTTGACCAGTTAATTATGGTACGCGTTGATCCTGTTAGCGTTTTTTTGGCGAAGTTTTGGTTACCGTACACGCATTGTTCGAGCTCAACGTTTTTCTTGGAGTGTAATATTGATTGAGCATAACAGTTTCGGCTATTAATTCGATTGGACGTTTTGTTACCCACCAGCCCCTGATTCTCTAAAAAATAAGATAATGTGTAAACGTGCAAACTCTTAAAAAGCAAAGCTTACTTTTATGAATTTGAAATTTTTCATTTGACTTAAGCATGGTTTCCACGATGGCGAGGCGAAAAAATTAGTCAAACTAAAAAGAGAAAGTAAAAATTCACTAATAGTACAATAGAGACAAAATACCATTTTGACAGAAAAATTGGGACGTCTAGTTTTTAATATTTTAATTCAGCACTCCGAAATTGGACGTCTAATCCGAAAAAAAGATGAAATTGATCATCTTTTTTCGGATTAGCCACTGATTTTCGGAATTCATATGTCAATTTGAAGAAAATTTTCGGAATAAAATAACTTTCAAAATAGAACCGTTAATTTGGAAAGCATTAATCCAGTAATGGATGTTAATAAAGTTAAAAAATGTAAGTTAAATTATGAAATGTCTCCAAATGTATATCAATCCAAACACAAACAAAGTTATAGGTGATGAAATCGCAAAACGTCAAAAATAAATGAATAAAAATTCGGTGTAGCGACTTGTTGCTGTTTCACTCACTCTCATGTTATTTTTTTTATTCCTTCCTCATTTTAGTTTGCCTAAGTTTTTCGCCTCGCCATCGTGGAAACCATGCTTTACTACTAAAATAAAAATGGAGGTGTGGCCAACACACGACTTTCTTTTACGAACAGCGAATTTTGAAAAACTTTTATAATTCAAATTTCCCGCAAACTTAATTAAGATTGTTTTTATTATTTCATGTTTTCTGTAAATTGTATATTTTTGAAATATTTGCAAAATAAATTTTCTGTTTTACGGAATCTGGGAGCTGGGAACTGGGACCCCAAAATTTATGTAAAAAGTTTAAACATGAAGTTGCAGTTTGATTGCTTAAACCATTTGGACTACAAATTGACAGTCATATGTATATACCAACAGACACCACTTCAAAACTCAATTTTTTGAACTCATTAGTACACACGTAAAAGAAATAAAAGGTGATATTTATGAATTTAAATTTTTTCTTTTAATTTTTTGGAATTTGTATTAGTGATTTTTTGTAAATCTTATACTTTTTAAAATATGTGCAAAACACATTTTCGGGCCGAGAGTGGCCACTTCCGGTTGATCGATTTGGCAATTTAACATACATGTAGGCTAAATATTTTTATAACATACAGTACGTCACTGAAGTGTGCAAATTAATTATAATTAGCATAATTGGGCTAATACACACAATAATTAAAATGACAAATGCAAGAACTGCTGTAACTCCCTGTAAAAAAGTGTGGGGGGGGGGCAGGAGTTGCGAAATATTTTTGCAATTATAAAACGATATATATACTTAAGTATTACAAACCCTAATAAGTCGTTAAAAAAGTTAAGAAACATGAAAAAATGATCCACATTCAATTATGTAATATTTGCATTAAAAACCGGAAGTATGTCACTGTAGTGTGCAAATTAATTATAATTAGCATAATTAGGCTATATATACACATATATTTATGTGTTGGCAAAACAATATTTAATTTTTTTTTTATAAAATTTTTAAATTTTTTTTAAATTTTTTTTTTAATTTTTAATTTTAATTTTTTTTAATTTTTAATTTGTTTATTTTTATTTTTTTTTTATTTTTGGAAACATTTTGTATTAGTAATTTTTTGTAAACCTTATACTTTTTAAGATATTTGCAAAACAAATTTTCTGGCCCAAGGGAGTGGCCACTTTCGGTGGACCGATTTGAAGTAAAATTCACTGGGACCTCCCAATTTATCCAAAAAGCTTAAATCTGAAGTTTCAGTTCGATTGGTTAAGCCATCTGGGCTGTAGAGAGGACACAGACTGACAGACAGACGGACAGACAGACGGACAGACAGACGGACTGACAGACAGACATCATTTCGAAACCCACTTTTTCGGACTCAGGGGACCTCAAAACAGATAAATCTTCAATAATCTCAAGGTCGAAAATTTTCATGATTACTATACTTTATTTTACTTACGTAAAAGAAAGTAAAAATTGGAAACAATAATTTTACTTTCTTTTACGTAAGTAAAATAAAGTATAGTAATCATGAAAATTTTCGACCTTGAGATTATTGAAGATTTATCTGTTTTGAGGTCCCCTGAGTCCGAAAAAGTGGGTTTCGAAATGATGTCTGTCTGTCAGTCCGTCTGTCTGTCAGTCTGTGTCCTCTCTACAGCCCAGATGGCTTAACCAATCGAACTGAAACTTCAGATTTAAGCTTTTTGGATAAATTGGGAGGTCCCAGTGAATTTTACTTCAAATCGGTCCACCGGAAGTGGCCACTCCCTTGGGCCAGAAAATTTGTTTTGCAAATATCTTAAAAAGTATAAGGTTTACAAAAAATTACTACAGTAAAATCTCTCAAAGACGGAATCTCAAGGGACCGACAAAATTTTCCAGGTTCCAGGTTTCAGAGGTTTAAAAAAATGTCTTCATCATAAAAATATATAAAGATATGGCGGTTTATTAATTTGGATGTTCTCGTTGCCACGCAAATTTTGTTATTTTCATTAGCAGTTGGATATTTGGACATAACCTCATCTTTATTTTTGATAATGTTATTCATTTGCGACTTTCCACAATTTAATACGCGCATATTTCAGATACTGATTCATTTTCAGTATTCACTTAAGTACAATATTCTTTCCATTTAAGTATAAATTATGAATTTTATTTGTTTTACTCGTTTTGTTGCAAAAAAAAATTTTCACAGTCTCATCAAAAATTGACATTTGTTTGGACATACAAAATATGTACATACATATATGTTTGATACCAATTTTTATTTTACAATTCAATGTGAAGTTCAGTATAATTCCATGTTTGAAGAGTTTGGGTGCATAATTATTGCTCTACGAAATAATTTCCTTCCGCGTCTCGAGAGTTTCCACGCAAAAAGGCAAATTTAGATTCAAATTAGGTTGAAGGGACCATTTAAAACCCGATTTTTCCGTGGCTGACGAGTTTCCACGATAATCAGATTCCGTCTTTGAGAGATTTTACTGTAATACAAAATGTTTCCAAAAATCAAAAAAAAATATCATAAAAATAAACAAATTAAAAATTAAAAAAATTAAAATTAAAAATTAAAAAAAAAATTTTAAAAAAATTTAAAAATTTTATAAAAAAAAAATTAAATATTGTTTTGCCAACACATAAATATATGTGTATATATAGCCTAATTATGCTAATTATAATTAATTTGCACACTACAGTGACATACTTCCGGTTTTTAATGCAAATATTACATAATTGAATGTGGATCATTTTTTCATGTTTCTTAACTTTTTTAACGACTTATTAGGGTTTGTAATACTTAAGTATATATATCGTTTTATAATTGCAAAAATATTTCGCAACTCCTGCCCCCCCCCCCCCCCACACTTTTTTACAGGGAGTTACAGCAGTTCTTGCATTTGTCATTTTAATTATTGTGTGTATTAGCCCAATTATGCTAATTATAATTAATTTGCACACTTCAGTGACGTACTGTATGTTATAAAAATATTTAGCCTACATGTATGTTAAATTGCCAAATCGATCAACCGGAAGTGGCCACTCTCGGCCCGAAAATGTGTTTTGCACATATTTTAAAAAGTATAAGATTTACAAAAAATCACTAATACAAATTCCAAAAAATTAAAAGAAAAAATTTAAATTCATAAATATCACCTTTTATTTCTTTTACGTGTGTACTAATGAGTTCAAAAAATTGAGTTTTGAAGTGGTGTCTGTTGGTATATACATATGACTGTCAATTTGTAGTCCAAATGGTTTAAGCAATCAAACTGCAACTTCATGTTTAAACTTTTTACATAAATTTTGGGGTCCCAGTTCCCAGCTCCCAGATTCCGTAAAACAGAAAATTTATTTTGCAAATATTTCAAAAATATACAATTTACAGAAAACATGAAATAATAAAAACAATCTTAATTAAGTTTGCGGGAAATTTGAATTATAAAAGTTTTTCAAAATTCGCTGTTCGTAAAAGAAAGTCGTGTGTTGGCCACACCTCCATTTTTTCATCATAGTTTCATTGAAATTCCTTAGGATATTTTTACAATTCGTCAAAAAAAAATTGTTTTAGATCCGCAATAAAAATATTGCGTTTGTACCATGATAAACCAATTTAAGTAGCTAGGTATGATCAAGCGCATGTATTGCTATCTCTTTCACTAAAAAATTCTGTCATTTGGTGCTTTTTTCTTGATATACTTTTTTTTATAAACACACAAAAACAAATCGAATTGTTTTGCGGTGATAGTTTTTGTGAAAATTTTGTGAAAACAACGAAGCCTTGTGATTTTATCGCACCGAATGACGATATGCGCAAGAAAAGACGAATTTGAAACAGCTGTCAATCATACCTTATTCAATTGGTTTATCATGCGTTTATACGGGGAATCAAAAAATATAAATCACATGTAAATCAATAGAAGTTTTCCAGGATACTTTGATTTACACCAATTGTTTCCAATTTTTTGTATATGTAGTTTACGATTTGCGATAGATCCGCAACCACGAATTCTATAATCGACGTGATATATCTCAGCGAAACTCATTTATTCATCGTTGGGCGCAGCCAACAGTGAAGTAGTTAAAAAAAATTAAAAATTCAGAGAAGGGTAGGTTGGCTGAGTAATATTTTTAAAAACAATAAAAATTATAAATAAAGATATGTGAAATTTGATTCCATTACATAATGTAATTTATATTGGAAAATATTAAAAATTCTCATTATTTTATAGCTAAATTCTAAAATAACATGTGAAATTAAAAAATATAAAAAATACTAACAACACTGTAGTAATAGGATATAACTAAAGATGTCATGGATGTAACAGAAAAGACATACATGTACAAAAATAAGAAAAGGAGTCAGAGCAAGAGAGCCGTCATCACGGAAAGTAATGTAAAATAATATTGAATAAACAAAGCTTAATGTAAAATATCACAAGAGTTTATTATTTAATAATTCAAGTTTAATATATAAAGAATATAAGAATTACTAATATTACAAACACCATTGGATATGAAACGTTATACCCATTTAAGGTACGAACTAGGCACATTTAGAAAGAAATGTCATTTTTCATGTTAAAGCAAAACAATAAAAAATCTCGATTTTAAATTTCAATTTATTCGAGGCAAGCTAATGACATTAAAATTATCTTAAATGTTATCAAAAGTTCTAGTGCTAGTGTGTTATCTAAATGAAAATTACATTAATTATTGTGAATAAATTTGAGAAAAAACCTAATTCAAAATAGACAAATCCTTACCTCAAAATGCAAACAAATTATCCTAAATACATCGCTGTGTTTACGCCATTTGTTTTTGTTTTTATAGATGTGTGAGATCTGTCAGAACTTCGCTGAGATATCATTTTCTCTATACGTTGATGGTATCCGTATTGGCCAATAGTTAAAATGCATGCCTTGTATTTTTGTTATATATTTGTACTATTTTTTCAGCTCTGTTTTTCCTATGAGTTAATACCTTATTACCCTTTTTAGTACTAAATAATGTTACGAGTACGACTATGGAGTGCTATTATGAAACAATATTCCATCTTGGTTATATAGGGTTTTCCAATAAGAGTGATATGATTTCTTTAAAAAAAACACACTAATTGTTAAGAAAATTGAAATGTTTTTTATTTAATGTGAAGTACAATCGATACAATTAAGATCTGAATAAAACGTCATTCAAATGGCCTCCACGACTTATTCTGCAGGAACGAATTCGATGAACCCAATTTTCGAGCACTTTTCCACTAAATCAAGTCCTATGTCATGAACAGCACGTTCAATATTGACTTGTAAAGCTTAAAGAGAGTTTGGTTTAGTGCTAAAGGCCAATGATTTCAAATAACCCCACAAGAAATAGTCTAATGGTGTTAAATCACAACTTCTTGGAGCCCATTCAATATCACAATTTCTTGAAATAATCGAATCTCCAAACTTTTCTCGCAATAATTCAATTGTTGCACGTGCTGTGTGGCACGTAGGCCCGTCTTGTTGGAACCAAATGTTGTTAAAATCAACTTCTTCCAATTTCGGCCATAAAAAGTTGGTTATCATTGATTCTATACCGATCTCCATTGACAGTAACGGTGTTACCAGCTTCATTTCGAAAAAAAATACGGACCGATGATTCCACCAGACCAAAAACCACACCAAACTGTCAATTTAGGTGAATGTAATGGTTTTTCATGAATAATTTGTGGAATGTTGATGCAAACCCAAATCCTTTCTCAAAATCCGCCAGGTTGTGGTTTGAGACAGTCCCAATTCTTGAGAACGTCTTGAAATCGACAAATTAAAGTCTTCAGCCACACTTGCCAGAACGGCAGCAATATTTGCATTACTTCGAGCGTTTCTTTGTCTTATTGGCACTTGAACATTATGTAAAGAAAATGTACGCTCAAAATTTCCAACAATTCGACGAATGGCGAACACACTTGGACGATTATTATGACTATAAAATGGCAAAACCGCACGAAAAGTTGCAATTGGAAAACGATTATTTTGAATTTTTTTTGCTAAAATAGGAAGCCTGTTAAATCAGTCTATTTTGAGTCACGTGTACGAAATAAACCAATCAAAATAACATTACACTGATAATTTCCCTAGGGATGTTATCAGTGTAATGTTATTTTGATTGGTATATTTTGTACACGTGACTCGAAATTGACCGATTTAATAGGCTTGCTATTTTAGAAAAACATACTCTGGCTACTAGATGTAAAGAATTTATAGTGTACGTTTCGACAGCAAAGTTCGTTGTTATTTTTGCAACGCTTCTCACACGGATAGTATCCATATACAAAAAAAATGTGTATCGACACAAACTTTGTAACCCACACAAATAAAAAAACATTCAAAATAACAACCAAAAAGTACTAATGCCTATAGATGTTTTTTGGTTGTTATTTTTACATTAGTACTAAATTACAAAATTTCCCCTACGAAATTATTATACCAGCCTATATTGTAAACACATTTTTATTTTGACGTTTATTGAATGTTTTAATTATACGACATGTAGAATATTATTTGTCCATTTTGAACAGGTTTAAGGAATTTTAGGATTACGCATGACCATCTGTAACAGATAAAATGTGATTCGTGATAATTAAATCGAATTTTGGCGAGCTGTGCGCCAAAATTTGTGATGATTACCCAAATGCCTAGATCGAAAATATTACAAAATGCCAACATGGCGGCTGATGGTGCCAAATGCATATATGCCAAAATGGCGGCTCAAAGGTATAAATAAATAAAATTTTAGATGTATATTTTTAAAGTATTCTAATGAAATTTTGAATTAATAAATTCAGAATATAATCGGAAATCACGTCCTTGACACAACTCTCTTGCCTCGTGCGAATCTGAAGAATTTTCAAGCAGCAATTCTACTCAACCTTATGCTTATCTCATTCATTTGCAACCAATTTCAAAATTGGATCAAACGTCAAAAAGTAGAAATACATATCCAAACAAAATACCCACACAACTATACAAAAAAATATTTCCCGTTGTTAAAATAACAACGAGATTTACGGTCGAAACCAAGACATAGTTTTATTTTACAATAAATACTGTTTCAAAATGATACTTTCATAGAACAATTTACAATCTAGCAGCCTTACTACTAGAATAAAATAAAATTCAGCCTACGGCTTCGGGCTGTTACCAAGCAACGTGCTTTCGAAAAATATAATAAAATTATTTCGGGAAATTATCAATGCTCTTGGGATATTACTGCTGATAATAAAACTGAATAATTTGTAAACGTTGTGCTTGTGTATATCTCAACATGATGAAATTGTAAACATTACTGAATACAATGAAACAAAAAATGACAGATCATGACATATTACAAATGGCCGAAACGTCACTTAAATATCATATCATTCCTATTGGAAAACCCTATAGTACGCTTATTCTGATTGGTTCTATTTTAAGTTTCACGAACGGAAAGGGAGATAAAGAATTAGAAAATGTGAAAATGTATTATTCCAATTCCGGTGAGTTAGTCGATCTCGATCGTAAACTGCTAACCGAAAAAGACGTATAATTTATTCTGTAAAAGCGACGCCACCACCATATTTATTTAATGAATGTAAAACAAATATTATAAAATATTAAAATTCTTCTTTTTGATTATTCCACTACACGTGTTCAAGGAGTTGATGAGGAGGAGCTTGGCTAAGAGCTTGGACGTAGTTGGTCTTTGTTTTGAGTCCTGTTCTTTTCTCTATTCTTCCTTTTTCCTTCCTTGCGGTCTAACAATGAGGTTTAGCCGGCCACAGATATTATTATACACTTTATTATTTTCTTCATTCTTTATGTCGAGGAGATCTCGATTAATGCGCTTTATATCAAAAAAATAAACAGCGGACTCACCGCCGCTAAGCAACTAGTTAAACATTATATGCATTATATTGCTCATGACGGATTGGAGTTTAAGTGGAAATGAAGTTACAGTGGGCTCTCTAAGGAGTTTTATGCGGCCGTTTACTGAGCGATTCTTGCCACTTATTGTTGATGGTTCCTTCGGGAGAATTCAAAGTTAGCTTTTCTGGAACGTACATTATTGACTTTTGGAAGCAAACATTTAACATGAATTTGGAAAACTAAGCGAAGAACCGGGGCTACTCAACACAATCCTAAAATCGACGAAGACCTTTGTTGACATGATTAAATCAAGTATAAAGTTACCACAGATCGATTATATCTTGTCTAGTAGTACCCTCGAACCCAAGGAACCCGCTCGTTAGGTAGTTTTTTTAACAACTGTTGCTTGTATGATACATACATAAACATCAATCAGTAATAAATAATCGTTTAATTTCTTTTTAACTTCGTACATATACATATAGTACATAGCTATATGGGCATTATTAAAAAGTGTTCAGTTTTTTTATCCGATACTTTTGTTGCTGACGACGAAAACTTTATAGGGCAATTAATACTCCTCACGTGCAAACAAACCTTAAAATGTCTGATTATACATCACGTTTATTGTATATCATATTTGTTATCAGTCAAGATACTTGTAGTAAAGTACACTATTATTTATAAATGTTAAACAGACATTATGGATGTATGATTCAAACAAAGGTGTGACAAAATAATTAAGAAATGTTTCGAATATAATGAAAGTTTGCACAATTTTGGGCTCGATGAAATCATTTAAATAAAAGAACGAGTAGCCAGGTAGCTAAAAAGAAATTGTAAATTTAAATGTTCATACGAATATATTCTACATAATAAGAATCTTATGTGATACAAACATGACTGATAAGGAATTACACTTGAGTACATAAATAAAATTATTTCAAAATAAATAATGCCATTTGTAATTAAGATAAAAATTTACAACCTGGTGCCTGACTTATCAAAGCAAAAATATGTGTAGTCGTATATAAGATAATACGACGGGTATCAAAAATTTAATAAAGACGAACCAAAAAGAAAAAATTATTCCTTAGTAAATTTTTGTGCAAAATACTTGTGTGATAACAACAGTTTTGATATTAAGTTTAATTTTTCATAAAAACTATTTAAATAATAAAATAAAAGTGTAATAGTTTGTTTTTTTTTATTTAATAATTCAGTAAATAAATAGTAAATCCATTTGTAATAACACTTACACAATAATACAATAATATTGCGATGTATCAATTAAATTGTAATCAGTAGGGAAATACCGTTGATTGATTACTTGGAATTTGTGTTTGCCTTAAACAGGGCGCAGTTAGTTATATTAGCACAACGGTTATGTATTTATTGACCGAATAACAGGGTAATTTTAGTAAAATGCTGTTTCTATTTGGTAGATCAATACACATTTTTGAAATTCTGCCTATTAAGACTAAATCCGTTCTTCGGTCAATTACTTTACCTAAATATGAAAAAAAAAAAAAAAAACCTAATTTTACAAGGTGATGTTATGTCATTGTCGTTTTATATGTTTATAGTGATTACAGTGAACGATTTATTATTTATTTAAATAAATATGTTGATTTATTAACATACAGATCTCTCCAGTTACATGTTAATTGTAGAAATAATCATAATATAATTATTACAAAAATTAATTTGATATATTTTACGATAATAATGATTTAGTTAAATATTCTTTCTTAAATAAAAATAGAAATATTCTTTATAATTATTTCCAAAATCCTGTTTAAGAGAACCTAATTTGAAGAGTTTCGTCTTAACAATCATTTTGAATGTAGAAAACTTGGAAGAAAATATTTCAAGATCTTCGTATTGACGATTGTAAAAGTAGAGAAAGCGCCTCTCGAGGACAATAGTTAAAATGATGCACCTGATAAAATGACATTTGTCACAAATGCGACGAAAGAAAATTTAGCAATGCGGTGATTAAAAATTGTTTTTATAGTCCGAAATTGGAATAATTTACAATTATTAGCAATCCGGTAAGTAAAAATTGTGTTTACAGTTCAAAATTGGAATTGTTTACAATAATTTCGAACGTCAAATTATCAGGTACCTCAGTTTAAAATTTTTCCACTAGGTGGAATCCGTGATGCTCCAATCGTCAATAGGTTTTAAACGTATTATTGTGCTAAATCTGAAGTCTAATTAATGGTGAATTTAAAACCACATTAGTTTTAGGTGAATCAATATCTAACACAAAAGTGGCTGACATATTTTAATTTAATTTTTTTACTTTGGATTGGTAGCATAATCTAAAATTTTGAATAGTATCAGATTTTTGTTTCCGTTTTTTTTTACTATCAGTCAATTTATAGCACCTTAACCCTTACCACAGATAATTACATACAGATGAATTAAGATTAAAGGCATTGCCCCATGCACAAACCGCAAACCGGCATTTCAAACCGTCAAATCGAATTATTGACAAAATTGTTTGTTTTTCAACATGAAAATTATTAAAAAATAGTTTGAATCTATAAGTTCTACCTTATTCGTAAATAATTTTATTAAAATTGATTTAATTCCATTCAAAAAACTCCAATTTTATATTTTGACGGACGGATTTTTGTTTGACGGACGGCAAAACATAAAATTGGGGCTTTTTGAAGGAAATTAAATCAATTTTAATAAAATTTTCTTAGAATAAGATGGAACTTATAGATTAGGACTATTTGTTAATAGTTTTGATATTGCAAAGTTAAGCAACTTAGCCAAAAATTGGGTTTGACGGTTTCAAATTCCGGTTTTCCGTTTTGCATGGAGCAATGCCTTAACAAAAAAACGAAAAAATTGGTGCGCCATTTTTTGAAGCTGCATATTTTTTTGTACTATAAATGGGTGACATAGAATAGAAACAAACCAACATCATTTAAAGAGAGTATAAATCAGAGCCATCTAGTATAAATAAATAACCAAAAAACAAACAAAAAAATTGATGTATCAAATAAATTTGTGTATAGCTATAGTAGGTACAGTCAAGCATCAAAGTCTGTAGGCATATCTTTGAAATACTTATTTTTATTCCAAAATGAACTTAGATCAAAAATGTAACTAAAGGCCCTTTTACATTCAAGGACGGGTATACTCAAAATTTAATGTTTTCCTTTCAAAATGTTACTTTGATTTTATAAATTTTGAGCAACTCTTACGAAAAAACATAAACCAGTTCATCTTTTTCTGATTTGTCCGTTCTTTTTCACCAAAAAAAGTTGAGCGTGGTAGTAAATAGTATTGAATATTACTTTTTGAGAATTCTTTCTCATTTTAATATAATCAAATAATACTAACGCATCTTTTAGCGTGCATCTTTTGGAAAAGAACGAAAAGATTGAATGTAAATCAGCTATTACGGATAAATTTAATTAATTGTTTATAGATTGTGTGATTGATTAGTGTTGCAATATTTTTTTAAGTTAAACCGTGTCTAGGATAATTTCAAGATGTTTCAACCTTAGACACCTTAGAATTTTATTTATAATGTTAGCGTAGAGATGGCAGTATGCCAATTATATGTACAGCGGTACAAATTATTAAAATTTGTGTAGAGTTGTAGTTTTGTAAAACAAGAAGAACCGAAGAAGTCATTATACGAAAAATAAATGTTAATGGAGGAGGCAGCTACAGCGCGTTTTATTAAAAAAAAAGTGAAAAAGTTTAAAAAGGATTGTTGGTAAAAATACCAAATAAAGCACAACAAATATTAGAAGTGGGATATAAAACGATATAAATTAGATAGATATATCGAATCGATACGAGGACAGAAGTTTTTTTCACGTGGTGCAAGTTTGGTGTTAGTGATTACGATGGGATCAGAGACCGATTTGTTAAAGGCTGTAGAATAGGGATAGTCGTTAAAGCATAACTAAGAATAAAAATTGCGGATGAAGTGAAATAGAAGTTCGTAAAATGTCCGAGTCACGTGGCGGTGCTGTTACTAGTAGTGCGGTACATAAAAATAGTGAGGTTATGTGTCAAAATTCGATGCATTCGGGTCAAAGTTTTTCGAATATAATGGAAGGTTTGCCGATATTTGATGCAGTGGATGGCACTGTGAATGTAGTACAATTTATCGATAAAATGGAGGAATTTGGCTGTCTGTATAGTTGGGACGAAATAGTCATTATACATTGTCCAGATTGAAAGGAAATGCAGCATGTTGGAGAGATAGTCTTTGAAGAGAAGAACGAAGTTGGGATGACTGGCGGGAACTTTTGTTGGATAATTTCCCGAATATTCAATCCCCAATCCAGTGTTCTTTGGCCAGAACATTGTCGACTATTTTTAAAAAAAACTGGCGCTGTGTAACAAGGCGCAATTTAAATCAGAAGAACTCGTTGAATGGATAGTGATGGGTTTAGATAACCATAGATACCGCGATTATTTGGGTCCATTGGGGCAATATCGATCATCTGGACTACTTTTAAAGGAGTTAGTCAAAGCGGCCGACTATATCGAATAAAGTAATCAACAAAATAAGTCATTAAAAGTTGAAGGTCAAAATTCTAAGGCGATCAATGGCAGTTGTTATAAATGCCATGAGAAGGGACACATGTCGAACAATTGTCCAAATAAACGGAAAATACCGTGTTTTTTATGTCAAAAGGAAGGGTATATGACCAGGCAAAGTTTAAAGAAAAAAGATGCTGGTGTACCAGTTGCAAGTGCCAAGGAAAAGCAGTGTAGATGAACTAAAGCGAATGTTTAAACTAACGGTAGGCGGAAATAGTGTGATTGGATATGGAGCAGGAGTTGTAGAGCAGCCAGGAAGGTTAAAAGTGAATTTAGCAATTGATGGTGTCGAGGTCGAAGTGGACATCCTGGTTGTTCCAGATACTGCTTAAACCGTACCATTGTTAGTAGGCCACCAGTATACGGAGCAAAAGCACGTCCGGATTATTAGCGATTCGAGGGGCTTGATGATAGAACCTGGAGATCCTTATCCAGAACATGCGGTGACTGATAAATATGCGCTCATATCCATCAGCGCGTCTGTTGTACCGGAAAATTACTTAGGATATACAAAGGTTCGGGCCGATATACCGAATCAAGAATTGTGTGTGGAAGGATGAATGCGGGAGACGGGAAAAATGATTCCAAGATGTCTTATTAAATCAAATAAAGATGGGAATGCAGTAGTTCCAGTTTTAAACCTGTCTGGTGGTGAACTTGTTATCAACAAAAACCAAACCGTGGCGAGAGGTGAAATCTGCAGGCCGAATGGGCAATGCAAAAATTAAAAACCACTACGGACAAGTAGTAACAAAAGAACAGATAAATACAGAGTTAAACAGCGAGGAAGACACGAAAGATTTAATAGATTTGCTAAAGAAACATAGACGGGCCATTGGATATCATGAAAATGGACACCATGTTAAAAGATAAAATACCGATCTACTTTAGGCCATATCGATTCGCACAATCAGAGAGGGAAAAAGTAAAGGAATTAGTGGAGGAGGGGATGCTGATATCTTAGAAGACAGTACGTCACCGTATGCCAGTCCCATAATTTTGGTAAAAAAACGAAATTGCGATATCAGAATGTGTATTGAATATAGGCGATTGAATGCGAAAACAGTAAGAGACCATTTTGCGTTGCCATTGATCGACGACCAATTGGATCGATTGCAGGGTAAATGTTATTTCACAAGTCTGGATTTGGCAAACGATTACTACCATGTACCAGCAGCTGAGGGTTGGCAGCATAAGACAGCATTTGTGACACCGGATGGGCACTACCATTTTAAGAGGAAGCCCTTCGGGCTTTGTAACGCCCCTGCGGTGTTTCAGAGATTTGATAAATAATGTACTAGAAAGATTTCGGTACAAAATGGCGATGGCGAATCTAGATGACGTAATAATCCCTTCAACTACGATTGCAGAAGGCATGGAAAATTTGAAATTAATTTTGGAACTCATAGAGGATGCGGGCCTCACATTGAATCTACAAAAGTGCGTGTTTTTTGCACGTAAGATCGAATATTTGGGGTTTGAAATATCGTTTAATGGTATTGAACCTGGATAGAGGAAGCTTTCAAGTGTCAAGGATTTCCCCGCACCGACGTGTGTAATCTCGTGATTCATTCGCATTCTGTACGTGACACCCCTTTAAAGGAACCGAGAATTCTTCTTATGATCGTTAAAATAATTCAAGCATTATAAATCGCTCAAAATCAGAGGTTCGTGGCGCGGATTTGATGACGTCATTTCGATAATATATTATACATATACGTGAGGCATGAAGCCTAAGGACCAAACTATGCAAATGTATATTTAAATTAAAGGTAATGCTTATTGTTGATGATGATGAGTGATAGCCCACGACTAATGGCAACATTTGGAGTCGCTCGCTTTCCGAACATGAGAAAAAAAAAAAAAATGTATTCCTCCTTGTTTATACTAATCAGACTCATAAAGTGTTTAGCCAAGTTTACGATTTACAATTTAATTTAAATGATTTTTGAAAGAAAGTGATAGGTTATCTTTTTAATACAATTAATCACAACTTATTTTATGAATATGTAACATCTGTATCGACACGACTCATAAACATTTTAAAATATAAAAATTGTTTTGTATTATTAAATACACCATACAGTTTCGATTCAAAACACTAATGACATTTGACATTCTAACCTTTTTCGAGGGTGCTGCATTTATGAACAGCGGTGAATATTGTTACTATAAGTATGCCCCATTGTCAAATACATAATGCACTGAAAGCTAAATATGTATGTATTGTATCTATGCATACTATAGATGAATTAAATGCTTACTTAAAGCAAATCACACGTGCATTTCGTTTGTTTTAGTTTTAATAGATGTACTGCTTTCGCCAAAACAAAAACAAAAATTACGACAACAATCGTACTAGATAGACCAAAAAATAGTTTAGCTAACCCAAATAAAAATTAGTGGTTAACCCTACCTCTCCACCTGACATATACTATACCACTACCATTAGCATTTCTATAAACAAAAATATTAAAAATGGCTGCGGGTGAGGTAAACGTGCGATATGTCATTCGGTGCGAATAAACTGGAATTTATATTTCATAAGCATTAATTGTCTCTATACAATTGAATTAATTTCATAATTCCCTCCTTTTCGTTAATTTTGAAAATATTTATTATTAAAACTTAATATATTAGCATTAAGATTCAACACACGGAGAATTACACTTGCCATTACTTTGAATTGTGCATAAGTTGTATATGAAATTATTATAACATCGAGTTTTGCCAAATTATTATACCTTGCTGGTATAATTTATTGGTATTTTATAACATTTGGTGTCTCCACTAGCAAAAGAGTAAATATTAATGGTATAACTCAATGGTAGATTGCAGGTGGAGAGGCCGGGTAAACAAATCTTAACCAAATTTTTGATATTAATACCTGCCACAAGAGTCAAATTGACAAGAAGATACACGAAAAAAAATTAGACCAAAATTTGTTTAATTTTTTCTGTTGCTTTGATCAGTCGTTAACCAGTAGGTATCTTTGATTATAACTAGTAAAGATTTATACCATCTTAGCAAAGACCATGAGTAACAGGGCAAACTTCTTTTTTTACTCACACAATTGTCACTTTTATCAGTGATTTTGTAAAATTTCATAAATATCTTAGACATAAAGGCTCTGTATATATTAATTTATTCCCTTACTCTGTGCATTGGGGTCCAATTGACCCCAATCGGTTCCTCAACTAATATCTTATACACGCAATACAATAAAAAGAGGGCCCAAATTACTTGTAATTTACTTTCCCTACGAAATATCTGAAGGTATCCGTGGGGTCAGATTGACCCCTGTACATAGTTAACGTTATAGTGAGCTATACACATCGTCGTATTCTATTGACTCACAAAAACGGGACCCAAATGCGAAACAATGAAGTTTTCGTAGTAAAAATTGATCTCAGTTCAATTTTTTTGTTTTGATTTAGATCGGTCTTTTACGTAAAAAGAATACAACAATTGTAAAAGTCACAAAAAACTGCTGTAAAACTGCTATAAAACCTGCTCTAAAAAGTGGCGGTTTAAATATATTCTTACACGCCAAGCGACGATTCATTTTAACTATTTTTTTCACTGTTTCTATGAACAGCTTTACTCACCAGTTTAGGTATCTTAATATTGTATTGCTTTTTGTTTATGCTAATCTGACCGCGGTCGTACGTTCATTAAAACTCCCTGCCTTCTATTGCAGATACTACAAAAGTTGAAAAATTTACCATGCTACAGATTTGTTCCAGCAAAAAAAAATCTAATATTTTATTCGTGTTATGGTTGCGCGTATTTCGTAATTCCTATAAGACAGTTTCCAATCTCGTGAAAATACTCGAATGATGACCTTGGCGGTCGCTACTGTTGTAATTTGATGAACTCCTTCACGTTCACGTACAATTTTCGCAACCTAGTTTGAAGTTAAATTACAATATAACATAATTGGGTCAACGTTCAGAATTCCTTCCATCATAAAAATTGGTAACCTTTACCAGTTATTCTGAAAAAATAAAACTAAATTATTTTAATTTTTTATTGTATCAGAATTTATATCCAATCCTGTATAAGTATCAGCTATGTTACATACCGGCTGGCCGCCAATCGTAGTTGAATTTATTTATAATATTAACATTTCATGGGCAAACAAAAAATCGAAAATATAGAATCAGAAGATCAAAAAACCATTTTTCACATTCTTATCACGCCCACCTCTAGCCGCCCTCTATGCTGTTTGATCGGTTGCGAGCAAAGTCGCAATACAAAAAGAATAAAACCCAAGCGAAATTTCATACAGTATGTATGTCTGGTGACATTCAAATAAGAACCAGACAGAATATGTTTTATTGAACCTACCGCCATCTATAAATGATGACGAAAATTTAGCTAAAAAAAAAATCGACCTAAGGTGCACTCACACATCATAAGTACCTTAGATTCAAGTGACCTATGAAATTTACGGGATTAAAGGTAGATCCGCACGACGTGTTTTTACATGTACTTTCACAAATGTGTTAACATTTGTGACAATTTTTTATGACCACATGTTGTATTTTTGCTTTTGTGATTACATATGTGTCCGCACATATGTAATTTTCGCAAATGACTTTTATCCATTTTGGTATGTTTTTACATAGGATATAACCTCAAAAAATTTTACAAATGTAATCAACATGGTTTCGACCGTAATTTTTCTTTTTTTTTTTGTTTTAATTTTAGGTATTAATGAATCTAAAAAAATCAAAGTCGGCTCGCCATAGATTTATCTATCGTCATCCGTATTAATATTACAAAAAACAAATGTTTTTAATGAGCGTGTGGATGCGATTTTCAACTTTTCAAATGTTTTAAAATACACTTGTATTTTTTGACATAAAGTGTATTGCTTTGGTAAATTTACAAAAAAATACAACAACAATTGCATTAAATAAATCCAAAAAAGATTCAGCTAAATCCAATTATTTTTTGAGTTTACTTAAATCAAATCCGATTTTTAGTTTCAATACCTACTACTAGAATTTGCTTCATATGAAACACATCAAACAAAAATTAAATTCAAAAATAAATCTTTGCGGGTTGCTTTCTGAAATTATAAATCCAAACCTAAATCTAATCTTTTTTTACCAAAGCAATATACTTATAGTTTAGTTTGTTAAAACATAACTAATAACACATCGTGCGGATCGACCTTAAAAGCGCAATATTCACGACCCTATTCACATGAAACGTACCTACAATTTTAGGTGTTGAATGATTTTCAAAAAAATGCTGACTCAAGGTTGATTTACGTATGCGACGTGCGACGTGTGATAAGTGGAAATAAACGTGATGCTTTTTTGACAACAATTTACATTTGTGACGAGATTCGCCACGCACACTTTATAAAATTTTTTATAATATGTATAATTTTTGTTCTTCGTCAAAGCCTACTACATATTTTGTTTTATACAATACATACAAAAAATGTGTATGTGTTTGTGCGACTGTGACGGAAAAGATAAAATTAAACCATCTCTCGACGTGTAGCGTGTGCCGTGTGACGAATGTCAAAATATTCGCCTCTGATTGGCTAGAAGCTCCCGTCACACGTCGCACGTCGCATAATAATGTAAATCAACCTTGATTCATCATATATTGTGTTATGTATTTAGATGTGCATTACCAAGGACGCATGTCTGTTTTTATTTTTGTAAGACCAGCTCATTGATAGTTCTTAAACTCACCTCGACGAAATTTGTCATGTAATCATAGGTACATAAATAGGTCAATTTAAACATCGATTAGTTTCGATAATTAAGAGTCACGGTGTGCACAATCAAAAGTTCAATAGCGAAAACATTAAATATAAGTACAAGTTCACTTCCTTTCATCACCTACATAAATATTAAAGTATTGAAGGCGCCAAGGGACATTGTTGATTTTATTAGTT
>OY744483.1:150854357-151013052 GCA_963556165.1 Tipula helvola
ATTTTATGGAGTTGTTATTTTAAAGCAAGATAAAATTAAACGTATTCATAAGGAAATCTTAAAATTAATTTACGCAGTATTACATTTTATAATATAGCATGTGATAAAGCCTACCCATTCTACTACAGAGAAGATATTACAATTATTATGTAGCGCGTCATTTCCAGAACAAACGAAATAATTTCTGGAGAAACAAATTCGCCAAAAAGAAAATTATTTAGTCGAATTGCACCAGCTTAGCCTCCAGATCAATCCACGTTGGCGAAATATTTTAGGGTATGTTTTTTGTATAAAATAACTAATAAAAAAAATGCTAATAAACAGGAAAATGCTGAAAAGGAATAGTACATTGTGTCATTAGGATTAAAAGTGATACTTTGTTTGACGAGCAATTATATTTGCATGCGAGGCGAAGCGCAGCGTAGCCGAGCAAAAGCAAAGATTGCGAGTCAAACAAAGTTCCTTTTAATCCGAATAACACATACTATTTTTTCTCCAACGAAGAGATCATGTCGTGTCGGTTGTATATTACTAATTATACGAGTAAGTACAAATTATGTAATTAAAACTTCAAAATTGAAACTAATTTTGTTGAAATATTTTGTGAAACTAAGGAGGTCATGACTTTTGTTTGGTTGGAATATTGCATTGTATTTGACGCGTACAATAGTCAAACCCATGATAAACCAATTGAATAGGTATGATTGACAGCTGTTTCGTCTTTTCTTGCGCATGTTGTCATTCGGTGCGTAAAATCACCAGGCTTCGTTGTTTTCACAAAATTTTCACAAAAACTATCACCGCAAAACAATTCGATTTGTTTTTGTTTGCTATGAACTAGTGTTTATAAAAAAAAAACGTATAGCAAAAATCACCGAATGACGAAATTTTTTAGTGAAAGAGATAGCAATACATGCGCTTGATCATACCTATTAAATTGGTTTATCATGAGTCAAACCAAACAAAAGTCATGACCTCCTTAGTTTCACAAAATATTTCAACAAAATTAGTTTCAATTTTGAAGTTTTAATTACATAATTTGTACTTACTCGTATAATTAGTAATATACAACCGACACGACATGAACTCTTCGTTGGAGAAAAAATAGTATGTGTTATTCGGATTAAAAGTGACTTTGTTTGACTCGGAATTTTTGCTTTTGCTCGGCTACGCATACTATTTTCTCCTAGTATTAAAAGTACGTACTTTTACACCTAGGATTAAAAGTGTAGTTTAGCAACACACACATTTTTAAAATAGTAAGAAAAAGGCCAACTTTAATACCCAAAAACAGTATTAAAAGTAGAGGCTTTTAAGACGTTGGGAGAAAAATATATTTTTCTTACGTAGTTGACTCATCGAATTCATTTATTTTTCCTCAAAAAAACAAATGATAGTTACCATTATTCTTTTCTGTAGTCCCCAACAAAACAATAAAAAATAAAGCTTTGGTCGTTCCACTTCTTTCCCGGATTGATTTGAAAAAGTAAAAATAAAATAATACAAATGACTGACTTCCTACGGGTGACACTGACAAGGACCTCGATTATTGCATTTCTCGAATTTAGCCTTCCCAAATCATCTCGTTTCAATCTAACTTTTGATAATAATTTAACCCCGAAGAAACAATAGATATTAAATTAAAAAGCTTATTTTGTTAAAACATTTTTAAACTGTATTTTTTTTTTTTTTTTTTTTTTGTGAATTTAAAATAGAATTATAGAAATTGATCAATTTTCTAACTTAAATTCTAAATAAAGAACTAAACATGACATCTTGATTTTCAATTACACATATTTTGTATTATTTACTTCTAATTTCGATTGTGATGTTGTTCCGATTCAGAATCATGAAAAAATTTTATATATTTTATATTTTATTTTTAACCAAAATTGTTTGTTTCTTTGTTCAATTACCGTCATTTCCTAAAATTTATCAAAATAATGAATTTCACAAATTAGAAACGTTTAAGATCCCGCCCTAGATAATGTTTTTATAATATTTTACGATGAATTACGTGTTAGACGGCTATCATTGATAAATTTTCATGAAAATTCAATAAATTGTATATTTGTTGTCTTCATTGTTTTCCATCATACAAATTCCTTACCTAAAAGAATAATTTTTTTTTTATTATAATAATGAATTGTATACGAACATAGAATGAAAAAATCGTAAAAATAAATTGAAAGATTTTCTTTTGTTTTCTAGAAAATACGTGCGAACTTGAAGCGTTTTCGTCGTATATACTATATATATTTCATTCTTGTAAAGATACCTTATCAAAATTTGTATACATACCAGAATAGGAGGTAGCAATGGTTTTAAACATATTTGGAGTGATAAGTTTCGGGAATTATAATAAAATATAGTTTATAGTTTTATCGTTCCAATTTTTATTGGCACCGAGCCAAAAAAAAAAACTCCACTGTTTCTTTTTAATAGTAGATACACTTATGTTACGTTTTTTTGTTTTTTGCTTTAAATAAATTAAAAAGTAAAACTAAGGAATTAACTTTAATTATTTGTAGTGTTACTGTCTATGCCTAAACTCGGCTATACTTACAAAAATTTATAATGATAAACCACACTTACCCAATCTACTTTGAGCTAAAGCTCATTCGTAGCAGATTATGCAAGATAGGGTGAATTAACTAAATATGTACCATTTTGGTCGACAACTTGTTGCTATTTTTCCCTGTCACTGTAAAATGTCTGTGATTTTTGTGTGAAAAAATTAACTGTTACATTTAAATTTACACCATTAACACATTGTGTGTCAAGATGATTTTAATGAAAGAAAATTGCAAACTGTTAAAGAATCGATAATAATTGTTAATGTTTTAATTGTATTGTGTATTGCTAATGATTTAATTGAAATAGCTTCAGCAATATTATAACTGAAACTTTCTTCATTATATTTGTTGTAAATTCCAATCCCTCTTTTTTCATTAACTATTGAACCATCTGTGAAACTAAGATTATATTTTGTGATACAAAAAAATCAGTTACTATTTGATTTAATTGAATTTCGTTATATTTATCATTTTTTTTAATCATATGATGAAGTTTCGTGTTTATATTCATTATATTTTTACTTTTATTAAACCAATCATCTGTTTCCTTGATAGGTAATTTATCTATTAACTCTTTGTATCTCCCTTATTTTTGACTTAATACTATGCGATTCATTAGTATTTGTGATGAGAAAATTTAAGGTAACGTTTATGTTTGTTGTAATATAAAACCAAGGAAAATTATTTTTTTGAATTTTCTTTTTGTCTTATTTAATTCAATTATAAATAACGTTTTATTTGATATAAATTTCATTAATAACTTCATAACTGTAATGCAAATAAATTCAATTAAACTTGATTCAATAGTATTTGTGATTCATATTTTTGATTCATTAGTATTTGTGATATGCAGAAAAATTTAAAAATAATTAGGAAATCAATTATTTTTAAAATTATTTTTGACTAATTAAATAGTGAGTAAGGTACTTATAATTTGTGAACCATTGGAACATTTTTATTACGTCTCCATCACGTCTCGGAAGTGACCAAAAATTTTGTTCATAAAATCGCAGGGAATCTTATCCCACAAGGTTTTATAAGCACCCCATTAAAAATTTTTGGTCTTGCTAGATTGCGAGAATCCTCCGCTTTCATTTAAACTCTCGCAAGGACAAATAAAAACTTTGCCTTGGCCTAGGCAACTAATTATGTTCACTATTTTTATAAAATTTCTTGGCAAATTCTCTTTCTTGTGCAGGGCAGCATTATTGCACTGAAAAGCAAATTGAGGCTCGACTGTTTTTCAACAACTGGGAATACTGCCTCATTCATAAACCGAAATTGAACATTGACCTTGAAGTGTTGTAATTTATACAGCCACATAAACTTTTATTTCTTCCGCAAGAGATGCTAACGGAAGAAGTAACCACCGTATTTGATATTCTTTGTAGTACCAACATTTTTTTTCTCCATATTTTCTAATTGTCATCACAAAACGCACTAATTTTGACATAACAAGGTTCTCCAGAGTTCAATTGGCAATCCAGTATAATTACGTTTACATTTTGTTTCCTCACAGTAAATCATTTCCTGGTTGGCTATGTGTTCTATAAGCTAAAACTCTTCAATGCCAATGTTCAATTTCGGTTTATTGAATGATATAGCATTCTTATTTGTTGAAAAATTAGTCAGGCCTAAATTTTCTCTTCAGCACAATAACGCTCCCATACACTAAAAGTACCATTGCTTCGAAATTAAATAAAAATATTGAACATAAATGGTTGCCTAGGCCAAGGCAGAGTTTTTATTTGTCCTTGCTGGGGTTTAAATGAAATCGGAAGGTATTCGCAATGTTTATTGTTTTTTGTAGTGAATCTCTGTTCTTTTTCTTGAATGATATTGGTGCACTGTATTTTATTCTGCTTCCAGTTATACTTTTGTATAAGTTAAGAAGTTAAGTAATGAAGATGGATGAGCTCCCGAATTGTTTCTGGCAAATATTTTTATTATATTTGTAGCAACTATGCATTGATTAGGGGTATATGTCTTTTAGCAAAAAAACGTTTCGCAAATGAAAGTTTGATCAAATTACTTTTAGCAAAAAATTCGTTTAGCAAACTTTTCTTTGGCAAAGAAGTATGAATAGCAAATTCACCTATGTCAAATATTTGTTTGACAAATTTATTTTTGGCAAATTATTCTTCAGGAATTATGAGGCATTTTGATCGCGCGATCAAAATGCCTCATAATTCCTGAAGAATAATTTGCCAAAAAGTGATTACTCTAAAATTTGAACAAAATCTGAATTAATCAAAATATTTTTGCTTCAAAATGAAAATTTAAATTCTGGAAAATGAAGATTTAATCTTCCTTTTCCAGAATATCATTTTGAAATATTCTGGAAAATGGAGATTTCCATTCTAATTTTACTAATAAATCTCTATTTTCCAGATAATTCTAAATCTCCGTTTTCAAGCAAAAATATTTTTATTAATTCCGGCGCGCGTCATACCTGCCAAATTTCACCACAGTTCAGAAATAGTCAAGTTACAGGCTAATTGGCCATATTCCGAAAGTCTAACCAAAAATCATTTGAGCATCCCATTTCCATCATACCTGTCGAATTTCATCATAATCGGTAAAGAAATAGCCAAGTTACAAGCTAATTGGACATATTCAAAAACTTCATCTAAAAATCATTTAACAATTTCACTTCCACCGTACGTGTCAAAATGTATCATAATTCCGAAAGAAATGGCTAAGTTACAGACTAATTTGCGATATTCCAAAAATGCACCCAAAAATTATTTAACAATCCTATTTCCACCGTACCTGTTAAATTTAATCACAATAGATTAAGAAACAGCTAGGTTATTATAGGTTAATTCCATTTACATCGTAACTGTTAAATTTGTAATAGATTTTTTGATCAAACATACATTTGCCATTCAATTTGTTTTGCCAAATGATATTTGCCAAATATTCAAATTTGCCAAAGATAGTTTGATGAAACGTAACTTTGTCAAATGTCGTTTGCCATTTAAACGGCTCCCATTGATTAGTTAATATTTTATGATGTGCCAAAAAGTTAAGCTTAGGCTCGTATTTTTAAAGAAGGCTAAATCGACGGAATAATCCACAGTTTTCGAAAATCCACTGATTTAGCCGAGGTTACTTTTGGTAATTTTAAACGTGGATAGATCCGTGGATTTTTTGTGTCGTAATTTTGAACGAAGTTAACATCGGCGATTTTCGAAATCAATTTTCGAATGAATAACTGCTTATTGGGACATTTGTGAATTGTTTTTGTTTATTTTCCTCCCAATATTTTTTGTTTTATACCGTTAGCAGATAAAAA
Organism: Tipula helvola; assembly: GCA_963556165.1. Classification (NCBI taxonomy): domain Eukaryota; kingdom Metazoa; phylum Arthropoda; class Insecta; order Diptera; family Tipulidae; genus Tipula; species Tipula helvola. Next base: position 150,860,232 of record OY744483.1, read on the forward strand.
TATTATCGCAATAATCTCAGTTCTTTATGCCTTAAGTTTTCTGTCTCTTTTTGTATTTCATATTCATCGAGTTTCAAACTCTAGATTACGATAATCATGGTATGAAACGCGGTAATCCTAAAAGGATTTAAATCATGTTGTAACAAACTGTAAAAAAACTCTGTATAATCACGAATTCACGAATAGCTATTACTCGTATGTGTCTGTCGAAATTATTAGTTTTTAGTCAATAATATGATTTGTGGCATTCCCGTGCAAAAAATAAATAAAATGTCAAGCGGGCGGTGCACGTAATATGCGATATTATAAGCGATAGTATGCGTCGAAAGGTTTCAAATCTTCGTCAGGAGTGTTGGTCAAATAATAATGAACTCCTTCTTCAGAAAACTGGCGCAGAAACGCTTTCTTATAATAAAACTCCACGCATAGATAATAATATCATCTCGTAATCTGATTCCATAGACTCTTTATGACGAAGATTAATTAAATATACTCTCCATTTTTAACTAAAATGTTCAAAAATTCATTTAAATTTGCAATTCATTATGTATATGTACTTTGACAGATCGTAAATGACGTTTATTGTATTATATATGTAATTTGATAGATCGTAAATGACGTTTTATATTTCCGAATTTTCGAAAATAACTCTATCCGCTGTTTTAGCCATCGATATCGAGGTATAAATCCGAGGATACAATTTTAATCCAAATTTGTTTCAATGGATTTATCTTCGTTTAAAAATACAAAAGAGAGGATTAATTCGCCGATTTATCACTATCCTCGTTTAAAATTACGGGCCTTAGTGTCGATGTTAAAAACTATAGATTTTATTATATTCATTTGTTTAATATTTGTGTAATTTATTTTTATATTTATAGTTTTATTAATTTTTTTGTTGTTTATTATTATAAATGAAGTTTTACTTGGATTCATATTAAGGTTAATCTCTATTAATAAATTATTGAATATTTGTAGGTATCTGTTGGCCAGTTGTTTTGTATCTTTAAGATCTTTTGCTGAGACAATTATCAAAAAAGCATCTGCATATTGTAAAATCTTTACGTCTCTGTTATTTATCTTGTGAAATTGACAAGTATTATGTTGAAAATATCCGGACTTAAAGGGTCACCTTGCGGTAGACTTGTTATAATTTGTGATGAAATCACGAAATGTTTTCTGATTGCATTATTATTTTTCTGTTTATTAGTGCTTATAAATCCAATTAGTAAAAATATGCGGTATATTTAAACTTTGCATAATTTCTATAATTGTATTAACTTTGACTCTGTCAAAAGCTTTTTCTATATCTGTATATATTATTGTATATATATATTTTGCTTTGATTAATTTTCCAGTTAATTTGGCTAATGTTGAATATAAGTGTATTCCTCTGTAGTTTTCAATTTCATGCTTGTTTTTGTTTGCTTTGGGAATTGGAATTAATTTTATGTTTTTTCCAGAATTCCGGGTATTCCTGATTTATCCAAGTATTTTTTATGTGTTCTGTTAATTTGTTGATGTGGCATCTAGGTAGATTTTTTTTTTAATTTTGTATGATATTTTATTTAAACCAGGCGCCGAGTTTTTACTATTACTGATTATTTTGAATACATCTTCAAGTTGAAATTACTCTATATATGTATGTATGAATTTATAACTGGTAAATTGAATTACTCTTCTTTTTTGATTGGTGAATTTGAAATATTGATATTTAAAATTTGTTTAATATTTCCTTCATTGTTAAATAAATTAAAATATTCTCTTTTTAGTGTTGAAAATGCGTATTCTGCTTCATATCCCTTTGTTGTTTAAATTTGGATTTATTTCATTGATAAAATTATTCCAATTTCTTTTTTAATTTCTAATTTTAATTTGTTCACTTCTTTTTTAAGTTCTATTTCTGTGTAAGTGTTTCTTTTGTTGTTATTTTATAATTTTAATTTTTCTCTTTAATTACCTATAATTTCATTATTTTCTCCGACCACCAAATTTTAGGAATATATTTATTTTTTTTATTTGTTAATATTGTGTTATTTTCTATTATATTTTGTAGTTCACTTTTATAATCAATTAAATCAAATGTGTGTTCAGGATTAAGATTTATTATATTATTTATCAATTATTTTTTTGTAATTATATTTTAATATTACTTTATTATTAACACTAGATATACCAAGCAATTATTATATACATACCTATCTCTACCAACCGGTCTTATTGAACCGGACGTCTTTAGAAATAAAAGTAGATAGATTAGATTTACTGAGTTCTTTAGAAGCATGTACTTCAATGTTTATTTATTATTTATATAATTTTTATACATTATGATAAATTTAAGTAATAGTAATTTCATTTTTAACTTTTATTAGCGCAATTTATACAAACTGAAGGTTTTTTTAATGTATATTTCCCACAAACATATTTTTTACAACCAACACAGATATTTGTGGTTTTATTTTCGTTGCAAAATCTAATTTGACAGCATTTTCGTGTAGAATTTTCAATTTTATCTACCATCAGTAGTTCATTCAGGTTTCCTGGTTCGAATGAATCTTGATATCCAGTAGAAAGCTCTTCTTCTAATTTAAATAAAAAGTCCTTTCTTATAATATTTGGTCCCGTGAGTTCTTTGTACAGAATCCAAGCATTAATTAAGTTAGTAAATGCCATTTCCGAGGTCACGACTTAACGGTGTATTTATTAGCCATTTGGTCCATTATATCTACACCAAATTTTATGCTATTGTAGAATGAAATGTGTTCAGGAAGCTTTTTCGTTTTGTTCAATTTTTGGGGAATTATGCTTAGAGCTAAGTAGAAGTACTTTCTTAGTTGACTTAGCTTTGTTTACCGTTAGTGTGCAATTATTAGATTTTTAAATTAAACTTGAAAATTTAGGCAACTTGTTTGGCAATTTTTGGTAATTCCTTTCCAACTAAAGTATTATTTTCTAAAAGTTTTGAAGTCAATGATTTGATTGTGACAAATTTATCCGTTGTCACATTCTTACCGCAACCTGTAAATGGCTCAATTAGTTCTACGACAACGAATTCATCCAAAGATATTGATGCTGGTTTATTTTCATTTCTGCCTAAGTATGGAAACCCATTTGTTATATATTTGCTTGTCAAATCAATTTCGATTTATTCGGCATATACTGAGTAAATTTGCACCTGGCTTTAGTTGGAAATAATTGTTTGTATCAATAGTAATATTTTGTCCTGGCACATAGCAGTTTTGACAATTTTTGATGAAAGGATTCCAAACGTTTGAGATCAGAGCAGAAATTTCATCAGAGATTTGTCGCTTTTCAGTCGTTGAATTCGTTCGTTTTTCATATCGAACCGTATAAATTGCAAGATATCTGTTAACGCACCGATCATTATGGAGTCAGTACGGTGTGTATCCCATGAGTATTATATTTATAATAATATTAGTCAATGAAATTGTTATGTACTTTAAGATAATAAAAAATATAAATATAAATTCCTTATTAACCTGAATATGTTCAACTTTATGATTTAATAACAATTCCTATGTATTGTATATTATGTATTTTAACTAAAAATAAAATTGTAAAAAATCTGTTCAGTTCAGTTCGTCGTGCGCTTCAGCAAGAATATATTATTCAAATTTTTTAAAATTTAAAATTATAATAAATATAAAATAAATAATCATTTCTGAAATTTATAATACTAAATTTAAACTGATAAAATATAAAATTGATGAAAGAACAGTGAGTTTTATTTACAAGTGCTTTAATTTTTTTCTTCTATACTTAAATGAAAGTGTCTCTTCATTCCAAAATTATAAGTAACGATATCTTTCAATATCCATGAAATCTAAAAAAAACAGGTCCTAATTTTGTTGACCATCATAAGTAAGACAATTTTAGATTTTTAGCTTCATAAACACCACGCCCATATAACATATTGCTAAAAATGAGTTGAATTTTTCTTCTGATAGAACCCACTCTTTTCCAAGAACTTTAGAAGCTTCCATTTCTGTGCATTTCCTAATATAATTTGTAATATTTTTGTTTATTATCAAAAAAAGCGCTGCTAACTTTTCCTTCGATAACATGTTTTTTTGCAAATGCTGTGGAACAATGGATTGCTTTGAAAGTTGTACTTCTTTGTGGTCTTCTTGGTCTTTCTCGAGAAAATTCATGTTTTATTAGTTCCCACACAGTTCATCAATAGCTGTTTCAACTTTGTATCACTATCATCAGAATATGTTGGTAACCTAATTGTTCTCCTGCGTTTCTGTATATTGGAAATATTTTCCATGTCATTGGAAATATCTAAGGGCGAAGGCAAAAATTCGTTTTCGAATGTATTCTCTGAAGTATCTCAGAGTCCATCTTCATCATCAATATTACTATTATGTCATCACCAGAAGAGCATTGATTTATAAATCTAGAGTTTTTGGTTTATTGAGCGGCTTGCCATTAATAAAAATTTATTCCTAGATAAAAAAAAGAGATAAGAAAACGAGAAGATCCAAGAATAATGTGAATTTATAAAAAAAAACTTCACATTTCACAATATAAAACACATTCTGTAATTTCTGCTATTTATCGCAATCACACGCAATAAAATTGACTGATAATAAAATTGGTGAATACTCAGCTTATGTGTAATTTCAGTAACGGGTTTAGCTATAAATTCAGCAACAGTAGCCAGACTGCCAGACAACTAATACAAAATAAGGACTGTATCGAAAAGAAAGTAGCCACACAAAAATTTAGTTTTCTTCGCCTTGCTCTAATTCTATTGTAACGGAGAAGTGCCGTTAGATAGAATAGCTTTTTGTAGGTAAATATTCCGTGTGATTTTTATAATTTGTTACCCAGTTGTAATAATGCCACGAATTGAAGAAGAAGTGCGTAAACGAATTTTGCACAAATTTTGCATTGAAAACGGTGTTTCGTTTAGAAATTTAGCAAAGCGCGAAAATATAAGTAAAAATGCAGTAAGAAAAATAATTAATAAGTCTGGGGAACATGGTACGGTAAAGGATTTCCGAAAAAACGGTCGAAAACCAGGTCCCAGCAATCCCAAATTAGAGCGAAAATTGTGAGTGAAATTCGCAAAAACAAATCAATGTCTGTCAGAGATTTATGTGGGTGGTACTAGCATAGGAATGATCCAGCGGGTATAATAAGGCGTGTCACTTGAAGACATATAAGAAACAAAAAGTTCCGAAACGAAGTGAAAAAAAAAATTGTATGTTAAAACCGTGCAACTGCCCATTATAAATTTGGAGCTGTTAAAAATCCACTGCATCACTTTTGTGGAAAAACAGTAAACTCCGCCAAATTCACCAGAACTTTGACCAATTGAAAGATATTGGGCAATTTCGAAGCGTTACTTGAAAAATAATGGTAAACTAGCAGAAAATTTAACAAAGTTCAAAAAGTTAGTCCAAAGCAACCAGACTTATAATACTTAAAATTGTTTTTTTGTGTTTAAAATTGCTTTTTTTGTGGATACTTTCTTTTCGATACAGTCCTTACGCGCAAAGAATTATATAAAAGCAAAGAGAGCATCCTGTTATAAAACAAGAAAAACCCCTAAATTAAGAAAGAAATTAAGAAGAATTTAGAAGAAACTAGAGAATATGTAAAGCCGTTATAATACTCTGTAGAATTATTTGAAAATATTCAAAGTAAACTGAAAAATTACAAATATTGGCACTTGAATGACTCATTTTGACAGGTTGATATATGTACAGTGCTGCCACTTTACTACAAATGTAGCAGAAATGCTACAATTTAATCATTTTAAACTTCACTACCCACTAAACTGAATCTGCTACATTTTTAATAGCATTTCAGACAGACTATATGTATATTCTACCAAAATTTTTTTTTTGCTTTCGCAATTTTAGAGATTATTTATTTGCCTCGTAATACAGTTTGTGCAGGGCAAAAATTAAAATTGTAGAACCTTAGAAAATTCTCATAGAAATTGAAATTTATAGACCAAATAAACTGAGAGCGTTCTGTTTATTTAGATGGTGTGGTTCTGCTGCTGAGCACTAAAGGAACTTTTTTTTTTTTTTTTTTTTTATTCGCTGGCGCTACATCCCATAGAGGGATTTGGCCGCTTCATTTGAAGTTTCGTAATCATTTTTTTAACGGATAATGAGTGATTAATTCATTGATCCAACATTAACCAGCCGTGATTTTTTCATCACCCGGCGGGAATCAAACCCGGGACCTCCGGAGCTTAAAGCAAACATGCTAACTACTGTGCCACCGGGGCAGCTGCTGAGCACTAAAGGAACTTTGGTCGCGCAAAATAAGACTCGGTAGTCATGATCATCATGTACGTATGACGTACCGGTCGCACAACAATAAATTTTATACTTTTTTGGATTTATTTTAGTACTATTGTACGTCTAGTACCTGCTTTGGTTGCTTTCTATTGGAGAAACAAGCAAAAATTTGACGTCCAAGGTAAATAAAAAAATAGAACCTTAAAAATAAGACTGTTTTATGTTGAATCGAAATGTTGACTGACTGAAAACTTAACGAAAAGTTTAACATGTAAACTGTAACCCAACCCAAATTGCGACTGAAATTATGAACGAATCAGTCAGTTAAACATAGGTTCGTTGAGTCGGTTTTATTTTTTAGTGTGACATTTATAAATTGTTCATTTTGGGCTGTGATTTTGATGCCGCGTAGTATTAATATGTATTGATATGAGTGCATGATATTTTAAGGAACGCCACTTTTGCATCTGCAACACAATAATTGTATTTAAATTTTGCTGGTAATAATATCAAATCAATGAAACCTCTTGATTATACATTTTAATTACATCCAAAGCTATCTGTTACACAAACAATTTTTTGGTTATACAATTTTGTGATTTGGCAATCAAACGTCATTTCGGTCACGAAATAGCATTACATGTAACCTTCAACTCAAAGTTTCGTTCGGTCATAACTTCAGTTCGCAACTCAGTCAGTCATGGTTCGGTTCAACATGTAATGTCAGTATGTATTGAGTGAGTGTAACGGTCTTGAGGAGTGCTGTCGAAGTCAGTATGATCGGAGTATTTATACTGGCTAAATCACCTAGTCCGTACGTCACAGTGCGAGGTGGCTTGAACGCCCACATGGCCCTCCAATAATAATAATAGTCCGTACTCCTGTACTCCGCTATTTTTATTTAAATTTTGACTTGATTAACTTGATTTTATTTTATTTAAATTTGACGTAAAATAGCCAAAAATTAAAAATGCCGCTTGCAATTTCGGTGATCGGTACTCTTCTCTATGCGAATAACTTAAAATCTTAAAACGATAATCTAAAAATATCCGTAAGTGAAAATGCTCGTTAAAAATGTATTTAGCTCGGGCAGCTTATAGAGCTTAAAGCTTCAATACTAAAATATGTAGATTAAGAGTCATAGACCAAAAAACAAAACAGCTTTCTTTTAATATTTAAATTTGGCTCAGAAACTAAAAACAATTTTCTTGTTATATGCTGAATCGTGTTTTTTATAGAAATACCAAAAATTATTTATGTCTAAGGTCTAACTCATGTATTTCGTATGTACTCTCTTCTGACTAGAAATACTCTCCTGTAGTGTAAAGTTGAAATGCTTAAAGTTTTCAGAGCGATAACACTTGTCTTTACTGATCGAAAGTCAACCTCTGTCGAAAAAAACTTGTTTTACTCTTAATATTGATTTACTACAAAAAATATCTATTTACTACATATTTTTCAATAAAAAATATTTTTCAAAAAAGTACGGCAGAAAGTGTAAAAAGTACATATTTTTCGCTCTATCTGCTACATATTTTGTTTGTGGAAGTGGCAGCATTACTATAAGACATACCAATCTCAGGAAAAATAATACTAATAAATAGAAATATTTACAATAATTATCGGATGATTTTTAAGAATTTAAATTAACGGAGAAAATTTAGGAGAAAATTAGTAAACCGGCTATTTTGACCGGTTGTTATAATATTATCTAGTGTTAAATGGTAAATTGTATATCTAGTGATTCGATACTCGATAGGTTTATATTTTGCGTTTAGATGAGACTTCTTATATTAATGTGCATTATGTTTAAGTTATTTATCTGTGGCATTCAAGTTTTTAAGCTGTTTTTCTGATGTGTTTATTATTTTGTCTGTCTTGAATATTTTCTAGTATTTCATTTAATGGCAAATCTGATTGGCTCCTCCTGCTATTGGATTGAGATAATTTTTAGCAGTTGATTGTATTCTTCTGTTTATGTTATTGATTTTTATAATTTGGTTTTTTATTTCATTAATTTCATCTTTAATTATTTGATTATATGTTGCATTTTTTTTATTTATTTCAAAAATTTCATTTTTTATATTTCTAAGCCCTCTTGTTGCTCTTTGTTTGTTAAAGGAGGAAAGTTATCTTTCTCGAATATAAATTCTTTTGCTTTTTTAGGTTTTATAATGTTTCTGGGTTCATGATACAACATGCGTTTCATTATCATCATATATTTAATTTTTTTTTTTTGGCTTATAAATTCTTCACAAATAAAATTGTAAGTGTCAGTTTAAACATTTTTGTTTACCTCTACAATATTTTTGAGTATAACCATATAAAAGATACTTTTTACAAATTATGGGTTTGGGAATGAAGTATGACACTCTTCTATTTACACCATAAATTGAAATATTTTTTGGAAGATTTGTTGTTCTAAAAGTAATCTTGATCGATGATAATCCTTTCTATTTTAACAACTTTCGCATTTGAGTGATCGATGTTTTTTTCTAAAATATTTATGTCTATATTCGTCGGGATTTTATTGATGAAACCTATAGTTTCTAGCATAAAATTTGGGACACAAAAAATGTATTGGTGAATTCGTTTTAAATCTACACTTTTTAGAATTCTGTTAGCAATGTCTCTTTCTCTATGGTATGTACGTTAACTTTGTTTTTTTCAAATTGTTTGATTGATAGAATGCTTCCAAAATTCAAAGAATTAAGCATGACAATCATAATTGGGATCATTATTCAATTCAATATGCAATAAAAATTATACTTATTGATATTTGAGAAATTAATTTCGGTGTGGGACAAAATCTATGAATTTATTGTTATATTAAAATATACTGATACTCTAAGGTCCGTAAGCTTGAACGATGATTAATCCACAACCGAGGATTTAACCACTGTTTGGTCTTAGTAATCGGTGGATAAATCCTCAGTTTTTGATTATTATTCGTTCAAACTTACGGACCTAAATGTTAAATTATCAACCAAATATTTTTACAAGCCCCGAATTTTATTACTTCTATTTGATAAATTAAACAGAAACTATTATTAATTATATTAACATATTATAGTCAAGAACCAAACCAACATCATTTAATAATAAATTTAAAAAGTTTGGCCTAAATGAATAACACCCCAAAACTTAAATAGAGCAAAACCTACTAATTAAATATTTTTGTTGTTGCAGTAAAATAATATTACTATTGACTAGCTGTTTTAAGAGTGTATTATATGAACCCGAAGTTTCTTACTTTTTCAATTATTATCTCATAAAGTAAAAGGAATCGAAATTTAACGAATTGATCGTTGAATTTAGCAGCTGATGAGTTTTGAAAATTGAAATCTCCTTTATAAGATATTTTCCCCAAAATTTGTTAGCTGAATGAAATGAATTCTTTATTATTATTATAAACGATTTCTAAAGCAAACCAGAGAATTCGTGTTACCAATAACTTTCTAGTTTATTGTGCTCAAATATCTTAATATCTGAAGAATATTTACTAAAATTATATAAAGGCTGTATTATTCAAGATTTGTTCCTGATTTTATTAAATTAGAAGCAAAAGATTAAATAATTGAATCCTCTTTATCTTTAAACTAACCAATTTGTTTTTTTTCTATTTGGAAGTACTAAAAATAGAACATAAATTAAATGAAAATCATTCGAGTAGAGTAATTTTTCATTATGAAATTGTTAATCTTCAAAAAATCATAACAACGTCTCATGCTTCTTTAAAACAGGCAGAAACTTGAATAATTGTTTTTTACTTTTATCTACATTGAATTGAATTTAGCCGAATTAATTAAAATTTTAAAGTTATACAATAGAATAGAAAAGTAATATGAAGTTTACAATATAATACAGAAGTAGATAGAATAGAAAAAGTTTCTTGTACTCCTTTACTCTTATAGATTACGCCCTTCGTTTTACATCAGACTCCGAAGGTACTAAACGGATTTTATTGAAACATTTTATGATGAACTGTAACATTTACAGCAATTTAAAGCAGCTAAGAATTCTTATTTTATGAAATTATTTTCAAATTAATTTTTACTCACACACATTTAACAACATACCCAACGAAAGTCACCGATATTAAAACCAAAGACATCTTAAATCATTTTGAAATCCTAATTCCATTCTACCTGTCGAGTTTCATCCCAATCAGTTGAGAAATAACCAAGTTCCATCATACATGGCCATATTCCAGAACTTCATTTAAAATTGTTTTTTTTTTTAATTTTATTTAGTAAGCTCCTGATTTAACGGCTTTTGCGAATTCTTCATTACAAATCTTTTAGGAAATTCTTCAATATTTTGTAAATTTAAAAGATTTACTTTTTTATTTCATTTATCACCCTTCTTCTAGACAGGATAAATGCATTTACAGAATTTAGTGGATTTTCCCTGGGGAGGTCTGGTCCGCATGTTGTTATTAAGAACGTGTCCGTCCGATTTCTGTGATAAAAATTTCTGCTGTAATAATTATGGCATTTTTTTGTGTGCAGCCAAATTATCACAGCGATTACATGTTATTATTTTGACGTTTCCGAAATAATTTTTGTTGATTTTAGTAAAAAGATTTTTGCATTGATGAAATCAAATTTACGACCAATAAATTTATAATCAATGAATTTATTCGTTTTTATGCTGCACCAAAAATTGTGTAATATTGTATCAATAATATTATCAGCAAACCCTTATATATAAGTACACAATTCTTAAATTCATTGCCATTATGTGCATCGCTAAATTATGATTTTTAGATTATTAATATACAGCAAATATTGTTGATCAATTAGCAATTTTAGTTATTTAAAAATGCTTAATTTTCGGTTAGCGCGCTTTAAATTGCATTCATTTGTATGATAAATATGCCGGTAGTCCGTAGATTTCGTAATTGGTTGGCTATTTTAGTGTTGTTGTATTATTCTCCGACCAATATCTGTCAAATTTATTATGTCAAAATTATAACAGTATTCGGACAGCAAACGAACTTATTACAAAATATGGAAGAAAAAATTATTTTACTCACTTCAAAATTATTACAAAATAAAAAAAAGGATTACTGAATTCGGACACGTCCTAAATATAAACTTACGAATATGTAAATTTTACAAATAGATAAACATTAAAAATATGATAAAATGGTCAAAGTTTTATGTTAACAATTTTAAAAATTTCCTTCATCTATCTAATCTTTCGTATTGATGGTCACCACTGCAGATCCAATAGAGGAGTGCCGAATGTATGCATTATATTGTTAAACATTCTAAAATACTTTAGCCAAAAAATAAAAATAAACTTTTATTATCTTCTATCGTATTCCATTCCAATTTTTAATTCCAAAGATTTAAGTTTTCATAAAATTCAGTTATAATAGTCAGTTATAATTTACCCATAGTAATCCTAAATTGTCAGTTCGCCGTCATGTTAATGCTGAAAAAAGTTTACGAATGAAACGATTTTCTTTTATTTTTGGATTATAGGAAAAAAAACCTAAAAGCAAAATCAAAATTAGTAAACCAGCCACTACCACAGACTACTAATACTAATCAATCTACTGTAAAACATTTGATTTTTTTTTTATTTGATTCCACCCCATTATCAATGAATTTGTGAATATAGTATGTTTTATCCTTCATCTATATTATTCAATATTGATGAAAGCTTGTAACAAATGGAGGAGGAATTATGGGGAAAACATTTATTTTCCAAAACGCTGTATGTATGTATGTACATATTTACTCACAAATATTTATAGACTTTTTGGGTATACTTGTGAGTTTGTGTTTGCTATCAAATTTAAATATCACTGATAAGTGACCCGGAAATATATTATTCGATATTTTCTTTTTCAATTGACCCCCATTCAAAATGAATGAAATCAAACGAAAATTAAAGTGGTTGGATACACGGGAGTTCAAAAATTAAACTAAGTAGCATGAAATTGATAAAACGGATATTTGTAGTTCAAAAATCGTACATATTTTAAGTGAAAGGGCAAAAAAAAACTAAAAAAAAAACAACGAAGGATAAAAGTTGAGGGGAGGGGTATATGAAAAATATTTTCTCGTATTTATTTTCTGTTATGTAAAGAATTTTTCTTATGTCGTTCGTTCTTCTTAAAGATATAAAGACAAGAGATTTCCTTTCAGTTTGTACTAAGTAAATATTTCTAAATTTTACTTTAGTTTTTGTGTTCCGAGGTCGAAATATATTTTTGCCAATATATTGTATTAATTAATATTAAACATAATTTTTAAGGAAAAAGGAAAAAGTAAACATTTTCAAAGTTTTGTAATTACAGTTGAACCACAAGTTGTTTTAGGAAGAAAATTTCTTGTTAGGAAGATGTCTGAATAAAATATGTCAATGAGAGTGTTATGTATTCTTCTTCGTAAAGTTTATTTATTTCAATAATACATAATATAAAGCAATTTTTAAAAATCAATCAAACTTCTTCCTTTTCTTCGCAAATGCAAAATCAATAATTATGTAGTCTCATTTTTTGGTACCTGTTGTGTAATTCATTTGTCTAAAAGTATTTTGTTTTTGTTTAGTTCCCTATTCTATTACTAGAAAGACAGTTGAATTTGTTGACAGGTAATCGTGGCAGACAACGCCGCATTGCCTCTTTGACGCCAGGATAATTAGACAATTTTGAGCACGTAAGGGAGTTTTGTTTTTAATAATTCTCTTGTACCAGGATTAGATGCTTAATATTCCAAAATCATAGCGTGAAAACGAATTGAGATTTTTAAGAATTCCTTTGGTTTTTTAAAAAAGATACTTTAGAGTATATTACAGGATGATTCATAATTTTTTGCCGAAAATGAAAAATAATAGACATAGTATGTAGTTTTATATGAACATTTAATGGTTTTTGTGATTTATTATATTTTACGAGCCGAGCCCTAACACATATATAATTCTGATAATTTTTCATTTGCTATTTTAATTAATGGTACTTAGGAACATTGAGTGCCTGTAAATGTCTCGTATCTTTTCGACTCGGCATGATGCCCACTAAATTTGAAGACCAGCCGTATGTTCGGACTCTAAATATTTTTCATGTATTTCTCAAATATTAATAAAACCAATTAACTTTACATATTATTTTTTTTTTATAATAAAGATACATTACACTATTTTTTTAATTCATTTAACGTAATAGAAACAAAATTTAAAATCGTAACTCATATTATCGTCAAACTTTGCCGACAAATAAATATTCGGACACCGTGCTTTATTAAGACGTTACATCATCTTTAGCCTTAATAACTGCTTTTATATGAGCAGGCATAGTTTTAACAAGAGCTTTGCATTGCTCAACGGTAAAATAACCCCAAATAGCCTGTAACTTTTCCCGCAAATCAGCAATATTTCTCTATGAGTTATTCTTCAGTTCTTGTTTCATTTTATGCCATACTGTTTCGATGATATTCAAATCAGAATTGCATGCGGGTCAATCAAGAAGAGGAATATTATGATCTTTTAGCCATTTTATAGTAGTTTTTGCCGAATGGCATTATGCTCCGATAAAATTTCCTTCAGGCGATAAGGTCGGCATCGAAGGCAACAAGTTATTTTCAAAAATTGCGTGTTTTTTTAACAGTGACGGTACTTTCAAAGAAATGTAACTTTTCTACACTATATACAGGCATATTCCCCCAAACCATTACACCTGCTGGAAACTTAATTGTTCGTTTTAGGTAGTCTTTGTGGAATGCTTCGTTTGTTGTTCTGATAACTCTTTTTCAAGGGTCACCTACACTGACATCAAATCTTGATTCATCGCTAAATATTATTTTTTCCAGCCTTCGGTAGTCCATAATACTCTTTCTTAATAAAATGCTCCAATCTGCCCCCATCCTCTTCTCAGATATAAAACGAAGAAAATTTTTTCAAAAATTTGCTTTTTTGTTTTTATGGGATTTTTTATTTTGGATAACGATACCAACCCCGATATAATTTGTATATCCGTAACGAAAGTACATATCTTGCTAACGGATGTTATTTGATTGGCAGATGTTCTATTTTGAGAAATGTACAGTAAGAATAAATATAAACCATGATTCGATCTTTATATTATGGGTCTATGAATAATATCTCTTGCATATTTTTGCCCGCTTTTTTCAAAGTTTACCTGTACATCAAATGAATTAAATCATTCAGTAAATTTTTCATGTTTTCATCAATATTATCTTTTTGATACAATTTAAAAATAAACTTTCATTTCGAAAATTGAATTATTTTGAAAGCTTTATATTTTCTCCCATTCATAATGTCATATAATGTTCAGTAGACAATGTAAACATTTTTTATTTTGTTGGCTTTATTAGAAATATCTAAATGTAAAGAAAATTCATTAATTTGATTTGATTTCTTTTACATCAATCATACATTTTTTGGTTGCTTTGTATTTTTTCCAATTTTCACCGATATGTTTACCGAGTAAAATGTAACACACACACACACATTTAGTGTCCGATAAATATTCAAAATTATTATCCAACAAATTATAGCAATGAAAATACTTGGTATCTACTGAATTGATCAGATTGATTGAAGTGCATCAATCTATAAATCTTGTTTGCAAATAATTTTTGTTTTTCTGGAGTTTAAAATATACAGAAAGATGCTAATATAAGTACAGTTTAACTAAATTTTATTTGAACTCGTCAATCGAACTACAAAAACATCAAAAATGGCAGTTCCTATAGTAAATTTCAGAAATCGATTGATACTTAAGTAGTACTTGTATGTACTATATGTATCACTGTGATCAAAAAGTAGTAAGACATTTTAAATAAAACACAAACGGATTTTCAAATTTATTTTTCTCTTTTTGTTTCTCTTCGGATAGAATACACTTATGCCAACGTTTTTTTCAGTCTTTGAAACAGTTGTTAAAGTCGATTTTGGCCTCCAAATTTTTTTTGCGATTCGGCTTGTACCTTTTCAATCAAGTCATAACGATGACTCCGGAGTGGTTTTTTGAGCTTCGGGAATAGCTAAAATTCAGACGGAGCTACATCAGGCGAATAGGGCAGTTTCGTAACGCTATGGGTCAAATTTTTAGCCAAATAGTCATGTACAACCAATACAGTGTGAGACAGCGCATTATCGTGATGCAAAAACCAAGAGTTGTTTGCCCATAATTCTGGTTGCATTTGGCTTTCTGGCAAACGACGCATAACGCTCTAATTATACTCCTTATTAACCTTTAACCAGATCGGTCTCTCATCTTCCTTAATAATGAGTTTGAAGACGTTCTGTTAGTCAGAAATCATTGTTTAGCACGACACTCTTTTTCGAAAAAGTTGAGGTTTTTTGGAACCAAATGAGGTTCAATTGTTCAAATGTTCTTTCAAAATTGGTTGTATGTATATATTTGAGTGATGTCAACATCAATCAAAACTATGGATAGTGCATTCTCATCAAAAAGCCTTTTCCAATATTTCCAACGTTTCCAAATCAATTTCAACGAAGCCCAAATTAAATTTCATTTTTGCAGCAAAATTTGATTCAATTTCTTTGCTGAACTTTTTCACTCATTTTAAAAATCGAAAAATGTACATTTTAGATGAAACAAGAGTATCTGATTAACTACTAAAGTTAGTGGCACAAAGTTTGACGCAGATGTCTGTTAGAGTGCTACCAACCTAAGAAAAAAAACTACTAGTTTGGATAATCCCGGGCGATTTAAATGGAATAGTGTTACTACTTTTTGATCATAGTAGTAAGGGTAGCGAAATCCACGATAATTCCTTAATTCTATGTTAGCATCGTATGATCCGAAAAGAATTGTTTTTAAAAAACCACATAAGATAGATAATATTCGATGGAAATAATATTTGCCAAGACAACTGGCGACACGAATTAACTTTGTGTGATTGGATGGGTATAATTGTACCCAAATGCACGTTTCACTAAAAAAATTGAATTATTCAGTTTTCCTTCCTTCGATTTTCTTTTCCGTCAAAATTTTTTGTGAATAATCGTGTTCTCGATATTATTCGAAATTTATAAAGGGTTGTATACTAAGGTATCAGTATTTCGATAGTGATACCTTAGTATTTAGAATAAAGGCCATTTTGGATCCTTTTGGATGCGCTCAATAGAATTAGTAAAGCCATTTAGGTATTTTTCAGCCCTTTTTGAAAATGCATTCCATTTTATTTATTTAAAATTTTGATGCGTTTATCAAGTATAAGTATGAACCTGATCGATCCTAGATTTCCCAAAAACCAAATCAACCAAAAAAGTAAAGTTGTTGTTGGAACAATAATTTAAACAAAATTTAAAAATAATCTTGATTTGTAATCACTTGGTCATTTTACACCTCGGAGTTTGGTTTATTCGATGACAATAAAATACGGAAGCTGATTGAAGTTCCAAATTTTCTAAAGGATTTAAACCAAATCATTTGAAAATTTTATAGACTTGTAAATAGAAATTTTCAAAATAGCCTCCATGAGCATCAATACTTAGGTAACTGTAAACGTTTACTAAAATTATCGGCAGCTGTTCGACTCCAATTTCAGCACGTAATCGCTCCAAATTTTCATATGGTGCGCAGGCTTTAATCTCCAAGTATGCCCAAACAAAGTATTCGTTAGGATTTAAATCCTAAAAATCCGGTGGCCATTGATTAACGTCGATAAAATTGGGAAATTTCTATAGCATTCATTGTTGAGTCAATGTCACTTTGTGAGCCGGATCAGTATCTTGGGAGGCCCAATCATTGTTTGGATAATGCTCACAAGTGCAAGGAAGAACTATTTCCTCGACAATTTTACTTCGATAAGTTTCTTGGTTCACTTTGACCCCTTCATCGATGAATTTCAGTGTTAGCTTGCCTACAGCGGTAAATCCCGTCCAAAACCATAACAGATTTAGGTTTTTTTGGTTTCTGCCAACCATTCGAGGTTCTCTAGGAGGTGTTTTTGACCAAATACAGTCATTTTGACGATTGTAGTATTGCTCAATTGTGAACAGCTTTTCATCTGTAAAAATATTTTTTCTTTTACCCCTAAACCGCTTCACTAACACTTTGTAACTTTCAAGTTGTGTGAGCTTCATTTTGTCCGTAAGAAGATGAGATTTTTGGAGCTTGTATGGAAAGTTGTTAAAGTTTTCTTTGGCTCGTTTTCAAACTGTTTCGCGATTAACTTAAAGACTCCTGGCTACATGACGCATTTTGATTTGGCCATTTTGGGTGAATCCGACATTTGATGATGTAGCGAAGCTATGGAGTGATGACGGTGCGCGGGCCACCTCGTCCTGGACGGTTCAAAAACAACCTAACTCCCGGTATCGCTTTGGAGACTGTTACGCCCCCTCGTTTGCGTAACATGCGGTGTTGGTGCGTTTGGCCTGGTGCGGAGGAGTGAGTTTGCCCAGCTCGGTTCAGTTACGTTTGCTACTCCTCAATGACTACTGGTGATAGTCAGTTTACATTATTGGTATAGTAGATGTTATGATAGCATGATACTTATTGAGGGGGTTTTCTCTGTCGAAAATGAGAATGAGATGCTGCGTCGGTAGTTGTAATATTGGGTGGGTCGATCATGCGGTGCACGTTGATTGGCCAAACCAATGATGCGATTTTCCAGAATAGTCTATCGCGAGAGCGATGAATGTTTTCTTTATATTGATCTGATGATGTATTGGTGATAGTATCGTGATTGCAGCAGCGGGAGAGCTGTGATTGAGATGAATGCTTAAGATGTACGTGTGTCGGTTTTTTTTTTGATGGATTAAACATTTTTTTTATCTTGAGAGAATTAAATTTAATTTTTTGGACAGTCAAGTTGGGAGTTTTATAAAGTGCGGTTGATGAGTCGATTGGACTCAACTGCCAGTTTTTTTTTGTATTAAATAAAAAAAATAATAAAAGATAAATTTATATAGACTCATATAAATAGCCAATTCTTGAATTTTTTTGTTTTTTTGATAAAATTGTATAGTGAAGATTGGCTAGTGATTTTTTTTGTTGGATAACTAAAGTCAATCCTATTGTAAATAATTTTTTTTTGAGTTTGTTTTTTTTATAAAAATTTATTGAACGATAAATGTTTAAATCTATGTATATATATAAAAAAAAAACAGTTTAAAAATTGTAATGAAATTATAATTGGATAATAAATATATTGTGATTTGTGGTGTAAGAGGTGTATTAACTGTCATGATACACTCTGAAAAAAAAAAAACGCCAAAGAAATATATGTATAATAAATGAAATAAATAAATTACGATTACGAAAGTATTAATTAATAAATAATAAATTTTTGTTTTGGATATTTCTTACCTAAATAAACAAATAAAAAAAAAAAAAGAAAAAAAAACAACTACATATTTCCAACTCCTTAAGTGATTCTCCTACCCATTATTCTGTGGTGAAAAAAATTAAAAACTATAAATTGGTAGACCAAGTCCAGTGCAGTGAATAAAGTAGTGCCGAACAAATAAATGTTGCACAGCTAAACGTGTACATATGGGTTCGTTGGCTTAATCAAAATACATCAAGTTATTGTGGTGTAATATTGGCAGTAAAACAGGCAAATTTTAATCTGAGCTGGCCTGAATAGCTATTGAGCTTATTGTAGCAGCAGTCCTGCCAACAAGCGAGACGAAGTCGGTGTTAAAGAGGGGGTACCTGCGTCGTCGCCAATAGTAAGCCGTTCCAGACCAGAAAGTACCGGATGTGGTACGCAGAAAAAAATATCTACAGGTACCGTTTTTTTTTTTCTTTGATCCATTGTTTAACGCAGGGATGGGTCGTAGTTTTTTATACGTGTATTATACAAGTAAAATACACGTATAATACGGTAACGTAAAAAATGGAAGGGTCGTAGTTTTCTACACGAGTATAATACACGTAAAATACACGTATAATAAGTAACGTAAAAAATAAATATAACATCTTGGCTTAATATTTTTTGATATTTATTGCTGTTCACTTGTTTAGTCAGTATACAATTACAAGTATTATGTTAAAATTAAATAAAAAAATAACAAAATAAATAGGAACTCGTCATTATTCAATAAAATAATTTTAAAAAAATTACTAAAAATCCCATTTATTTAATTTTATTATCTATTATCTAAGTTCACGCCAATAGGCATGAGTCGGGCGCCCCGCCATCGTCTTTCCACTACACAATTTATTGCACAACACAAGTATTCGTATTTGACTTTAGTTTAAATAAATTATTCGCTTATTTTAGATTATGGTGCGACTGAATGAAACAATTTTAAAGGTTATGAAGAAAAAAACCAAATCTGACATTTGTTGTTGATAGCAGCTCCTCTTAATTCTGCATATGTAATTTCAGTGGATTTTTATAGTAAACTTTTCTACGTTTTCTACTGGTTTGCTACATAAAATACACATTTTCTACACGTAACGTAGAAAATTCTTTTTTCGTTACATGACCCATCGCTGGTTTAACGGACCAACAACAATAACCTTTTTTTTTTCTCTTGGCCACACATAAGTGGTGCTGTAAAGTAAATTCACAAAAAATTTTTTTCTCAGTGTTTATAAAGTAGAGTTTAATTTACTGTTTTATTGCTTTGCAAAAATTTTTGTTTGAATTAAAGTAAAATTAAAATTTAAGATTAGATGCAATTTTTTTTCTCATGTGAGCCTAATTTGATTGTTGTCGCGTTTTCGTGTCCGCGTATATATTATATTTTCTTTCATTATATAACATTTTTTCCCTCACAGCCTTCTCGTCTGCAATCACGATATTACCGAACACACGGTAGTTTCCGATATATAGCTTACTATTTTATGCATCATCAGTTGTAGTGATTTCAGTTTTCATTCTTAAGTTCTTTTTCTACTTTATCAGTTTTGTGAGTTTTCGCTTTATTAAGTGGTCGGTCATTACCGTAATAATTAATAATTTCATCATTAAGGTTCTGTGGTTTCAATTATTGTTTTTTTTTGTAATTCTGGTCACAACATAATTTACCGTGAGTCTATCACTCTAGTCTGGAAAATCGTATCGTTGGGACGGTGTTGGACAGCTGTGCTGTGGATGCTTATCTTTCTCTTTGTTTTTTTTTATGAGGTTATGTTCACTGGTATAATGGAGTAGAGTAGTACGTAGGGGGATTAGGATGGGTTTGGGGAGGTAAGATTCTTGTGTTGGGTCGAATCATGCCGTAGTTCTTAGTTTTACTCGGGTTACGGTTCCAAATCTTTTCTGTGAACAAAGCGATTGTGTCTCCTATTTACTTTTGTCGTTTCATTATGATATAAAATGCGGTTATTCAAGCATTCTGTCAAGTCTGGAAAACCCCACGCCAAACCCTGAGCTTTAGCCGGCTACTATACCGCACCAGACCGCTGACATTATGTCTGTTAGCGAAATCTCCAAATTTCATTACGAAATCTGAGGATTTCGTTACAAGACTGTTGAACGTGGAAGACGAAGACTGAATAATTTTTTTGCCGAATTTCCCGCTTCGCACAGTTCGATAATAGCGAGACGCCTTGATAACTCGAAAAATAAAAGGAATAGAGAACTGATTTTTTTTTTAATGTAAAGAGTTTATTTTAGTATTTTGATTAAAAAAAATTTTTTCACCCAGCTTCTGGGGGATTATTGTAATTAAAAATTAGGTGAAAAGAATGAGATTTGTTCTCACAATAGGGCTGATTGCTGATTGGTTATGATTGATGAAAGGGTCTTGATGAGTTGGGAAATAAAGAATATTTTTGATTTAGGTGTTTTTTTGTATTGAAAAATTTGATTTTCTTTATGCATACAATGCTTGCTTTGCATTCTTGCGCCAGTTGCCGTTGAATAAAGCCCACTTACTCAGAAACGAATATAGAAAATATGAAAATGGAGGATTTTGAACGGAAATCACCCTTTTCCAGAATAATTTAAAATTAAATTTAAAAATTAACACCCCTATTCCCTTAGTCGTGTGACTTGTCACTTGTACCGACAATCAAATTTTGGTATTCTCTTAGTCGATCGGTGCGATAATCGTCGTTTGAAGTGATAAACATACTTTTACGTCGCATTCTCTTATATTATCACTTCGATCGACTAAGAGAATACCAATTAACGTTGAAGTGGCACAATTGTCACGTCGAATGAAGTGACGCGATCAAGGGAATAAGGGTATAAACAAATTTTTTATTGGTTTTGATTTCTTTATTTAAAAATTATTTTATAGCTTTAGTTTTCGAATCCTATTCGGATTCATTTTCAAAAGCAAAATTAATTTTTTTATTTTTTCCAAAAATTGTTTCCTTCATACCTATACCAAAAAAATTATGGCAATCACAAATTCTTTTTGAAAAAACCGACTTTTTATGGAAACGCACCGCTACATAATTTTTCGATAAAAATTGTATAATAAGGCGCTTTCACGTAAAAAAGGTTGTACATTTGAATAAAAATAAATTTGATGAGACCAAACCAAATTAGATGAACAAATCATTATGAGTTTCCGATATACGTGTAATCTTCTACAATGTTTATTGATTTTGCACTTGATTTAATGTGTAGTTCCAAAATCGATCTTTTCCTAAAATTGTTTTGTTTATCGAGAATTTTGATATTATCTAAACTGATTTTTTGGTTTGTATCTTTCAAATGTCGTGAGAGTGCACTAATGCTTGAATTTTCATCTTAATTGACGGCCCTTCTGTGTTGATACATTTTTTTTCCCAAAAATTGTTTAGTCTGTCCTGTATAAGTAGCGTTACATTGGACCTGGTACACCACATTTGATTGTTTTTGTAAAGGTATGCTATCTTTAATTTTATAAAACAATTTGTTGTTTAAACTTGTGGCTGCCCGTCCAATAATTTTGAAGTTATAATTTTTGAAAAGATTTTTAATTTTTTCGTAAAGATTTTAACATAAGGAATGACCTAATAATTTGTGATATCATTTTCTGGTAGGGAAACAAGACACAGAGTTAATCACAATTTTCAGTTGTCATTTTTGGCAATCGGTATAAAAATCGCGATTAACTTTGTGTCTGTCTACCGTATTAGGTTCTTTTTTTTTTTTTTAGTGAAGAAATAGAAGAAATTTATCACGCCGATTGTGGTGTTGTTGTAAATAGAGTGTTACTAGCTTTTCCTCTAAATGAAATTAAATCCACTGGAAGAGTAAAAAAATGTGGTCTTCCTTATGGGAATATATAGAACTATCGTTTGTAAGGCGTTTCATTTAATAGTTTTGTAGCTTTGGGTCATTCCCACGTGAAAATATTGGCAATTTTATGAATAGAAAACGTTACCCAAGCCTAAATATAGAAGCAAAATTGATGCAGTTTACAGGATTTGTTCCTTTTCTTAGGGCAGCGGATAAGTTTGTAACTCCATAAAGAAGCCTACCAGATATTGGCGTGTTGTTACCGTAAAGGCTTTAATGGGGGTTATTTGCTGCGCAGTTCTACATAACAGAAGAATGCCTTTATACTATCTTTATGTAATCGAGGAGAATGCAGACAACTGAAGCAATCACCTTTAGGTATTCGATGGAGAAGACGAAAATAAAGATGGAAAGCTACGAATTCGAGGTCAATAAAAAATATCTGAGGATGAAATACAAAAAATCTTTACTGATTTGGTACAAAATAAACACCAAAATATTTAGATAAATACACCCATACCTCACTTTGCGACGGTAATTCGTTCCATCAAAATGCGTCTTGTAATTAAAATTGCAACATAATTAAATAACCTTGACGTATTTCCAGAAAGAAAATATTTAAAAAACGATGCAACAAATAATTTAAGCGACGCAAAACTGAAATTTGGTAGTAACAAATGTACCGTCGCAATTCGAAACGTCGCAACTCGAAACGTCGCAAATCGGGGTATTGGTGTAATTAGAATTAAATTATCAGAAGTACTGCCTTAACAATAAGTAAAGACTTGAAGGTATTAATTAAATTTTTTCCGGTAAGTACTTGTAAGCACAAGGAGAGAGTTATTATTCACTTCGAAATAAGAGAAAGCTTTAGCTTAAAAGTAGTATCTTTTATGGAAAAGGTAACTCTTATATGTATTTACTTTTTTTTATTGACTCCACCCAATGTATAAAAATGAAAACTAGTAAAAAGCAAGGCTTCTCTTTATGAGTTTGAAATTGTTCGTTATTATTTTAATAGTAGTCCTCTCAAAAAATTTCAAACTAATAAAACAAAGCTTTGCTTTTTACAAGTTTTCACATTGTCTTATTTTTTAGAGAATTAACACCCAGGTTAACATGTATTTTTAATATCATTAACATGTATTTTTATTTTCCTGGCATATTTTTTTAAGGGGCCTAGTTGTTTCTACTGCGCCCGGGGCCTCAACCAAGCTTAATCCGCCACAATCAATGGCTTAGCGTTTAACGAATTAAATTTCCCTGTGAAATTTTGATTTGTGCACCTCGAAAATAATTAATAAATAAAATGTTTTTAATTTTATGAGAATTGCTCTATACAAAAATTTTAATTAACGCTTTAATTGTGGTATTTTGATTTTTTTTTGTAAATTAAAATTGCATTTAACAATGAATGAAAGAAAGTTATATCACAGTTGAGCACGAATAATATTAGTTTTGTTGAAAAATAAATAATACTCAACAAGTAACGCTTTAAAACTATGTTATTTCATTTTTACCTAAATTAGTAAAACGAACAGGTAATATTTACGAAAAGCATTATAATAGGCAGAATTTATTTAGTCATTTGAATTCTTATTTGTTCACCTAATTATTTAGTGCTTACAAATAAAATACGATATCTACTAACAATCAAAATTTCGTTGTGGGGTATTGACGATTGTAAAAGTAAGAAAAGCGCCTTTTACGGAAGATAGAAAAAGTGGACCAGATACATACAAATTGCGACGCAACCATAGTAAATATGTTATCAGCGCTTCGGCGGAAAATAGAAAAAATGAAGCGGATACATAAAAATCGAGACCCTCCAATCGTCAATACATAAAAATACTAGATGAAGATTGTATATGTACAAGTGTGTACTCGTATGTTACAAATTATCATCTAGATACAGCAAAATCATTCATTTTTGGAAAATATTTATTGGATAGATGAAAATATGGATTTTTTCTTAGAAACACATTAGGAATTGTCTCTTCATATTCATGCGTATGTGTGAACTAAATATTAATAAATTTAGGCAAATCATCAAGATTCAATAACCAGATTCGTTTTGTGTACATACATTTCTATTTTATAAATGAAAATTAATTTACTTAGTTTGTTTGTACAACTCATAAATGTAATTCAATTTTTCATTGTCGTTGATGTTCTTGTAAATGCTGATTTACACTTTTCAATTTTATCACTTCCTGATGTAAAATCAAATTGTATATATACTGTTTTGCCTACATATTGAAAAGAACATAATATAATTCTCATGATACTTTAGAATTTTTCAATATATGTATTTACATACTACATGACATCGTCGTTACAATTTAATTAAATTTGTTTAGAGCACGTATATGTCGGTTCTTTTTGAACAAATTGTTCTGTATTGGTTGGTGTCGTTTGCTGTGTACAAGAAACTATGGAATAAGGTTAACATTTTTGACAGTTAGTATCAAATAATTTCGGATATCAGGTACAAGAGTTTTTTCTATTTGGCTTTTGAGAAGTAAAAGTTTGAGCATTTCAGAAATAATCGTAACATAAACACCAGAATATTCTCTTAAAAAGCGGTAGTAATACTAAAATTATAATTTCCTTAGCTAGTTATAGACGATTTTCGTTTAATCTTTTGCTATATTTCAAAAGACTAAAGGTGTACGATAAAAAAATGCATTATTGTATGATTTGCTTGTATTAAAATGAGAAGAAATACTAACAAGAATTATTCAACACCGTTTATAGCAACTTTAGGGAATACAACCCCGGGATCCGGGATTTTTCTCAAATCCCAGGATTCTGGTATTTTTGTTAATCCCCAAATCACTTTTTTTTGTCAATACCAAATACCGGGATCCCGGTATTGCCTTATATGTAATACCGATATTACATTCCCTAATTAGCAACACGCAACTTTTTTTGGTTACAAATTAGATGTAAATATTTTAACTTTAATGTGCCGGTTTCTATTCTACTTCATGTAATGCAAAGGTAGCTTATATAAAGAAATGGGGCGGGGGTCCTAGTATTTTTTATGTTTTTTACTGAATGACTCATCTCTAATATTTGTTCCTAGTCATTTAGTTCAAGCGGCTGGCTGGTGGTTTAATCCAAGAAGTAGTTACTTCAGGCTGAAATTCTGGATTTAAGTAGATCATCGAATTAAACTGATCATCGAATATGTCTAATTTCGACTCCTGAGGGGTGGAAGCGTGCGAAAATTTGCAATTTAAGTGAAAACTTGTGGTTTTCAATTAAAGGGTTAAAGACATTACAATGAAAAAGAATTGTGCAAGTGAAGAAATGAGGAAAAATAAAAAATTATCTTTATTTTTATATTTCGGTAGCTTCAGAACCGAATTACCTGGCGAACAAAAACCGTTACATCCGGCTCAATAAGCTCTTTACTAAAATATTTTTATTTGTGAAAATCGCCGCCAATGTTGGAGAGAAAAAGGGAAAAACTAAAAATTTTGTGGGAGAAAATTTGTTACGCGCGGCTAGACGATGTGTTTATAAAAGTGTTTTTATTTGTAAGTTCTCACTGCTAAAGTGGAGAAAAACGGAAACACCACAAGATTCTTCTCGTTTTAGAGTTGAAGTGCATTGTGTTATTATTTACATATACCTCGATAATGGTTCGACCGTTAATAGAACTAAAGGCGTTACAGGCCGTGCGACGAGTTCTTTATAAAATAGTTTTATTTGTATAAATCACCGCCGTTAAAAGTGGAGAAAAGTTAAAAATATCAAGACTTTTTTTCTATAGAGACGCGGGGAGTAATGCTATTATTTATATGATAACGGCTAAACAGTCGTAAGTGCTCGACGAGCAGTTTACTAAAATATTTTTGGCGCCACCGTTAATGAAGAGGTAAAAGAAAAACGGGAAGAAATGACCACTTTGAGAAAAAACTTATTGTAACTTTTTTTTAGAAAGGGTCGTCTCTTTCATTTATTTAAAACTTTAAAGCCGCTTTTTTAATAATTAGTCTAGAGATATTGGCAAAAAACTTAAATTATTGACTTTTTGCTCTCTTGAATTTTTTCTCCACTTCGGCCCTCCGAGGGGTGATAAGAATTGTTTTTTTAATTCTCTCAAATACAATTAAATCCAGAATTTCAATCTTCTGAAATTTGACCACGTTGAAACGGAATGATATCAAAGGGCCGAATGTCGAAGGGCCGAAATGGGTTGAAGGGCCGAATTTTTAATATTCACTAATGTACATCACTAAATCACAATGAAATTATTTTATTCGTCTAAATAGAATTTTCCTTCACTCTAACGAATATAAAATGGTCTGAAAAAAAATAATCGGCCCTATATTTCTAAAAACAAAAAAAAAATAAACAAAAAAATTCGGCCCTTCGACCCATTGGCCCTTTGAAATTCGGCCCTTCGTACCCATTCCGTTGAAACTTGAATAGCTTATTTGAACACAGATGATTGTTTTTCTCTTTTTGTCTTTATGGTTTTTTCATATTATCATATTGTTCATATTATATTACAATGAAAATTGGGCAGAAAATTTAGTCAATGAGGAGTATGCGGTAGAGACCTGCACGGGCTCGGGCCTAGGCCCGACCCGATATTCGGGTCGGGTATCAATAATTCTATTCGAGTTCGAGTCGGGTATCAAGAATTATATTCGGGTTCGGGCCATGCCTTTGGGTCGGGAGTCGGGCCAGCCTAATTGTTTCCGTATTTGCTTTGGTAAATTCCTAAAAATTTTAATTTGATTTACGTAAATCGAATATAATTTTTAGGAAATAAATTCATTCACACATCAAACGAATTAAATCCAAAACTTGACACAAATTATTTTATTTGTAATTAACACATATAACTAAGTTAATATAATATGAACGTGTAACTTGAATTAATTAAAAATAATAATAAATGATAAAATTAAAATTTTTGTGTTTTCGATATTAATTTACAAAACTAGTAGCAAGTGCAACGAAAATTGTTAAAAGAATTTTATTTTTAAAATTTTCTTTCAGACAGGTGGGAAATGGAAATAAAATTTAGTTCGGGTCGGGCCGGGTTCGGGTAATAATGTCAAATAATCAATCGGGCACGGGCTCGGGTAAAAATGTAAAATGACACATCGGGATCGGGTAATAATATAAAATAACCGATTGGACTTCGGGTCGGATCGGGTACAAATGAAATATTTTGGCCCGTGCAGGTCTCTAGCTATGTGGATACAAATGATGATGATTCGGATCTTTTTTCAATTTCAACAACTCCAAATAACTCAAATATTATTAAATCTATTAGGTGCGTTGTTACTGATCTCCGGCGATAAACATGTGTTTTAGTGGGTAAACTTCAGTTGGCTAGGAAGGTTCTTTTTATCGCCGTTACAGAATTTTGTAAGATCGAACAACTTACACGTGTTTAAAACAAAAATAACAATGATTTCATCCCCACTGCAATAAGAGCCACATCATCACCAATTACACTACTCTGCAAAATTTTAAAATTTTGGTGCCACTACACAATGAATAGTTGTTTCCGAAGTAATTTTTCATGCTGATTCCGAATATGGGCTCAGAATTGCTCTATCACGTCAGGTTTATGAGATATTCTTACCTAAAAGTGCAGACTGTTAATTCCAACAATTACAAAAAATAAATTTCTATTTTTTTATTTTTTATTTAATTTGAACTCTATAAATAATTTCCATAAAAAAAATATATTTATTTTGTTAAGGTCGATAAGCACCAAATTTCTGTCCCTATGTAAATAAGTCGGCTTAACTCAACTATATAACAAAAGTTATAGTATTAAGTCACTAATACTATCTCCTACACAAAATATGGCCCATACACCAAACTGAGACAACAAAAAAACAATCACCGAGCAAACAAGTGTCTACATAGGAACAAATACAGACAACCAAACCATGCAACTCGATTAATCTGTGACGCATAGCTATTTAGTATTTACAACCAAAACAATTAAAAATCAAAAACTCGTAATATTGTAATGGTATCCCATTCAAAAAAAATAAAATAAAACAAAAAAAATCTCAGTTCAATGACCTGAAAACAGTAAAAGGAATTCCCTCAATTTAATGATTTTAAATCAATAATAATAATAAAACCAGCTGAGAACGTTGCACGTTTTAAACCGTCAGCAAAAGTAAATACTAAGCGACCGTAACAGTGTGTAGCCCATAATATGCAACTCGCTGTTTATGATGTTATTAAATTAAATCTATTTCTGTAAATATTTTAAAATGTAGATTCTTGGCTAGAAGGCTACAGACAGTCAGACACCCAAAATATTTAGTTTAATTGAGAAAACTGGAAATGTAATAACACCAATTATTGATTGCCCGACGCGATGGAATTCAACGTATGATATGGTCAGCTGTCTATAGAGGATTTTAATAAATTTTCAAAAGAATGGGAAAATACTTTTATTTTTCTAAAACTTCAGAAAGTATCTGGATATTTACTAAAAATTTTGTGGAGGTATTTACCCCAATAAAAGTTGCCACAATTAAATTACAGCAGGAGCAATTGATAATTGCAGATTTTTTTGCATTGTGAAACAAAGCTAAACGTATCAAAAATGCAACACCCTATTGCTAAGAAACTTTACGAAACTCTAAAGAGAAAAAAAGCTCTAATAAATTATGACGCGGTTAATGCAAGTATGTATATATCTAGATCCAAGGTTCAAATTGTTATTATCTGAATGAAATGTAATGTCATCTCGAAAACGGTTACTGGATACACACAACGCTTTGAGAAAATAAAAGACAAAAATGGGTTATCCTAAATCAAGAAATCGCAGAATCTTCAGATTGTTCTAATTCTAGTTCTAACTCTAAGCCGATTTAAGAATTAAT
Source organism: Tipula helvola (assembly GCA_963556165.1). Lineage (NCBI taxonomy): Eukaryota > Metazoa > Arthropoda > Insecta > Diptera > Tipulidae > Tipula > Tipula helvola. The sequence goes on from OY744483.1 coordinate 150,889,539, forward strand.
TTTCAAACTACAGAAGATAAAAACACCAACAGTAATCCGATTAAGAATGAAGTTGAAAAAATAATCAAAAATTACTTACACGAACCGAGATTGGCAGCAAATATGAATGAATGAAAATATTTTGAAATATTGGAAGGGGAAAAAAAGTGTGATGGAGGTATTATACGAATTGTCCCAAATCGTCTTGGCCGTACCAGCGACTCAAGTAAGCGTCGAGCGGCATTTCTCAGTTCTAAAATATAGGTCCCATTTGAAACGCGATATTTTAAAACGCGATTTGACAAAACGCGACATTTCGAAACGCGATATTTCAAAACGCAATATTTCAAAATGCGATATGGTACAAAACGCGATATGGTACCAAACGCGATATAGTACAAAACGCGATATAGTACACAACGCGATATTTCGAAACGCGATATTTCAAAACGCGATTTCCTAGTTCTGATCGTACATGTTCAATTTCATCATTTTGGTGAAGGAAAATTTTATTAAGTGAAGGAAGATTAATAATTATTATTACATATTTTAAAATAATACTCCTATTATTATGATATTATTTTAATTTTTATTATTACATATTTTAAAATTTTAATTTTAAAATATCGCGTTTTGTACCATATTGCGTTTTGAAATATCGCGTTTTGTACCATATCGCGTTTCGTCATATCGCGTTTTAACCCGTAAAGTGCGTCGTGGAAAATGTTGCATGTAAAGAGTGGTGTGTTCCAGCGGACCGCAATTTTATATTAATTATTTTTTATTCAATTAGAACAATTCTATAAATTTCGATTAGAAAGATACTAAAAATTTCAGAAAAAAATTAAACGGAGTGGGGATAATTTGATTTTTTGAAAAGTAGAGCGGTCCCACGGACCGCACAACGCTCTTTACGGGTTAAAATATCGCGTTTCGAGCGGATCCCGTCTATGGTATATGATTTATAAAAATACCCTATTTGTCTCAAAAACTATTAATACCTATGTAGGTAGATATTAGTAGGAATGATGTACCTAATTATTACTCGTAATTAAAATACCAATTAGATAAGAAATAATTTGTGGTTCGGAACAACGTATAATTTTTATTTTTATTACTTTTATACATAATTAACTCCTTTTGTTATATTAACTGTTATTATACAATTAAATGTAATTAGTAAAGTTTAACTATTATTGATTGATATGATACGAAAAAAAGATAACTGATTTTGTTGTTGTTCTTTAGTAGAGTAAAAAACTTGTAGTCTAAGAGCTGGTAGACAATTTTGAGTAGGTATTTGAGGCAGCATTAAAATTTGTGACGCTTCTTTATCAATGTCTAAACACAAAATCAAAGACCTGGCTGAAGGGTAGCGGGGCATTGTCAACCTTTGATTTTTTTAAGTTGCGAATTTTTTTTTGCAAAAAATGTATTTGAGGCATTCTGAAATTTTAATGCCTTTTAGTTTAGTATTTAATAAAACATAAAATAAAAAAGCCAGATCATTTAGTCGGGTCTAAAATGTTGCCAGGCGGCTTCAAACTTGAATTTCATAGACTTCTAAAAAATATATTTGAGGCAAGCTAAGACTTAGACAGATAAATATATATACCTAAAACAACATAACTTCAAAAAGACATGTCATTTTGGTGGGGCTCTCTACCTGCCAGGTGGTCGGGAATGTACTGAGTTCTTAAGAGCTTTTGTCGTAATTCTACTTTGCAGTTTTCTGTTTCGCTTATTTTATTACATCTAGTTATCATCAACACTACTTTCTTGAACCTTATTACCTGTTTTTTTTCAATATATAAGCAAAAAAATTCATAATGTTTACCTTTGAAATAGATTTTTCGAACCTATCAGCAGATTCGTTACATTCAGCAATAAACTTTCACGTAATTTTGCATCTACTTCTTCAATATTCATCCAAAAATATTGTTCTGCATTTAAAGCTGCTTTTCCACTCGAAATATTGAAAAGTCGTTGCTGGTCGATGCTAGTATCGAATGGATTCATAAATTTGGAAAATGCATTGACAAATAATTGAATTTATTTAGTGTCTTTGTTTAAATTATATCTTTCCAAATCAGCTGTAACATGTTGCCGTTTCCGTAGACAAGTAGCCTCAGGCTACACGAATTAAAAAAGGTTGAATTAAAAATGGTGATTTTGTATGAATTTGTATGAACACCTGTTACCTTTTTTAATTCATTTTTTTCTGAAATAAAAATGGTATTCCTTTTTCATACAAAATTCGCCTTTTTTATTTCAATTATGAACACCTTTTTTAATTCAGCCTTTTTTAATTCGTGTAGCCGTAGCCTCATATGTATATGATACAACAGTTGATCGAATCTCGTGGCTCTTACAACAGCGCTGCCGCGCAGAAATGGAGTTAATAAAATGTACTTCACCGGTTAATCTTCTTTCAGCATCTGCGTTGATTGTCTGTTCCAGAGTCAGATCAATTGGCTGTCTACAGAATGACTTGTCCGTTCTTTAGATTCCAAAATAACTTCTTTCCATGGATTCTTGTAATCGTAGATGAGTTTGTTCTAGTTTAATAAAAATATCGTAATATTTAACCAACCAACCTGTCCGTATACTACGGCTTAACTTCTGACAATAATTGATGAGATTTATGTACGACATATAAAATTGAGGCTTTTGACCACAAGCTCCATTCAAACGGGCTTCTTTATGTTGAAGATATGAAGATATGAGGTTTGAGGCATCACTATTTTGTAATAAAGCACCATAAGATAATTTTTGATCACTAAACACTATCAGCTCTGTACGTAAATTTTCTATAATCGTTATTTTTTCATTTTTCAAGAAAAATTGAAAATGCAAAATTTCTAATCCTACTGCCATCAGTGGATGAAATCGTTTACATCTATTAAAGTGCTTGCCAGAGAGGAATGAATCAACAGATCCATTTGCTATTTTTCACTTTCAACAGCAATATTCATTGGTCCACAGCTTTGAAATATGCAAGGATATTGAAAAGATCCAAAATGAATAAATATGTTATCAAATAATGGCTGCTCACTAGCTTGGATTTGCATCGCAACTTTAGCAATAGCTAAATCGTAAGTAACTTCAATGTGAGACTGCAGTACTTCTTCAGCTATTTTTTAACTTTCTTTCAGTGTTTCGAGAACAACATTTTTAGAAGTAGTGTTGATGATAACTAGATGTAATAGAATAAGCAAAACAGAAAAGTGCAAAGTAGAATTATGTCAATAGCTCTTAAGAACTCAGTACATTTCCGACCACCTGGCAGGTAGAAAGCCCCACCAAAATGACCTGTCTTTTTGAAGTTATGTTGTTTTAGGTATATATATTTATCTGTCTAAGTCTTAGCTTGCCTCAAATATATTTTTTAGAAGTCTATGAAATTCAAGTTTGAAGCCGCCTGGCAACATTTTAGACCCGACTAAATGATCTGGCTTTTTTATTTTATGTTTTATTAAATACTAAACTAAAAGGCATTAAAATTTCAGAATGCCTCAAATACATTTTTTGCAAAAAAAATTTCGCAACTTAAAAAAATCAAAGGTTGACAATGCCCCGCTACCCTTCAGCCAGGTCTTTGATTTTGTGTTTAGACATTGCTAAAGAAGCGTCACACAAATTTTCATGCTGCCTCAAATACCTACTCAAAATTGTCTACCAGCTCTCCATCTATTGCATTTACCCTATTTCTTCCCTAAAGGTTTTAATAATACATACTCCCATAATCGTTTGGTACAAAGATTGGATTAATATAGTAACTGAAAATGCAAAATTGCCCCAATTTAAATGAAAAAATGCTCCGTTTTAGTATAGGGATATTTTTTTGGAACAAAATATAGTAAATTGGCCGCACTTAAAATTTGTTGGAACTCGATTGAAAGGGAATACAAAAAAGTATTTTTGAGCATCAAAATAAAGATTTTGAAAGCCATATTTAGAAACAAAAATAATAAATTGTTGACAAATTTAATATTTCGGGTTTACTAATTGCTACTACAAGTTGCTTCAGCAACCTTCCAGACACAGATCAAAATCGTTCTTATCGTATCTTCTGATACTACCACAATCGTTAAAATAGTTATGTTAAAACATAAAAAAAATGTTTAAATGTACAATAATTTTAATTACTATTTTATATCTTAGAGGATTGGAGCCACCGCCTACAAGCCCCGGCTTCCCGAAGATCAATAGAAATCTTCCTGTTTTGTTTGATTATTTGTTTATAAACACCCCAAATAATGGTTTTATTTCATTTATGTCTGGAGTACAATTTAAATTAAAAAACATCTCAAATTTGTAGGTAATTTTTTCATTTTTTTTACCGTTATACATTTTAGTGTCAGTGCCTTAAACACCCTAAAGATATTCCTTAATAGTCCCAAAGATGATTGTAAATTGGTTCTTCAATAGAATTAAAATTTCGAATAAACTTATTTCTTTATAATTTGAATTTTATTATGTAATTATTTCAGACTCACCAAAGAATCCAAAAAATAATTTTTGACTTTTTCGAAATCTGTTTCTCTAGTGAGAACTGAGCTGAGACCTTTCGAAAATTACTGATAATTTCATCGTTGTAACCCAACGAATGATTATTGAAATATTCCAAACTATATTAATACTTACATATCGACCTATTCAATTAAGGCCATGAAAACCTCAGTTATCATAATTTTACGGGAATAGGATTTTTGGACTCTACGATGCCGAATTCTTATTATGACAAAATTTCAAAGTATTATCTCTAAAATTGATAAGTATATGCCTGAATTTATAATCTTAAAATAATGCGTGTTTAACTAAAAATCCAGTTAAAAGAATTTAAAGCCACTTTATAATACTCTTCAGTATAAACGATACAATTAACATTTCCATAAGTGACTTAACATTAATTGATAACAAAAAAGTTCTTTTGGTATACAACTATTTAGCCATTTAACATATCTTCTTCGGAAATAATGTTTTAAATATGTATATGAGTCGTTCCACGGTAAAACAGTCAATTTTTCACAATTCCCAAACTTCATCTCTTAGATTTTCATTTTTTTATTTTTTTCGTGTTCCTCAATTCAAAATAACGGATACATATTTTTTTATTTTTTTTTTTTTAACCTTCGGTTGTCCCGTTATTCGATATTTTACTTTTGACAATTTTCAATTGCTAATTTTTTACTCTTACATAAAAGGTTGTATCTTCGGTTTAAAAAAGAGTATTTTGAAAAGTGATACCATTTTGGAAAGGTATTAATCCATCCTAAATTTTAACATAACTTATTTTTAAAAAGTACCGTTATCTAAGGAGTTCTGAACGGATAAATCTGTCTTTATATTTTTGCCGCTAGATGGCACTGCCCCGAAAATCTTAATATAATTAAAACAGTACTTAATTTATAGTAAATAACAACCTTTCAGAAAAGTGTAAAACTGAATTTGTTCTGGCCCTAGTTTACCCAGCAGATAGCTTCAAAGTTGAAAAAACGTGTTTTTATATAAAAAATAATTATATTTCTTGTGAAAAATAATTGAATATTTACAGTTAATGGGAATTTGTCTAATGATTTTTATAGACTTCAAATAAACGATTAAAAATAGTGTAAGTTTCGAAGTAATGTAGCTACAGTTTGACCACCAGAGGGCTGCAAATCTGAAATTTATGGGTTTTTCGTAATAATAATTGTCAAAATTGATTAGGTATCATGATTAAAGGAAATTTTACTAATAATTGTATAGCTTATACACTAATAATTTAAAAAAATGTAAATCACGAAATGTTCGGTTAGCAGTTTGGCCACCAAGGGTGTGAAAATGGCTGAACAGAATCTCGATATTCATATACCGCATAAAAAAAATCGCACAAAAAAAATTCGCATAAAAAAGACCGCACAAAAACAGGTTTGACTGTATTTTCAATTTTGCAGCCCTCTGGTTGCCAAACTGTTAACCGAACATTTCGGGATTTACATTTTTTTCAATTATTATATGATACCTAACCAATTTTAGCAATTATTATTACGAAAAATTCATAAATTTCAGATTTGCAGCCCTCTGGTGGTCAAACTGTAGCTACATTATTTCAATATTTACACTATTTTTAATCGTTTAATTGTAGTACATATATAAAAATCATTAGTAAAAATCGTTGAAGCTCTCTGCTGGGAAAACTAGGGCCAGAACAAATTCAGTTTTACACTTTTCTGAAAGGCTGGAATTTACTATAATTTAAGTACTGTTTTGATTATATTAAGATTTTTGGGGCATGCCATCTATCAGCCAAAATAAAAATTATTTTTTATATAAAAACACGTTTTTTCAACTTTGAAGCTATCTGCTGGGTAAACTAGGGCCAGAACAAATCCAGTTTTACACTTCTCTGAAAGGCTTTTATTTTAACTGTTAAATGCTGTTTTGATTATATTAAGATTTTCGGGGCAGTGCCATCTAGCGGCAAAAATATAAAGACAGATTTATCCGTTCATAACTCCTTAGATACCGGTACTTTTTAAAAATAAGTTATGTTAAAATTTAGGATGAATTAATATTTTTCCAAAATGGTATCACTTTTCAAAATACTCCTCTTTAAACCGAAGAAACAACTTTTTATGTAAGAGTCAAAAATTAGAATTTGAAAATTGTCAAAAGTAAAATATCGAATAACGGGACAACCGAAGGTTATAAAAAAATAAAAAAATATGTATCCATTATTTTTGAATGAGAAACACGAAAAAAATGAAAATCTAAGAGATAAAGTTTGGACGTTGTCCGAAATATAAAATAATGGGCCAGATACTCGATACTCAGATAAGCAGATAAGCAGTTAATTTTTGCGAATTTGCTAGAAATGTTATACACTATAATTTAGCAACCCAATTTGTTTCTGAATTTCAGAAAATGAGATACTTTAACGCACTTTATCGTTTGTGCTGAATACAAAAATATATTTTACTTTGCTAAAATAATCGAGTAGCTTACGCCGGCAAATTTTCGATTAGCAAATCCGCCATATTTATCGATTTGTGAATTGCTAGAGTATCGTGTATCTGGCCCAATGACCCATATATAACAAAGTTCGTTATACTTTTAATCCAGTATTCCATGAGAAAAATTGACTGACAGTCAAAAAAAAAGAAAAGAGAAAAATAATCTAATGCTCCATAGAAGAGACAAAGACAACGTTTTATTTTTATTTTTTATTTTATAGCAAAATGGTTTTGCTATAAAATAAAAAAATAACGTTGGCATTGTCTCTTATATGGAACATCAGATTATTGTTCTCCTTCCGTCTTTTTGACTGTGAGTCTGTTTTTCTCACGGAATACTGGCTTAAAAAGGACGGTTATATTATTTCTTGTGGGAATATTTTTATTTTGTTTATTCGGTAAAGACTGATTTACAATCATAGATTTTTGCATATGCAGATGTCAAATCAAAAAATCGTTTACTTTACACATTAAAAAATAAATTTAAACAAAATATGTCATAAACTAATACAAATGATTGATTTTCTTGTTTATGTAAATATTATTATAGTTAGTTATTCACGCATCGACGATTTTACAGAAAAAAGATGAAACTCGACATCTGCAAAAAAAAAGCAAACGACGACTTTTGGGTTTGTTTCTCGGGTTTCAATTGACTTTTTTAAGCAGATGATTATTTTTTCTCTTTTTATCTTTGTAGTTTTTCCTATGTTGTGTTTCATCTTTCTTGCAGACGTCGAATGTCGTTGAATGTAATAGCTGATTTACATTCAACGACATTCGACGTCTGCAAACAAATTGAAACACAACATATGAAAAACAACAAAGACAAAAAGAGAAAAAGTAATCATCTGCTTAAAATAGTCAATTGAAACCCGAGAAACAAACCCAAAAATCGTCGTCTGCTTTTTTTTGCAGATGTCGAGTTTCATCTTTTTTCTGTAAAATCGTCGATGCGTGAATAAATAACTATAATAAGGTTACAAAAACATGAAAATCAATCATTTGTATTGGTTTATCACATTTTTTGTTTAAATTTATTTTTTAAAGTGTAAAGAAAACGAATTTTTGATTTGACATCTGCATCTGCAAAAATCTTTGAATGTAAATCAGTCTTAAATCAGCTATAAGTAGTTACATTTTCGTTCCATGGAGAACTTGATCTTTGATCATTTTTAATGAAATACTTTTGAGTTGTGTTTATAAGATAGGCCCAGTTTTATTCCAAATGCATATGTTTATAATACAAAGAAAAATCGTAGAACGAAAAGTTATTTGTTTATTCCTGTAGCAGCGAAAAGAACTAATTAAACCTTTATACTGCTCTCCTGAAAAAAGAGGATTTCTCACTTATCAAATTCTTACTCGGATAGGTCGATATAATAGAGAAGGTCTTAAATTTATAGGCGAATCTCTATTTCCCAGTTCGTTTTGGATTGTCTACCGAATAACAGCATATTAATACTTAGGCAAGATATATATCAATTTATTAGGGGTTCGCAATTTGAACTTAAGTTCGGTAAGCTCCTCGAGCTAACTAAATATTTAACTCGATTTCCACAACCCTCTACGAAATCACAGATATTTTTTAATTATTAATTTGAGACTTTTAATTTTTTGTGTGGAGTAGTACACCGATCACCAAAATCGTAAGCGAAATTTAGCATTTGCCTATTTTTAGCTAGCTAAATTTTACGGCAAATGTATATGAAAAATGTAGCGTTAAGGGTGATTTACACGTAGCGAACAAAATTTTTGTTCGATGCCTAGCAAAAAATAAAAAGATAGTATATCATGATTTTCTTTTGCCAGAGAGGGATAAAACATAAAAAAACAAAATTTTGCTCGATGTCGAACAAAATTTTGTTAGGCGTTTTTTTCTTATTTTTTACATTTGTTACTATAAACAGCAAAAATTGAACTATAAAATATACTCGACTCGAGTATATTCTATGGAAACAAAACAATCAAAATGGCGATTTGTGAAATTTTTATAGCACTTTAATTTTATTTTTAAAAATTTTAATTCAAAATTAAAATTTAAGTTCGAAAAGTTTTCATTTTAGGGGAAAAGTGGTAATTTTCATAAATAAAGTAGAATCATCGCCCTATTCGTCAAAAATATTACATTGTCGATTTTATACCGCCAAAAAATTATAGCATACCCGACATTTTTGTTTTATACTTTTCTCTTTTTATCACATGAAATTTTTTTCTATTGCGCGTAGCTCTAAGTTTTTAACAAAAATTGTTGGGTATAAGCAAAAATTTTGTTCGATACGTGTAAATCACGCTTACTTATTTTGAATTTAGTTTTTAGATTAATTTGTAATTTTGCTCGTTTCATTTTTGTTTTAACCAAAACTTAGATCCATAAGCATACTTAGCTTTAGTAAATAATCGCAAGCTAATAACCACAACTGTAATAAAATTAAATGTTGAGAAAAAATGAGGCTTAACACTTCATTTTTTATTTATTTATTCATTTTTTCAGGTTTCTTCATTTCACTTTAAAAAAACATGAATAGAACTTCTATACTCTCATGTAGTGTAAACGTGAAAACTCGTAAAAAGCAAACCTTACTGTTACTATACTTTAACGAATTTATACAATTTTTCCACACGTTATATCAATAACCAGCAACCGAATACTGCTGCTGATTCTCTAAAAAATAACATAATGTGTAAACTTGAAAACTTGTAAAAACAAAGCTTACAGAAGTTTCTCAGTTTTCTCTATTTTACAAGCTTTTATTTAACCTTAATCCGTCCCGGTCATTTTTTACCAAAATCGAATATTATTTTTCAAATATCTTATTAAGTTACTGTATTATCTTTCATTTTAATATCTAAAATCGAAAACAAAAATGAATTTTGTATTTGCTTACCGTATAGTAAAATTTACTATTGAATTTATTTTGGTCCTTTTTTTAGGGACGAGTGCAGACATGCGTGTTTAGGTCAAATCTTGCAAGTCATTTTTGATTCACTTCCCAATAACTTAGAGTTCAAAAAGTTCTGCCCACTTACCAGGTTCGGTGGCAATTCAATTTCAAAGATTTTTTTTTTTTTGACATTTGACATTTTTGAAAGTAGTCAAAAATTGAAAGTAGTCAAAAATTGAAAGTATATTTCATAAAAGATTTATATGGAAAGTATCATTTTAATTGGTTTGATGAGTAGATTTGAGCCATATGAATATTTTTGACATTTGATTTGAACTTGTTGAAGACTGTCAAAAATTGAAAGTATATATTTATTAAAGATTTATATGTCAAGTGGGGTAGGCATAATTTTAAAGGATTTGAAGGTATCTGAAGAAATATTTGAAAACATTGAGGATTGGAAAAAAAAGAAAGTACAATCCTTTTTTTATGCGGTAGATTGGTTCCAGCGAACGACGCGCAAGAAAAATCGCGCAAAAAATCCACTACTCTTATGTAAATTTTGTAGATTGGTGGTAAAGATAAAAAGAAACTCGTAAAATTATGTTTATTTTCGTAAATTAACGTAAATCCATTTCATATTCTTTATTTCAAAAAACTGTCAAAATATCGCTCGAACTTGATTGTGGTGATTCGTTGTCCAGAACTACCACGCCCTGCGGAGATTCTTGATTGGATTAATCTCGTAAATTAATGGATTTTTTTTGTTTTTCTATTGAACATGGGTTTGACTTCACAATAAACTCCGTAATATGTCTTTGATTTGACTGGTTCCACTCCGGTCCCATTAATTCCTTATGCAGCTCCTTGTAGCTCATCATACAGAGTCTTAATTCGTATTGAAATTTTCGTGCTCGCTCGCTATTCGGATCATTTGCGAGGTAATAGTTTTCTAGCTGTGTTGCAAGTTGTAAACCATCTTTAATTGTTTCTGCTCTAAGTAAGTAAGCTTCTGTTACTTCGTCACTGCTGTTTGATGATTCATCATTTATGGAAGCAATTTCATCAAGCATCAAGATCTTCACGGATCATATCTTCAAATCCTTCCCCACCCACGGAATATACCAAATTAATTATTTCATCGTAATTGCTACGATTGTCTGTTAAAACTGTTTCAGTTGCATCACAAGCTGGCCATAATTGGTTTTAACATGCGTTTAACGTAGAGCTTCTCAATTGTGCAATTGCTGAAGTTGCTTATGTGATACAGTTCATAATAGAAAATTATTTCTAAGCATTACTGAAATCCAATTCATCGTCATTATCCATTTTTTCCAGAATGCACTGAAAAGCCTTTTTCAGTACATTTTGAACATCGATATAATTCCTTGGTCCAACGGTTGTATGATTGATGTGATATTAGGTGGAAGAAAAATTATCTTTACGTTGGGATGGTTTAGTACTGGATGACCAAGCGCTTTATCAATAATTAACAGGACCTTGAAGGTCTGCTTCTTTTCTTTCAAATACCGCTTCATCTCTGGTACAAAACATTTTTCGAACCAATTTTAGAATATAACGGCATCCACCGCCTTTTTATTTGCAACCCAATGAACGGGTAATTTCATTAAATGGTCTGAGGTTCTTGTTTACGAGCAGAGGTTTAAGTATTCGGTCTCCGGAAGCATTACTGCATAGTAAAAATGTTACACGCTCCTTTGCTACTTTAAAACCACCTACTCACTTCTGAGCTTTCGGCACGTACGTCCGGGTTGGCAATCGTTTCCAGAAGAGCCCGATTTTGTCTGCGTTGAATACCTGGTCTGGTGTGTAACCACCTTCTTCGATAATTTTTGCCAGTTTTGGGAGGTAATCTTCAGCAGCTTTTACGTCAGCAGAAGCAATTTCTCCTTTGGTTTTCAAATTATGGAAACCATGTCGTTCTAAAAATTTAGAAAACCATCCTCCGCTGGCTAAAAATCCATTTTTTCTCTGTTGTGCAGATAATGACGTTGAAGGTTCTTGGTGCAAAATTGTATTATAAGTACGAATGGCCTTTTCTTTAATCGTAGCTGTGTCAACAGGGATTCTTTTTTTATTAAGATCCTCAATCCATATCACTAGGAGATTTTGCATTTTTTCAAAATTAATATTTCTACAATACGACGATATTGTTGCCGTTACTTTTTTACCAGATATTATGAACTGTCTGATTGAATTTTCATTCTTCTTTATTGTACGCACTGTCAATTCACTTAGACCAACTCTTGTGGGGCATACACCTTGTTCTGACGATCCAAAAACTTTGATTTTAAGCTCTAGTGAAATTCCCTGGCGCTTGATTCCCATTTTGCTAGCCATTTTGGTATCTTAAACTAATGAAAACAAATTTATAATGACCACTTGTACTGAGACAGGGCCGTAGTCCCATAAGTGGGCCCAGTGCGGATGGGTGGATGACAAAGGTAAACTAAAAAATTTCGAACCGAACAAATCACATCAAATTTTATCAGTGTTATTTAACTAATTTAAAAGTTTACTTTTGTCATCCCACCCATATTTTTTAAAAAATTATCTTTGTCATCTCCTACTCATCCACTCTGTAACATTTATTTTCTTCGTTTTAGTACATTTAAATAAGAGCTTATTTTAAAAAAAGATTTTTTTTCTAAACATCATTTGAAAAGAAAGTTTTAACAAAATTGCTCTGCACGTAGGGTTAATTTTACTACACAATATGTATTCGCAAAATTACATTTTCAATCTCATCAAATATATGTATTAAGGCGGATTAAATTTTTAAGTGGTCTGGAGACTCCATTTTTCTGAAAATTCATTTAGTTTTAAGCTTAAAAGTCCACAACACGATATGGCTACGATGAATTTCGAGCCTGCATAATTTCATTTGAAGATTTTTCTTTATATAGAGTGAGTTTTTAAAAAATGCCACGCATACGGTGCTAGATAAGAGAAAATTACTTATAATGAAATTTGTTAAGGGTCTAGGGAGACATCGAATGGTGACCTTCTATTCAACCTTGACTATGTCCTTCAAGGTTATTTGAAGGTTAAATTGAATTTGTTAAATATAAATCCGTATTTTTGACCCCAGATTCATAAAAAACCTAAAATTTTACGTTCAGATAGGCATTTTAGTTTCTTCCTTTGGATGACTTTCTGGTGTTAGTTCAAGAACAAATTACTAAATAATTAGAAATGATCTGCAAATAATGAAATGGGGAATATATGTACTAACACAATATTAACTTGGTACATTAAAGCCATTAAATTTCATTATTTGCTGATTATTTCATATTATTTAGTAGTTTGTCCTTGAACTAACGTCTGAAAGTCATTCAAAATAGAATAAACTTCCTATCTGAACGTAAAATTTTGTGCCCTTTCCGAATCAGAGGTCCAAAAATAGGGCTTTTCATTTAAAACAATCAATTTGACCATCAAATGACCTTGAAGGTCGTAGTCAAGGTCGAATTAAAGGTCACCATCTGATTCCCCTTGACCCTTAACAAATTTCATTAAAAGTAATTTTCTCCTATCCAGCACCGTTCTCGAGATAAAAGCCTGGCATTTTAAAAAACTCACTCAATATCTTCATATAAAAAAAAATCTTCAAAAGAAATTATGCAGGCTCGAAATTCATCGTAGCCATATAGTGTAGTGGACATTTTTGCTTCAAATACAATGAATTTACAGAAAAATGGAGTCTCCAGACTAAAAATTTTTGCTCCATACAATTTAATCCGCTCTAATATGTATACAGTCCAAATAGGCAGAGAATGCTTTCCAGATTCAAATTCCATCTCTTGTTTAATTATCAAGGCGCTGCTACTCGTTGTTCATTTTTTTACCATTACTAAAATTAATAAACGAAGCTTATAAACAATAAAATAAGTAAATCCAGCGCTAAAACTAAAAATTAAATTTAATTTAGCTTAAAAGTTATTTAATAAAAGCTTCTTGACTAATTTACCTTCTATCCCGTTTACGAGTACATACTTCTCCTTACATGTATTTATAAATTCATACTTATGTAACAGAATGTTATATATGTATAAACAAAATACATAATACATACATATTGTTTTCCGTTTTTAACCTACCACTCACTCTTACCATTCGTGTGTTTGGAATTTCCATTAAATCTGACATATAATTTCTATTTTAATTGCATGCAATCATTTTTCATGAAAATTAAAAAATTATAACAGTAAGTGTGTGTATCGTGTATCGTATTGTTAAAGAAAATAGAAAATTAAGTAAAGAAAAACGGAAGTGGGGCAACACATGACTTTCCAATTGCTCTTAATTACAGCATTATCAAAAACTAAAAATTTTAACTTTTTTTCATGTGTTGCATCTTACGTCTTTAGTTGAAAAGATGCTAGTAAACCTTAAACTATCCTTATAAATAGTGAAAACTACAAAAACATGATTAAAATACTTTCTTTACTAAGTAATTGGAAAGTACATAAAAAGAAATGTAGAGAAAGAAATTAAGGGAAAAGTGTGGTGGTTGTGTTTACATTTCCACACACTCTAATTGCTGGAAGCGCTAAATTATATTTGTGTTTTCATCTCTTTAAATATTTAAATATGACGTATCAACTTATTTTATTTTAAGATGTTGTTGTGGCCAATCCCGGTTAACACATCAAGTTATACCCGGCATACCAATTGCACTACAAGGGGATATTTGGAATCCAAATCAAAATACACGAACACATCCAACCGATGCGTATGGTACAATCGAATTTCAGGGTGGCGCGCATCCAACCAAAGCACAATACGTTCGATTATCATTTGATACAAGGCCTGAACTATTAGTGCAGTTATTTACGAAAGAATGGAATTTAGAATTGCCAAAACTTTTGATCACGGTTCAAGGTGGTAAAGCAAATTTTGAACTCCAACCAAAATTAAAGAAAGTGAGTACAGTAACAAAATTTTCAAATATTTAATTTTCTTATAACTTATATTTATTTTTATCATATTACACGCATTGCGATATTACACAGATTGCAGGCGAAATAAAATTTTAAAATCATGCAAATATATTTTATTTATAGGAAATACGTAAGGGTTTACTAAAGGCAGCTAAAACAACGGGGGCATGGATTTTTACGGGTGGAACCAATACCGGTGTAACAAAACAAGTTGGTGATGCATTACTTTTAGAAGGACAACAACGAAGTGGTCGGGTTGTTAGTATTGGTATAGCACCATGGGGTATTATTGAACGCAACCATGAGTTATTGGGTCATAATCGTGACGTGCCTTGTCACAGTATCAGTTCCCCCCGGTCCAAATTAGCTGTCTTAAATAATCGTCATGCTTATTTTTTATTAGTTGATAATGGAACTCAAGGTAAATATGGTGCTGAAATTGTATTACGACGAAAAGTTGAGAAATACATATCAACCTTAAAGTTGCATCCATGTAAGTGAATTGAACCATTTAAATAAATATCAAACAGATTTGATAAATAGTTTTCATTATTTTATTAGTTACACATTCGAGTACACCGGTAGTATGCCTTGTTATAGAAGGCGGAACAAATACAATAAGAGCTGTTTTAGAATATGTAACCGATGTACCACCTGTGCCGGTTGTTGTTTGTGATGGATCAGGACGGGCGGCTGACCTAATCGCTTTCGTGCATAAGTAAGTACATTTTTAGTTTAAATTCGATATCGATTTTATTCATCTAAATTAAATTTGATTCAAGATATGCTGCCGAAGGTGATGAACAAACAGTTCTCGAATCGATGCGAGATTATCTATTGAATACGATTCAAAAAACATTCGATGTTGGTGTCGAACAAGCTGAATGTCTTTATAATGAATTACTTTTGTGTACGAAAAATAAAAATTTAATAACTGTATTTCGTATACAAGAAAAACCAGATGGTGAAGCTCAAGAATTGGATCAAACAATACTCACCGCTTTATTTAAATCACAGCATTTGAGTCCGCCCGAACAATTAAGTTTAGCTTTAACGTGGAACCGTGTCGATATAGCAAAGTCTGAAATATTTGTTTACGGCCAAGAATGGCCACCTGGTGCTCTAGATGAAGCAATGATGCAGGCCTTAGAACATGATCGTATCGATTTTGTTAAGTTATTGCTCGAGAATGGTGTATCGATGAAGAAATTTTTAACAATTCCAAGACTGGAAGAGCTTTATAATACAAAACATGGTCCAGGAAATACATTGGGATATATTCTGCGTGATGTTAGACCTCACATTCCAAAAGGTTATATCTATACGCTTCATGATATTGGCTTAGTTATAAATAAATTAATGGGTGGTGCTTATAGGTAATTATTGCGTGGAAATTTAATCAACCAGAAATAATTAATCGATTCATCCACAAATTTTCAGATCGTATTATACTCGCCGTAAATTTCGTCCAATTTATGCTAAAGTTATGAATAGTTATGTAAATACACATCGTAAATCGTCAACATTTCATCGTCAGCCAGGCGCTAATTCAATGAGCTTAGTAACTGGTTTACTGCCATTCACAACGGAAATGGCTCTTTTTGAATTTCCTTTCAATGAGCTACTGATCTGGGCTGTTTTGACCAAGCGTCAACAAATGGCCCTACTAATGTGGACTCACGGTGAAGAATCTTTAGCAAAATCTTTGGTTGCTTGTAAATTATATAAAGCAATGGCACACGAGGCAGCTGAAGATGATTTAGATACGGAAATCTATGATGAGTTGAGAAATTATGCTAAAGAATTTGAAAGCCGTGGCCTTAAGCTATTAGATTTTTGTTATCGCCAGGATGCTGAACGAACACAACGCTTATTAACTTGTGAATTAAATTCTTGGTCTAGCCAAAGTTGTTTAAGCTTAGCGGTAGCAGCTAATCATCGAGCCCTATTAGCTCATCCGTGTAGTCAAGTTATATTAGCTGATTTATGGATGGGTGGTTTGCGTACGCGAAAAAACACTAATTTAAAAGTAATTCTTGGATTACTATTTCCACCGTTGATTAATAAGTTAGATTTTAAGTCGAAAGAAGAATTACAGCAAATGCCTCAAACCGAGGAAGAATATTTAGAAAATCAAAATTTGGACTACGAGGACCAAGATAAGTTGCATCCGGATGCGGAGGTAAGTTCAGATTGTAGTTAGTTATTTTATTTTTATTTTATTAAACTATTTTTTTAAAATTAAATTTAAAAACAACAACAATAATAAGTGAAAGATATATATAATGCATAAATTATGTAAATATATACAAGACACGTAACAATCTTTTTTTAGAATCCACCGAAAAGGCGACTATCAGTTTCATTAAAATACAAGATTGGGAATCAATCTTGTTCTCAGGTAGATTCCAATATCAATTTTTTTAAATCTCATTTGTACAATTTTTTATATTAAATCACACTTTTGAATGTGTATCTATCTATCTAAATATTCTAAGTTTTACCTAAAAATAATACCAAAAAGTGTTTTTAGGGCATGTACAAATTTTGTATGCCATTCTTTTTGGGTAACAAATTTTAAATAGAAGATCGCTGAAGGGTTATTTCAAATTTTTTATAATGAAATAATCTTTCAGGAACATGTTTTATATAATATACTACTTGTACTTATATTATTTCTGTGTGTCTTATGTACATTATTTTAAACTGCCACCGTAACTAATCCCTCAATATGTATACACATCTTATACATATATTCTATAATATTCTCGTTGTACGATCTATGTTTTTAAAAGATTTATCCTTTTTGTTTAGGAAATTCACAAAATATGGAAATGAAATAAAGAAAAATGATTTTATTCCTTATACGGCACAATATTATTATTCGTTAAATAACAATAACAAAACCAAAATATATATTATGAATTACATATTATATGCTCAGTATGAATAATTATATACAGAAATTGTGTTAAAATTTGGATATGCTTGTTGTTGTTTTCATTGTACTATACTAAATGTGTAGAAGCTTGATTGTTTTTGACCGCTGTCGGGATAATGAATAAAGTTTTAATTAAATAATCTTGCTTGTTTGAACTTTGAAGTCATCTAAATATTGTATAGCTCATATGTGGCATAAACCTTTCGTCCAAATCAAATAACTAAAACTTGAAATTATAATTTTGAAAATACATATATCGTCGTCTCAGTACCAGCGGGTCAATTCTCTTTCTATCTGAATGCAAAAAACAAAATTACATCATTTTCATAGTACTGTGGTCTGATTCTGTTTCTATGAAAAATAAAATGAGAACATTTCTCAGTGGAAAAAAAAACATAGGTAATTCGAAAGTGTTTTTTATAAATACTTGATTATTTTCGTCAAAATGTTCTCATATCAATAGTAGATTGTTCTACAAGTAAAGAAAAGTGATAGTTTTCCAGCGAGTGTAATTGTTTAATTCACGAGCGAGCGCTAGTGAGCGAGTGGATTAACAATTTAACGAGCCTGGAAAACTACTTTTCTTACGTGTCGGACATGCTATTTTTTCGTGTATTTGACGACAAACCAGGTAAAAATAAAAAAGGTAGATCCAGTTTGGATCAACGTATGTATTCATAGCGTGTACATAACAATCGCAGTAAGCAAATAAATAAAAGTCAAAAATCCAAAAATCATTTGGAAAAAAGCGTTTCTATGAAGAAAAGTGTTTATAGTGAAGAAATGTATTGCTAAGGAGAAAAGTACCAGTTTTCTTTACTGTTTTCAGCCAAGAAATGACGCAATTTGCCATTAAGTACACGAAAAAAGAATTTATTCATTGACAATTTTGGTGGTGAGAAAATGAATAAAATTTGTATTAATGTATTGATATACCGATTAACTAAAATTTGTGACCAAATTCGCCACTGTGGTTGATCGCAATCAACCGATCGTACTTCAACCATTTATAGTACATGAGACCAAACAAACTAAAAGGTAGTTTTTATAGTTTAAAAAGATTTTTAAAAACAGAAGGAACTTTTGTTCACTTTTCAAAACCCTAAACTATTTCAAATCTAGATCAGATTGTTGTAAAATGGTTTTAGGATTCGAAATATCTCTATAAATAAGGCACAAATTTCTTATTGTACATTTTTTGAATTCTTAAATTCGACTTAATTCCTAAATTTCTAAGATATTCCTTAATGTTCAAGTATTATAATTTCCTAAGCTTCTTTAATTTTAAATTCAAGAGATTTCCACTCTTATATTAAAAACTTGTAAATTTAGAATATCTAGGATTTCA
This sequence comes from Tipula helvola, assembly GCA_963556165.1. NCBI lineage: Eukaryota > Metazoa > Arthropoda > Insecta > Diptera > Tipulidae > Tipula > Tipula helvola. Next base: position 150,908,654 of record OY744483.1, read on the forward strand.
AAATTATGTAAGACAAATAGAATTGCGAAACAACTGCCTTTAAAAATTCAATTTTCGATGTAGAAATGATGTTGATTGTCATGTATTTCGATTTAAAAATTTTACCAACCGTAAGAAATGTTTTAATGTTTTTAGAATATCGCACCGTTAAAGCATCGATTTGAAAATTTTTCAGATTGTAGACATTTCAAAATAAAGAAAATTCATAAATTCAAAAATACTTACAATCCCGTTTTCATCAACTTGACAAATATTGGTGAAATTCATGGGTGAAATTGGTATTGGTATTCAATCAGAATATAAATATTTTAATATTGTGTATTTCAAACTCTCTTGGATGTAAAACACTGCAGTGTAAAATATCAAATTATAAATTCCACAAATAGACGATCGCCATTTAAATACAGTCGTTGTCAAAATTATTTGTGTCACGCAAAAATTGTTAATGTATTCCGCAAAAGTTAAAACTTGGGCTAAACACTTAATAAAATAACTAAATTTTTTTTTGTATATTTATTGTTAATTATTGATAGTTCATTTAGTAAAAAAAAAAAATTAAAAATCTTTATAATTCATTAAAATAAAATTAAAAAACAAATGGACAAAATTATTTGTGCCTCATATTTTTGGGACAAAATTATTTGTGCAGTATGAAAAAAATCAAAATAAAATAGTAAATCAATTAAATTTAAGATTATTTTTGAGTAATTACATAATGATAAAGTCACTAATGTTGTGTATGCAAATGGTCGGTTTTTGTTTAGTCTCTATATGATTTTGCATCTGGTTCAACAATTCGTTCTTAACATTACGTAGAATCTTATACCACTCGGTTTTCTAGGCCCCTTGCTACAAATTTTTGGTCTTGTTAGATCATGAATATCTTCCACTTTAACTTAAACATCTGTAGGCGTAAATCGAAACCCTACACTGGCCGAGTCAAATAATTATGTGGAAGAGTTTTGTATAATTTCGTGGTAATGACTCTTCTTATGTATGGTAGCATCATTGCGCTGAAGAGCAAATTAGGGACCAACTAATTTATCGTCAACTAGGAATGTTACCTAATTCAAAAAACCGAATTTGAACTATGGCCTTGAACAGTTATGGTTAATAGGGCTTACACACAAATGGATTATGATCTACCGTCAGGAAACAAAACGTGAACGGCTTCATAAGATAATTCCATTGCAATACGGAGAACTGGTTTATACCCAAATTAGTGCGTTTTCATCTTAATTTGATAATATCGGAAATATTTTTATTATTACATAAACATCGAACATTAATTAGTGTGGACACTGCCTCGGGTGGACTCCGTTGGGCAACACATAAAAGGTTAGACGCCTCTATAAATAGAACTATTTAAGGAGAATGTTCAATATCGGTTTACTTTATGAGGCAACACCCCTGGTTGATAATAAACCAGTCGGTCCTCAATATTTCCTTCAGAATAGTTTTGCCCCCTTACATAAGAAAAGTCATTACCACGAAATTATACAAAACTCTTCCACATAATTATTTGACTCGGCCAGTGTAGGGTTTCGATTTACGCCTGCAGATGTTTAAGTTAAAGTGGAAGATATTCGTGATCTAACAAGACCAAAAATTTGAAGCAAGGGGCCTAGAAAACCGAGTAGTATAAGATTCTACGTAATGTTAAGAACGAATTGTTGAACCAGATGCAAAATCATATAGAGACTAAACAAAAACCGATCATTTGCATACACAACATTAGTGACTTTATCATTATGTAATTACCCAAAAATAATCTTAAATTTAATTGATTTACTATTTTATTTTGATTTTTTTCATACTGCACAAATAATTTTGTCCCAAAAATATGAGGCACAAATAATTTTGTCCATTTGTTTTTTAATTTTATTTTAATGAATTATAAAGATTTTTAATTTTTTTTTTTTACTAAATGAACTATCAAAGTATCTACTGCTAAAGTAGTAAGTGCTTCTTTTGAACCCAAAATAAACTCCAATTTTTTACGTTCTGGTATTTTGAATATTTTTGGAAACTGTTGATTGTTTTTTTTTTTTTTGTTTAATTGTTGCATTTTGAAATATTTTAATTTTTTTTTGATTGAAAGCACTACTACAAATAATCCGAATAAATATATTTTAAGCTCTTAAAATATTTAAAATGTTCCATTTGCTTAAAAACGGATTTTAATTGAAAATAAACTCAACTTTCACCAGAAATTGAATCATTTTTCTATTGTTCCAGTCCTAATAAATATTTTTTGAGGGCAAAGGTTTTTTTCAACATTGTAATCCAGCAGTTTTTATTAAAATTAAAATCGTTCATGGTTTGAGCTAAAATTAAAATAGTGTATTTCGAGTAAACGGTAAAATTGAATTAGTAAGATGGCTGTATGAATTTCAAGCTTTTCGTTAAATACCCAAAATAAAAATTCTGTTAACAAAATTTCGATACACCTATAGAAATCTATCACTTGTAAGATCGAACCAACGACCTTTGCAACTCAAGCGGACACACTATCGCATCATCTACTGAGAACTTTCAAAACAAAACTAGTTTTTGAGTACATAAATAATAGCGTTTTACAAAAACCCTATTAGCTTTAAGTACTAAAGATTTTAATAAAAATAAGGTTAGCGTAGATAATTTAGGGATGATTGTCACAATTAAATATTAGGAATTTTCGAAACCCTGGAGTGAGAAAATTTGTAGAATGCAAAATGGGAAAAAATGTGTCTGTTTTTTTAACCCCGCTTCCCTTGCTCCGCTGACACGATGAGCCGGATCGGTTAAGAAATGGCCGAGATATTACTATTTTTTTCTTTCTTTCTTTGGGCTTGTAATACCAAACAGAATTAAACTTTCAGGGGCCTTTTTAACCTCTGGTTTTAAATTAAATTTTTTTTGGAGTGGACTGAATAAACAAAATATACCCTTCCCGCGGTTCATTGGCCGCAAACTCCGTTTTCACATCGCTCAACGGGTTGTGCTTGGCCGTTAAACCAAACAACCATTTTACAAATTCATAATACTTCAGTTATTATTATTTATTTTTTTTTTTTAATTTTAGTGTCCACTGCAGTAATGTAAAGAAAAAATAAGATGCAATTTCCTACTTCTTTTTATTCTGCAACATTTCCACCTAATAGTCAATGAGATAAATTAATTATAAACAATATGTATAAGAGCGACGAGAACGATTTTTCCTTTTTCAGCAAATTATTTAAGCAAATTGTTAAAATAATAAAAAGCGTTTATTTTTAATTAACGATAGCTAAAATATTGCATATTTATTAAAAATAAAAAGTTAAATGTTAACACTTTTAATACAAAATTTCAATTTATCGTCTTAAATTAAAAATTATCAACGATAAATTGAAATTTTGGATTAAAACTGTTCAAATTTAAATTTATTTTTTTTTAGTAAATGTACGATATCTTAGCTATCGTTAATTAAAAACAAAGGCTTTTTATTATTTTAACAATTTGCTTAAATAATTGGCTGAAAAAGGAAAAATCGTTCTGGTCGCTCGTTCTCAATGTGTACCGGCCTTAAATCTTTTTGTTTTATTCGAAAAGAACACATATGTATATAAAAATGAGAGGATCCGCTTGAAACGCGATATGAATATGACGAAATGAGATAAAGTACGAAACACGATATTTCAAAACGTTCAAGATTCGTTAAAAAGTAAGATTTTGAAAAGTAAGATTTAGTATCCAACCCTAATTTTACACCTTTCATTCAAAATTGAATAAAGTTCAGAATCAAACTTCATTCTTTTTTAGAAATTTATAAGATTTCCGACAATTTTCGTTTATATTGCCTAAATTATTTATTACAACGAAGAAGGAAAAGCCCAACATTATAAATTGACGATTTGTTTATGTCTAAAATAATACTCAGGTAATAAATAAATTTTACCTTCAGTGGGTGCTTCTGTTGTACTTCGACAGTTATTTTTTTAAATATCTGCTCTCCTGTAGTTAGGTAAAAAAAACAACAAAAATTAAAATCTGGGTTTCCCAACATATCTTCGTAAACAAAATAATCCGTAAAGAAGGGAATTAAAACAATCATTAGAAACATAAAATAAAAAATCGGCGAATTATTAAGCGAATTAGTTAATTACGTTGCTAATTGTTGATGTTTGTAGAAAATTTGTTCCATTACAAAATCTTAATTTTTGACGAATTTACTTTCTTCAAAAATTGGGGTTTTTATGGGGAAAACGAAGAGCCGCCCCTTTTGGTAAAGGAGAATTTTAATTTAAAGTAAAATAAAATTCAAAACTGGGATACGGGAAATGAGAGCGTATCGAAATCTTAGATTTCAAGAAAGTAAGATTCGTCAAAAAGAAAGATTTTGATAAAAGTAAGATTTTGAGAATTAAGATTTCGATAGGCTCCCGTAAAATTACTCAATTATTAAATAGAAGAATTTGAAGCCCTAATAATTTAGTAAACGTAAAAAAACAATAGATTGAAATAAAATTCTTAATTAATTTTCAAAAATTTACTTTTATTTTTTGTAAGTTTACAATTTTTAAATTGTAAGTTTTTATTTGTAAGTTAACAAACTTATTTTAGGATCCCTTTTCCAAAATACTTCTCGGATTTCATCTTAATCGGTTAATAAATGGCCAAGTTATATCTGGGTATATTCCAGAACATAGTCAAAAATTCATTTTAAAATGCCGTTTCCACCGCACGTGATTAATTTCTTCGTAATCGGTTAAGAAATATACCAGGGTTGGGGTTTCATCCCATTCGGCCAAATTCCAGAAATTTGTCAAAAAAAAATTTTAAAAATTACCGCGTTTTGAAATATCGCGTTTTGTACCACATCGCGTTTTGAAATATCGCGCTTTGTACCACATCGCGTTTAAATATCGCGTTTTGAATTATCGTGTTTTGTCCTATATCGCAGTTTGTACCATATCGCGTTTTGAAATATCGCATTTCGTATCGTATCGCGTTTTGAAAGATCGTGTTTTGAATATCGCATTTTGTCAAATCGCGTTTTAAAATATCGCGCTTCAAATGGGACGGGCATACTCAAAATTTATTTTTTTTTTCCTTTCAAAATGTTACTATGATTTTATAAATTTCGATGCAACATGCATGGATCAACTTTTACTGGGCCCCTATCATGGTTTCCGCGGCGAGTCTTAAAGAATTTCGATATGTTGTTTTCGACCCGCTTCAACTTTCTTATTATGAATTCCGCTATCGAAAAGAATGTAAACGCACTCATTTAATGACGTTTGTTAGTGTAAGCGTCATTATTTTGAGACTATGTTAGTTTTGATTTTAGTACAATTAAATTTTACCTTTTCCTTTCTCAAACTATTTTTTGAATAAAAATAAAACACCTTTCAATCGAACTAACGCAAAATACAACAAACGAGTGACCTGTTACAATCTTCAGTATTAACTCAATCGGAAAATTCTCCGCCTTATTTTTGTTGGCGGAATTTTTCTCGCTATCGAATAGATGGCGAAATCCCAAATTCATGATATCGTGAAAAAATTCTTTCGCCGCGGAAATCATGATAGGGCCCCTGAAAAAGATAAGCTGGTTCATTTTTTTTAGATTTTTCAATCTTTTTCACCAAAAAAGTTGTGTGTTTGAATAATACTTATGCGTATTTCTTCTCATTTAATACAAGAAAATCATACAAAAATGAATTTTTTATCGTACATCTTCTGTATTTTAGAATAGAGCAATTAACTATTATTCATTTTTCCGCGTTTATAATTAATAAGCGCAATAAGCTGTGTAGATAGTCTACGTAAAATTTATTTTGACTTCAGCTCAAACAGTAACGCGAGAACAAAATTAATCTTACGTTAAGCTAGACTAAACAATCAAGGCTCTACACAATATAATTAAAATTATGATATTTTATATTTATGTATTATTATTGTTCTTTATTATTATTACTTATATTTTTCCAAATTGATGTTTTATTTTACTTATTTGTATTTAATTTTTAAAATTATGCCTACATATGTATTTATGTAGTATTGTGCTCTTATCTGTATAAATAATGAACAAACAATAAAATAATAATATTTAATAAGTAATAATAACAAAAATTGAAGGAGTCATGTGTTTAATGGAAACACAATGAAAAGTGCAAATTCTAATAAGCTTGTATGTGTTGTTTGTTATTCTAGGCTCTTTTATCTGATACGTATTCAATGAGAGACACCAAAGTGCAAGAAAACGGAAAAGTATGTCGTCTTCAAATTTATACAAAAAAAAAACACTAAAAAACTCATAAAACATATCGAAAAAAGTAAAATTTCCACCCAAAACACATTTTTTTTATTTATTTTTTGTTTTATTAGAAAGAATCTAATTTTCCACACAATAAGACAATTTTTGTTTTTTCTACTGTTATAAATTAATTTTGTTTTTTATTACGTATAAAATGGTCGAAATAAAAATGTAGATTTTCTTAAAATGTTACGAGATGTCTGAAATAATAAAATTCTATTAAGAAAATGTTGCTGGGATAATTTTGAAACAAGATTTAATTTTCAGGACAGGGTTAGGCGAAAAATTTTAACCATCTCTTAAGTTTTGAGCAATTAGTCAAAATAATTAGGAATCTAGCATTTTTTCGCTTATGGAATTCGTATAAAATAAAAACTCTTCACCCTTGGAGATTACCTCACTTAAACTTTTCATTGTTGCTAATTTATCACAAATCTGTGTCACATTATGTAATTATTATATATTCTGTAATATTATGCGTCCTTTCGGCTATTCAAAAGCGTTCATTCGTCTATAGCAGGCAAAGAAAGAAAAAAGAACAAGAATAGTAAATATTTACTCTAGCGTTGCCTTGTCTTCCTTTGCCTAAACGTAGTCTGTTTTAAATTTGTGAATTCATAAAATTGTACAAAATCATAAGTTGGTTATAAAATTCTAAACTTCAGATACCTTGTAAAATTCGAAAATTCTTTCATTTGTTTGTGTTTGTCGCAACTTCGCAATTTTTTGGAAAAGCTACTGGTTGTTCGTAAAAATAATTGCGAAAAAATTGTAAAGTGCGAAAAATTCCTAAATGTGTATTCATTAATTTACTATTTCATAAAATTCTAATGTTCGTTTAGTTTTTTTTTTTTTTTTTTTTTTTTATTTATTTATATTACGACTGAGTCTTACACCCATTTAGTAATTTACATTGCATTATAAAGTATTTGATTAGTCGGCACAATCACAAGATTATCCCCCATTTCGTGTAACTCATCCCCTGGATTTTCGCCACAGCAAGTCTACTGACCTCCTGGTCGCGATAAGTCCAATGGTTTTATTCTTTGCAGTCTTCTGGTAGGTGTGGTAGTCAGCATACAGCGTATGTCCAGATTTTCATGCTGGTGCAGACGTTGTAGGTGTTTTGTTGCATGATGCTTAATTTCATCCACGACAAGCTCGATCTTTAGATCTCGATGGAGGTTGTCGTTTCGAATGTACCACGGTGCATTAACAATACATCGCAGGATTTTATTTTGAACTGTTTGTATGATTTTAATATTTGTCCTCTTGGCACAACCCCAGAGTTGGCTACCGTACGTCCATACAGGTTTAAGGATTTGTTTGTATAACAGCAGTTTGTTATGGATCGCTAGTTCAGATTGTCTCCCTAAGAGCCAATGCATCTTTCTAAATTTTATGTTTAGTTCTTCTCGCTTCTTTTTTATGTGTTCTTTCCATCTAAGTTTAGCATCTAAAGTCATGCCAAGATACTTAGCAGTGTTCGCATGCGGTACTACTATAGAGTTTATCATTATTGGTATATGATTAACTTTTAGATTGGTAAAGTTCACTTGGACTGATTTTGCTTCATTTAATTTAATTCGCCATTTCTCTGTCCATTTACATATCAGGTTAGTAGCCTTCTGAAGTTTACTAGTGGATTCATTGATGTTTTTTGCTGTTGCAAGTATTGCCGTGTCATCTGCAAAAGTCGCCATTGTTGCTTCTATAATTGGTATATCTCTAGTATATAGGAGATAAAGGATTGGTCCAAGAACACTCCCTTGTGGAACTCCTGCTGTTATTCGTTTTAGCTGGGAGTATTCATTCTCATACTTTACTCGGAAGTGCCTCTCTGATATGTAGGATTTTAGAATTTGAAAAAATTGCTCTGGAAGATCTCGATGAAGTTTGAATTCTAACCCCTGGTGCCATACTTTGTCAAATGCTTGCGCTACATCAAGGAATATAGTTGAACATATTTGTTTGCTTTCAAGTGATTTCTCGATTACATCAGTAATTCGATGTACTTGTTCTATAGTAGAATGTTTTTCCCTAAATCCAAACTGATGTGAGGGGATAAGATTCCTTTCTTCGATAATTGGTTTTAGTCTTTTAAGAAGAACCTTTTCAAATAGTTTCGATAATGTTGGTAGCAGAGAAATCGGCCTGTATGAAGCTTTATCGTTCGGAGGTTTGTTCGGCTTAAGTATCATAATTACTTCTGCAACTTTCCATTGTCTTGGTACATATCTTAGTCGAAATGCTGCATTAATTATATGCATTAGTTTCCTCAATGCTTTCTCCGGTAACACTTTTATTATCTGACCCGTTATAAGATCATATCCTGGGGCCTTATACGCATTCAGATTATTCTTGATTTCCCATTTTAGTTCTTTCAATGTTATTGGTGTAATTTTTATTTCATCCTGTTTATTTATCGGGGTAATATTTTCCTCTTCCGTTTGTTTTGGGTAAGGTTGAAATGTTTCTTCAAGATGATTTGCAAACAAATCAGCTTTTTGTTTAGCATTTCGAGCCCAATTGTCTTTATCTTTAATTGGAGGAACCTGAAGTTTGGGTCTTTTAAGATTCTTAGTTGCTTTCCATAATGAGTAATCAGTATCTTTTTGCCCAGTTAGAGTGCTGAGGTATTTATTAACTGATTGATTTTTAATATCTTTTATTAGATATTTTAATTTGTTACACAAGTGATTAAATACCCTCTTATTTTCCGGGTTTCGATGTTTTTGCCAATTCTTCCGTGCTTTTCTTTTGATTTTAAGTAGTTCCCTTACTTCCTCCGGATAGCTAGCATTGCGCTTCAATTCATGATTGTTATTAGGAGTGCTTTCCCACGCAGCACTTTGGATATTATAGATGAGATTATCTAGTTCTTCTTCTAATTGGACTGATCCCTGAATTGGGTTCTGCAGATTAATTCTTTCTGTTAACCGTGTTTGGAAGAGATCCCAATTGGTTTTGAAGCTCGTTAATTTCGGGTTGCTCTGTTTCATAATAATTGTTTGGCTAAGTGTCATAATAACTGGTGAATGATCTGATGATAGACTTTCACTGTTCTCTATATGGGTATAATTATCTGAAATTCCTCTTGTAATAAAGAAGTCTATAAGATCTGGAGTCTTACTGATATCCGAGGGCCAATAGGTTGGTGTACCGCCTGAGTGAAATTCACATTTTAGTTGTTTGCCTGCTGCGAAAAGTTCTTTTCCTTTAGTGGTCGTTAACCGTGATCCCCAATAGGTATTTTTTGCATTAAAGTCACCTCCAATTAAAAAGACACTTCCTAGTATTTTGAGAAGATTAGTATAATCTCCTTGTTTGAGATTGTATCTTGGGGGGCAGTAGATTGCTGAGATACTACAAGTTTTATTAATGTTCAATTGTATTTTGATTGTTGTGACTTGCATGGAAAGCTTCTCAATTTTAAGTTCTTCGTTATGCTGTATATGATCTTTTATCAGAATAGCTGATCCACCTCTAGCTTTGTTCTCTGGATGTAATGCATGATAGCAATAATATCCTTTTATTTTACAGAATGAAGTTTTAGTGAAATGTGTTTCTGATATAAGACATATATCTATATTATACATGTTTAAAAATATATCTAGTTCTTGAATGTGATGCAATAGCCCATTTGCATTCCAGGTTACAATTCGTAATGTTTTATTCATTTCTTTATTTTATAATTCGATTTTATATAATTTATATTTTGATACACTCGATCAAAGTTTCCTTCAATTTTTTTATTGAAACTAGTTTGTGATTTCATTTCTTCTAGCGCGTTCTGCAGGCTCATTTCCTGTGAAGAAAGTCTTTTGTTGAGGTTCTCTAGATTTCTCAGTATGTCCTGTAAAACAAGATCCACTTTGAGCTGTTTCTGCTCTGTTTGCTGAACTACTTGTGCATAAGTAACATTTTCATTTACTGGCTCTCTTTGTGCGTTAGGATTAGGAGTCAACCATTTTGGCTCCGTGGTTTTTTTTATAGATTGTACATTTCTTGATGCAACTGGTTTGCGTGATTTATCTCTCATTTTTTGTAGTTCTACTGCAACTTCACATCCTCTGTAATTTGCCGGATGCTGGCCATTACAGTTTATACACTTCGGTGTTGTATTTCGGGGAACTATGCAATCATTTCCTGCGTGTTTTCCTGCACATTTAACACATCTTGCTTCTCGATGGCAGTACTTCTGTGTATGATTATAATCTTGACAGTTTTTGCATTGTGGTATTAGTCGAGTGACCTTTCTCGGTGTTTCTATTTTAACTCTGAGGTTAAGGATAGCCCTAATATTATAGATACTTTCTATTTTTTCTTGGTTGTCGAAGGTTAGCATAAAAAGTGGGAGACCTCTTCTGTTGATTTCAACATTTCCCTCCCTGTTATCTCTTCTCTCTTTTCTAATGATGTTGACTGCATCAACTATTTTCAGGCCTTTGCTTTGCAGGTCCTTAATGATTTCATCTTTTGAGCAAGTTGGGTGTAGACCTCGTGCCATTACTTTAATTGATCGATCATTTTTATCCTCGTAGGTGTACCACTGGAGACCATCAGCATTTAATTTGTTAGCTAGAGCTTTATAGTCGTCAGGCTCTGTTGTATTAATTTTCCATATATTATTATTGAGCGATATTACTTTGTAGTCATTTCGTACTACTTCTTTCATCAATTTCTGAATACTACCGTAATTTGATATTCCTAGAATATTGATCGGGGGTGGGACATGTTTCTTCTTTTCTGGCTCATGCACTTTAGGTGCAGTAATTGCATTGGTAGTTTTAGAGTGAGTTTGAATTGGTTCAACTTCTGGTGATGATTCAGCTTTCCTCTTAATTGGATTGGATTCTTTTCTTGGTTTCTTATTTGCTCTTCTGGCTCTCTGTAGTATCCAGCTTGTTTCTCTTTCAAGCTCATCTTCATCAGTGTGGTATTCTTCTTGTTCTCTGAGTACTTGAAATTGGTTGTTCATTAATACTGAGCTTCCTGCGTTGTTACTTCTATTTACTGTTTCCTTTAGCATAATGTTTTCTTTCTTTAGCACGACAACTTCATTGTTTAGCTGCGCGATTAACTTCTCCATTTGCTCAAATTTACTTATTAAATCCGCGTTGTTTATTGTATCAGTTTGTGCACTTTGCACGACTTCAGAAGTTTGATTGACTACTGATTGCTTCATAGGAGAGGTATTTTCCTTCTCATTGTTAGATTCACTGAACAGTGTGGTGCTCCCTGATGGTGGAGTTGACGGCGGTGTTCTCTGAAGTGCCGTACTTCTTCCACCAAAGGGCCATACATTTATTTTTTGTTCCGTGCTTCCAGTAGTACTAGGAAAAGGGTCAGCCTGGTTGCCTACCGACAATTTCCCTTGCAATGTCGTGTTGCTCCCTCCAGAATCCGTGGAGCAGCCCGGTAAACCGGGGCGGGATTTAGAATCTAAGTTCTGACCCACCTGGAGTACATTATTGTTTACACCCGACATTTCATCTTTTTGTTGACTATCTGCTATACTGTTTCTCTACTACGTAGGGATTGGATACCACAACCGTTCGATCTACAGCACATTGCCCAGGATGCGCCACGAGGAGGCTGTCAACAAGCACCCCATGTTCGTTTAGTGTATGTATATTTAGATTTGGGAAATCTTCAAATATCTGAATTGTCCCAAAGATCACTTAAAATCTACCGAAACTTGTACCGGCGATATGAAGCCAAGGATTTTGGGTTTCCTTCTCTTAACATGTAATTTCAATATGGAGACCATAATCGTTTTCTTATTGGTTAATCTAAGTTTGTTGTGTTATTTGTACAATTGATTTTATTTGAGATTTATAATTTTTTCGACACTTGAAACAATCCGAAACAATGTGTTTAAATCTCTAAAGTCAAAGACGTGTCTCACTCTTCATTACACAACTCCTTTTAATAATATAGCTTTGGTTAAAATACTGTTGAAAACAAATTAATGTAATAAAAGTTGAAAATTTTTAACTAATAAGGAGTTAAATATTTTTTTCAAAGAGCCGCTTTGGCAAAACTTTTGCGTAAACAATTATCCACAGTAGCTGATTTTTTCAATGTTTCATTAAATATTTTTCCATCAGACATTTTTTAATTAAAATTATTTATGTTTTCGGCCAATTTATATTTTGATCTCTTTGGTTGTAAGATAAGTTGTTTTAAATTTAATTTTTTATTTAATGTATCTTATCTTCACTTATAATCTTAAAAATAAATTATATAATAAAATGTATTAGTTTACGATGCACCATAAATACAAAAAAAACTTACACAATATTTTATATATAAATTATCATCTCACCTCACACCACCCACCATCCATCTCCAATACTATTTTGCAGTATTCACACAAATAAATAAGAAAAATGTACAAATTTTTTTTTAATTAAGATGGAAAAGTTATTATAATATAAAGAAAATTAAAAATATAAAACCAACTTAAATCTAACTTTGATTAGGTAGGACTTTCTGTGAAGGAGGTGGCAAAAGTTAGTTTTTCAATAAAAAATAAAAAAATAAAGTTTTTTAGACATAAAAAATTAAAAAAAAAAAACGATATGAAGTTTTATTAGTTTTTGATTATTTTTAATGGAATGAACATTATTCTTTTAGTTCTGCATGTTTTGGAAGTTATTTATTTTTTTTTAATGTAGAGTTAAAATTCATGGTTTTTCATGAGTCAAACCTCTGTATATAGTATATACGTTTATATTATGTACATATAATGCTAATTAGTAGTTTCTAATTTCTTTGTTGCTAAACTATATAATTATTTGCGTCTATATTTATTCATGTATAATAGTGTGTTACTAACCATGAACTATATAAAAAACACTTACGGTTTAACTCATGAAACTAAATCAATATAGCATTTGCAATGGAATTAAAAATTTACAAATTAGTAGGAATTTATTAGAATATAATAAAACTAAATGAGAACCGTAGATCTGGCACTTTGAAAATTAATTAATTAACATTTTAGTTTTATAATTTTTTTTAAAAATATTTGTGTATGTTTATAAAAGGTGATTGATTTATTAATTAATATATTTTGTGATAACACATTCACGTTAGAAGATCTAATAACCATTTTGGTTTTAAATAATAAATCAGTTATTCTACATACATTTTTTTTTCTTCTAATCAATCGATTGATTACCCATTAACTATATTATTTCTAGGTATCATTGACCGATTCTGATATAGGACCAAATCGTGAATATCATCAATTACCGTTTGACAATGAGCTAAAGCAGCATCGTCCATTGCGTTTAAAGAAGAAAGTTTATGAATTTTATACGGCACCGATAACCAAATTTTGGGCTGATTCTGTAATAAAAATTATTTACTAATAATTCTAAATATTTAATTATGTCTTTCTTTTTTTTTTTTAGATGGCTTATATGTTTTTTTTAATATTATTTACGTACACCGTCTTAGTGCGAATGCAAACGTCACCGAGTTGGCAGGAATTGTATTCGATTTTATATATAATTACATTAGGTTGTGAAAAAATACGGGAAATTGTTTCGTCCGAACCGGCACAAATATCGTAAATATCAATGCAATTTTGTACGATTGGAGGGTTTTTAATTTTTTAAGTATTGTTCAAATACTACAACTTAACAACAAAATTTGATAATTAACTATGTATGTATAGTATTGACACGATGATTTCTTTTTACCTCGAGATGCGACTAGATTTAGATTTTCTTTTAATATCCTCAACTATTATTCTAAATATTAAGCTTATTGTTTATTTTTTCATATTTAAAAAAATAACTCCAACGTCTCGGTGGTATTTTCCACCTTCTGGAAAGAGTTTTGAAAAATATTCAAGTGTAGCTTGATTCAAACTTATTTCTATGTAAATAAACCGTGTGAAGAAATTAAATATAAAATTAAACGAAAACAGCTTTAAAAAATTAAAACCCTTTATAAAATAAACATAGTTTATTTTAATTTTTGAAAATGTGTTCATATTTTAAAACAACCTCCAATCGTGCTAAGTATATTTAAATACTGTAATTATTAAATTTACTTTATTTTCGTAGCCATAAATTTTCGGTATGGGCATGGAACATGTGGAATCCATGTGATGCTGCAGCAATAATATTATTTTTAATAGGACTTGCATTGCGTTTCCGGCCAAATACGATGGATATCGGACGTGTTATTTATTGTTTGGATAGTATATATTGGTATTTAAGAATTTTAAATATTCTAGGCGTTAATAAATATTTAGGTATGAAGTTAATTGAATTTTACAAATACATATTGAAACCGTTTGCACATTTCAAATAAAATTTATTTTGTAGGTCCACTCGTCACTATGATGGGTAAAATGGTTAAAAATATGATATATTTTGTTGTTCTATTGGCTGTGGTTTTAATGAGTTTTGGTGTTAGCCGACAAGCGATTCTATTTCCAAATAATGATGCCAGTTGGAAATTAGTGCGAGATGTAAGTGTCATTATTAATTGATATGAGTATGTCCGTTTTAGACTAGTTGGTTACCTCAAACAATATTTTTTCGCAGGTTTATTATCAACCATATTTCATGTTGTATGGTGAGGTGTTCGCTGATGATATTGATCCACCGTGTGGAGAAGATCCTAAACAGGGGCCGTGCGTAACCGGCCATTGGGTAACACCCATAACAATGTCCATGTACCTATTGATAGCAAATATTTTATTAATCAATCTATTGATCGCGGTATTTAATAATATTTTTATTGAAGTGAATGCCGTTTCACATCAGGTAAGTACACCCAATAATCCCTATATGTTGTGTATATATTCTTTAAATTCCTTAAAAATATTTTTATTTTAATTTTCTGATTTTTATAATTTTTAATCCATCTCTCTATCTTCTGTTACACGATATAAGTTTTGAAGTCCTAAAATTCCAAAAATTAATAAATAAAAAAAATATATTTTTATTACATAAAATAAAATTCTTGTAGAAAATGTGTAAGAACACCCTGTTGTCTGTTTTCCATTCCAATTTTCTTTTTCGTTTTTTTTTGCACTTTCTTTTCTTTTCATTAAGTGGTGAAATTGATAATTTAAATTGGGGTTTTTCGCATCATCACAATTTTACGTTTAGGTTATTTTTAGGGGGAGGAAAATTATTTTTTGCAGAGCTTATAATTGAAAATTTTGTTGATTTTAATTAACAATAGTAATTTGATGTTATTTTGTTAATTAGGCTCAATGTCCTTCACCAGGATTTATGTTTTCTTTAGTTGTCATTTTTACAAGATCGCGCTTACCTCAAAAATATATATTTTTTTAATTTGGACCAGATTTATATTGGTTCAACTGGAGAGTTATATTCGCTACTAACGATGCATTGTATAATGATAATTGCACGAATTAAATTTCAGCAAATGTTCTGACAGATTAGTGAGTTATTTTTAACGGATTTTCAATCTTTACTTCATCATACGCAAATTGTTGTTCATCTTGTTTAGTCGTAATATTTTGTGTGTGCCTATATTGGATTGATAAATTAATACAAATTAATATTTAAATAATTAATTATTCTAATTTTGTATTCTTTAATCTTTTTTATATTGTTCTTGAGTTAATATTAATAATTTTTGTATAAATTAAAAGCTTTATAATATTAATTGTGGATTGTGACGATTTTTTAAATAAGGAAGACGTCACAAGCCTTCCGAATCTTCTAGAAAAAGATAATATTAGTAATGGTTTAAGCCAAAAAAGGAAATCTAATGATATTTTTGATAACTTAATTACAAAAATGATTAAATTTAAAGTAATAATAATATTTATAGCGTTAATAATTCTAAATCAACAAAAGATAATATGAAAAATTCAACAGATAATACCAATAATTCTAATACATTAAATTAAGTCCCAAAAATCTTAATAAATTTTTATCAATTATTTTATCTAAAATCTTTATTGAAAATAAAATTAAAACCATTAACGTAGTTGAGGTCAATAAAAAATTAGCTAGAATCGAGTTCGATTCTTACGACATTGCTAATAAATGTGTTAGAAAAGATGACCCAATTCACAAAATTTTGTTGAGTATAGATTTTAATCCGTTTATACCTAAAACTTATACTAATGTCGTAGGTAGTATAAGAGGTTTACTTAACGACTTTAATTTTACCGAAGTTCGTAATAATGTGAGTTGTGATCATAAGATTACAAATTTAGAAATTATTAAATTTTGGGATTTTTAAAACAAGGAATTAAAAGATTCGAATATTCTTAAAATTGAATTTAGAAATAATGAATTACCTAAATTTATTTATTTTTATAATGTCAAAATTAAAATTAACATTTTTATTCCTAGAATTAAATTTGCAAATCTAAAAAATAAAATGTATGACATGTACAAATGATATTACAGATAATCCTATTCATAATTTTGTTAATGATCTGGTTTGTAATTTTTGTGATAATAGCACAGAATAAATTATATACAGAAGCCCATCTTCCACTACGATTTTGTACCATGGTAATGAAAAAAATTTTTTGTTTTGTTTTTACGACAATTTTCTTTTAGAAAAGTACGACAAATATTTTATGAATGAAAGACTGAAACAAAAACTAATAGCAATTTTTAAACACCCACTTCATTATTTTGTAAAGGAAAGAAGAGGAATGATATATATATAAAATACATATTTAACCAATAAGCGTAAGAAAGGGACCAATTATTTAACCAATAAGCGTAAAAAAGGGGTATATGTTTGTGCATTGTATCGTCTCTTTATTTTTTTGTTTTATGTAATTCCGTAATAAAAATATTTTTTTTTGGTTTGTACAAGAATTTTATATGTTTAAACTTGTTATTCAAATTTAGTATATTTAAAATCGAACACTCCCAAATTTTTGAATTAAATAATTAAAATCTAATTATTTAATTCAAATTGCTTTTCTATCCATACAATATAATTAATGACTTTATATAAAAGCAATAATGCTATGTAATAAAAGAATTGAACCATAGTGCAACCGAAAAATTCTTTAAAATTAGCTGATACGTGATCAAATCTTCTGAGTCCATTATCGTATCTCACGATGTTGTTCAAAGTAACTTTATTAAAATGTTCCTGATTCACTGAAGGAAATGCCGCTTGAAATTAGAAACCGTTGAATTTCTTATAACAGGATCAATATCATTGAAAATGTGAAATATAACTTGGCAACATTGATACAGTTAAACCAGTTTTTGTGCGGTCTTTTGTTATGCGATCGATTTTTTTTTATTGATGAAATTTCGTCATCTTTCTTACCCCCTCCAATTTTATTTTTTCTTTTAAAGCAACCATAAAAAAAAGTAAAAAAAAAATTAGAGGGGGTAAAAAAGATCACGAAATTTCATCAATTCGTAATCACAGGCTGCCAATTTTTTCTAGTTGAATCTACCATTATTATCAAAATTCCCTGTGTGAAACTATCGTTGAAAAATTTGTTTAAAAGAAAAGTGAAAATTTAAATTAAGCGAAATTCAAGTTCATTAAGAATATGAACAACTACGAAAATCGAACTATTTGGACGACTTGTATTGTCCCAGGTTGTGGAAACCAGTCATCCGAAAAACACTTACGCTTTTATAAATTACCTACTAATGAAAAAAAAGCGAACATGTGGCTTAGAGCTTTAAATTTATTATCTTCGGATTTAAAAAATAAAATAAATTTTGTGTGTGAGTTACATTTTGACCCAATTTATCTAGGACGACATAAATTAACGATAAATGCTGTACCAACTCCATTTACAAAGGACGTTTCCTCTATGCAGGATCATCCCAGTTCTTCAAGTGCAACGTTAGTTAATCTGACAACTGATGTTGACAGTTATGATTTGCCCCAAAACATACCATCTAGTGTGTTGTGTAAAGACGAACCAAAAATGATATCAACAGAAATTCAAACCGATGACATGGATTTAGATACCGAATTTCTCAAGTTTATTGACTCCAATCGCTGCTGTGAGTGTGAGCATCTTGAACATGGAGAATTATACAGTTGTTCGAAATGTAGCAACAATATTCGATTGTGTCAAAAATATAAAAGGAGAACGCGAAACTTGAAGAAACTTTTATATATTTGTCGAAATAATTTGAATAAAATCAGAAAAAATCATAATAAACTGAAACAAAAATTTGAATTAGTGAAGAAAAAAAAGATTGGTGATATAATCAATGAGCAAGATGATGTGAACGATGCAACGAAAAGTGTTTGTAATTTATTGTTAAAAACGTCGTATTATTACACAGAAGCTGATAAAACCTTCGCACAGTGTTTTTTCTATAAGTCCGCCGCAGCTTATAAATATTTAAAAAATATTTGGAACTTAAGACTTCCATCTGAAAGTTCAATTCACAAATGGTCACCAGTTAAATTTGTATCACCAGGAGTCAATGATATTTTAATGAGGCAATATTTACTAAAATTCGAGAAAATGACCGCAACGGAAAAATTATGTGTTATGTCCTTTGATGAAATTTAAATACGAAAGGACCTAGTAAAAGCATCACCACTAAAATTGAAGGTTTTGTCGACAACGGAAAGGAACGAACGAGAGAAGTGGCAGATTCAGCTTTATTTTTTATGTTACGTGGCCTAAATAAAAAATGGAATGTTCCATTGAATTATTTTTTAGTTTACAATTTGAAAGCAGTACAACTCTATAACATAATTTTGGAAAATATTAAAATGTGCACTGAACGTTTGGGTATTACGGTAGTGTTGATCAATTGTGACCAAGGTGCGATTAATTCAGCTGCTTATAAAAAAATGAACATTAGCATTGATCAACCTTTCATAGAGGTAGAACATAAGACATGATCCACCGCATTTGGCTAAGTCCTTACGTAATGCCCTTGAAAAGCATAACATTCTCCATCAAGAGAGAGGAGTGGCAAGTTTCGAAGTTATACGAAAAATTTATCAACATGAAAAACAGAACCCAGTAAAGCTGATGCCGAAAATCACTCAACAACATATGTATCCGAATGATTTCCAAAAAATGAATGTTGGTTTAGCTAAGTCCACAATTAGTTATACAGTGTCTTGTGCTATTAGAACAACTTTAAAAACTTGCCCGGAAATATTTAGAGATGATAAAGAAAAGGCATTGCCAACGGCGGATCTAGTTGAACGATTTAATAACTTAAATGATTGCATCGACACAAAATATTTTAAACCAGGATCACCATATCACCAGCCGCTAGAAGTCAACAACTCTTTGTATGCTTATTTGCGAAATAGTAAATTATTACAAATTTTTAAACGGATACAAATTAACAATTAAGGCCCAAATGCAATTAGCTGAATACTTAGCTAAATTTCATAATGTAGTATCTTTCAAAAGTGGCAATACCGATCAAGATCCACTTGAAATTTTTTTCTCTGTTTTAAGAGGAAAAGGTGGTTTCAACAGTACACCAAGTGCATTTGAGATTGGCGTTCACATGGGAAACATAATGAGCCATTCAATTCTTTTCCAATCATTAAGCAGTAATTGCCTTCCTGATGATTGTGATATTTTAAATATAGACTTGAAGCAGTTCAGTAAAGAGTATCATGAAAGTTTGAAGGATTGTGAACCTAATCATAATCTCTTTGAAATATCAGATCTACCCGTTATAAATTCAAAAGATCCATTAACATCAAATGCCATAATGTATTTTGCCGGCTACTGTGCATTTAAAAAAATTACGTGCGATAAATGCATGCAATTGTTAACAAATTCAGATAAAAGTGTCACCCTAGAAGATACTTTCATTTGTGAAAAAAATTATAGAAAGCAATTGGACAATTTTGGTTCGTTAAAAGCGCCTTCACGTGAATATGCAGAAGTGGCCATATTAGTGACGAATATATTTGAAAAAATTTATATAAACCACTGTTATATTTCAAATATTTGGCTAACACTAACGGATGAATGTTTATTAAAGATTAAAACCAGTTATCCTACGTTTCTTCCCAATAAAGATTCAGACTGCTTCGACCATTTGAAAAATTTAATAAGTTTTTTTCTATTGGTCCTTATAAGGAAAAACTGCAAATGATCAATACAAAATAAACAATTTGAGCAAAAGAAATATAACACGCAAAAATTAACCTTGAATAAAATAAAAAACAAAACTATAGGAAAACGGAAAAATATTGTCAAGAATACAAAAGATGCAAAAAAATTAAAAATATGGAAAAAATAAAATTTTACTTAAAATAATTGTTTATATTGTTGTTTCTAATTATATATTTTCGACAACATAATGGTTGGTAATTTCTCGATTCTCTTTGTACCTTGTCAACAATTTTGCGCCCCGGTTTCGGAATTGCATATTGTCATAATTTTAACGAATTTCTCTATACTCATGAGTAGAGCCCGGATGTTCATGCACGAAAAACACGTAAAATATGTATGCAAATATGCAGTAAAATATCATGAAATATGCACTAGAAATATGTAAAAAAAAAAAATTTTTAGTAATTTTTCGTTACAAAATAAACAGTATTTATTGGCATTAATGCCCTAATTTCATTCGTTTTGAATTTTGGCATCTAGACTAGAAGTAATTTCCTCACTTCGGTAATGCACGTTGTACTATCTATCATCTCTTAAATTTTCAAAAACATGTTTGATTCTTTTGAAAGTGTGTTGAATGATATAGTACGGCTTCAAGCCATGTACTCCATTGTGTTAGCATTGGCTGCTGATAGAGGAATATTTTCAGCAACATCTTTAAAAATTTAAATTCGGGACGGATTTTCAAAAATAACCTTTTATCACTTTGGATAAATTTGTATATGTTTGGGTTTTGGTTCCTGTTCGTCTCTGCCAGGCTATGTAAGCTATGCATGTTCGTGGACAAAAAAGCTTCACTTAATTTTAAACTAAGCTCCGATTTCTTATTGCCAGCCTCTAGTGTATGTGGTTACTAGTAGTTCTTGTTTACTATTTGACTTTTTTAATTTGTTTTCGTGAAGATTTGTTTTCAGGTGTTCTTCAACCTGGTATTTTCAATTTGACCCCAATATTTTATTACACAATGTACATAGCAAAACCTTACCATCCCTGTTGAAAACATCACCTCCAATATTTCGGGCAAACCAATTTAAACGGCTAGCAGCATTGTCTTTTGTCATCAGAAAAATACGTAAACTTCCCTAAAACCATTTTTTAGAAACACACAACATAATCAACTTGACACTTTTAAAATACGTCAACAATTGGATCATCTACCTAACAAAAACCCAAGCAGTAAAATTACATTTAATTGTAAGATTTAATTATTCCTTTTTCATATAAAATGGAAGAGATCAACAATCAACATTGAATTCACTCGGAACTAAAAATATTTGGTATAAAATCATTTAATAAATCAACAAAATATACACAAAAATGTATTAATACTAGAAATATGTATTTATATGCAATTAGGAGACAAATATGCAATTATATGCAAAATCATAATGATGCCAAAATAATCAGTTTCACATGATTCGAATTTCTATGTTCATAAAGTTTAAAAATAATGAACGACTGCAAATATGCATTTGCATGAACATCCGGGCTCTACTCATGAGGCAACGTTAGTGAAAACGGCATCTGGACTTTTCAAAGAAGCCCTTGATTTGAGAAGCCCCATTTTTCCCAGAAGTTTCCTAGTAAATTCGGGTATTTTCTGAAGTCGAGGTTTTCTTTTAACACTTACAAGAATTAACTTTTTTTCTCATCGAAATTATATAATAAAATAAATATATAATTATATGCGATTTGACGATTTTATCTTCCTATCAATACGAAAAAATAAAAATATGAATTTTTCATTTCGTTCTTTTCGTAATTTGTTGCTGTAATGATTACCGTTCTGGAGGAGTTTTAGTGATTTTTAAAATTAAAAACACAAAATTTTACTTTTATATTTTATAAGTTTGCTCCTTATAGTGAAATTATTTAGTTTTTTTATTTTGATTTTTTCAAAATCGATTTCGGTATATACTTATACCATCATCAGTTGACTGCTCCTTAAACTGTTGAGTATTTCCAATAATTTTTAGAATTTTCAAATTCAGCAATTTTTATATTATTTTATATATTCATTTTTTGATCATAGTTAATGATTTAAAAATCCGAATTTATAATTTACCACAATGTAACGAAATACCAAAATAATTTTTTTTTGTTATGGTAAAAATACCGGTAAACACTGCTTAAAAAATTTGGATATTGGTATTGTTAACGTTACTTGAAAAAAATCCGGTATACCGGTATTTCGTTCCGTTACAGGTAACGTTTCGCAACACTGCTTAAAATAAAGTTTAGATTTTAATTATTTAATACAAAAATTTGGGAGTGTTCGATTTTAAATATACTAAATTTGAATAATTCCTATTGCAACAAAACTATCAATTGTACTTCTGATAAGAACACATATACATAGAACACTAAACAGAGAATGGGTGTTTTGATTTAGTTGTAGAGAAAACCATAAGACAATAAATGAAATAAGCCAGCGATTTAATTTTAAATTATAGTTTTATTTAATTTCCTTTTTTTCAAATTTATATTTTCTATTAACTGGGCGTTTAATAACTTGTGAACTGAATTTTTATTTAATATATTTTTCCATTTATATTTAACGTTGAATATGGACATAATATTTGAATAGGTACGTGGATACCAATAATTTGAAGCGAAACGAAAATAGATGGCAAAAATTTGAGTACATACGTAAAAAAATAAAAATTTTAATAATTGGTACGTAAATGACCAAAAAGATTTAATAATTTAATTGTTTTATGTTACGTACACATAATTTTGTCTACTCTTTTTTCCATTTATCTTAGACATTATATACTCGAAGGAATTATTTCTCCAATATTTAGACCATAAAAAAATATAAAGCATAAAAAGGGTCTCGGTAAACTAACATTATCAATTGTAAATACGGTTTGTTAAAAAAAATTACGATTATTCTTGATTTATTTAAAAAATTAATCAAAAAACCGCCAAACTTAATATAAATATCTGCTTTTTTGTAAGACGAAAATGAGACACAGGAATATACTACCTCTATTTTCTGTATATCTTGATAAATAATTATGTATTAACCGTTCTAATGAAGTTGGTAAAAACACATTCATAACAGGAAACTGCGAATAATTACTCTAACTTTTTTATTTCTTCAAATAGCAAAGAAACAAAGAATGTTTGTTTTGCGGCACATCCGCAATAAAATTTTAATCAAACTTATTATCCCTTTTATTATTGCATTTGTTTCTTGCACCTAGAAAAACGCTTCAGAAAGCATTTCGAAAGCAAGATAAATAACATCCAAATAGAAAAGGTGAAAGGATCACCTTTCAGAAAAAAATATACATATTCCAAAATTTGTTTAGTTTTTATAAAGTAGGTTTCAAATATAAAATATGTATGTGAATGTATATACATACATATGTATATTATATTGTAGGTATATATGCATCATACTCGAATACAAAAATCCATAAATAAAATTACCAAACTAATGACCTTTTTCTGTGTTTCATTCATAAATTTTTTTTATACTACTGTTTTGTTATTTTTTGTTTTAAAGACTACATACTCTTATATACATAATCCTCAGTGTTTAAACATATAAAATTCTTGTACAAACCAAAAAAAAAATATTTGTATTACAGAATTACATAAAACAAAAAAAATAAAGAGACGATACAATGCACAAACATATACCCCTTTTTTACGCTTATTGGTTAAATAATTGG
This sequence comes from Tipula helvola, assembly GCA_963556165.1. Taxonomy (NCBI): domain Eukaryota; kingdom Metazoa; phylum Arthropoda; class Insecta; order Diptera; family Tipulidae; genus Tipula; species Tipula helvola. The sequence continues at coordinate 150,932,730 of OY744483.1, forward strand.
TCCCTTTCTTACGCTTATTGGTTAAATATGTATTTTATATATATCATTCCTCTTCTTTCCTTTACAAAATAATGAAGTGGGTGTTTAAAAATTGCTATTAGTTTTTGTTTCATTCTTTCATTCATAAAATATTTGTCGTACTTTTCTAAAAGAAAATTGTCGTAAAAACAAAACAAAAAATTTTTTTTCATTACCATGGTACAAAATCGTAGTGGAAGATGGGCTTCTGTATATAATTTATTCTGTGATAATAGCTCACATTTTACTAATTCTAAAAATTGTGTTGAAAATAAAAATAAAATTAAAATTTATGCCATTAAAAATAAAATTTCATTCATACAAGCTAAAAATGAATTATTTCCCAAAAATATAAAGTCATTAATTTGAATATATCTGATTATCCTAAAATTAATAATAATAATACTGATGTACCTAATTTTTGGGTTAATAAAGTTCATAATTATAACCTTATTATAAAAGAACAAAAGGCAAAAATTGATATTTTTGTTTCGTCTTGACATCTCAGATCTTTTAATGATGGACATAAAAGATGCCATCAAAAACTTCAAACTGAATTAATATGGATAATCTCAGAATATTACAATTAAATATAAGAAGTTTAAAAAGTAATTTTAATTTATTGGATATTTTCATGCATAAAAATAAAATAAACATTGCTATTTTAAATGAGACATGGCTTAATAATAATGATCATATAAGCTTAAAAAATTATAATCTAATTTTTAAAAATAACAATAAAAAAAAATGGATTTTAATGTTAATTTAACTCATATCGAATTATCATATATTACTATTAAATATAATAATTTTTCTTTAAATTTGATAATTATTTATAATCCTCCTAATAATAATACAAATGCTGATTTAATTGACTTTAATAATATATGTTAATTCAATACTTTAATAATCATTCTAATACAATAATTTTAGGTGATATTAATGCTAATAATTATTTATGCGATTCTTTTTCTAAAAATAATACAAAGGTAATCAAATTGCAAATATTATTAATAATAGTAATTTTTGTATTCTCAATAATGGTAATCCAACAAGAATTAATTTTAAAAATAACTCAAAATCTGCTATTGATATTTCACTATCGTCCTGAGATATTTTTGACAAATTATTATGGAGATGTATTAATGAATTTATTGGATCAGATTATTTACCAATTTTAATTGATTTTAAATTAAAAAAATTTCTTAAAAAAAATTTTGTTGATTGGTCCAATGTTATTAAAGATACAAATAAAATTATATCTGTTGATAATAATAATAATATTGAAAATTTAATTAATAATATAATTCAAGATAATACTAAATCTATCAATATGAATGGACATAATAGACCTAAACCTTAAAAAGAGAAATAGTCAAAGCTAAAAGAAAATCTTGGAAACTATCCATTGAGAGTTTAGATGTTGATATTGATAGTAAAAATTTATGGATTAAAATTAATAAATTAAGAAGTAAAAAATCCATTACTTTTAATTTGTTAGAAAACCATGAGATGGCAAAAAAAATTATTAACGACAATTTTCCTAATTCTATAGAAAATTCTAAATTTCCAGTTAATATTTCTAGCAATAATAATATCAATAAATTTAATAATATTTTTATAACAAATATCTTAAAACATAAATCTAAAACAGCTCCTGGTAACGATAAATTATATTTTAAATTTCTGTTTAAAATCATTAACAATAGAGATAATCATTAATAAATCATTAAATAGAGATAATCATTATAAATTCATTAACAACAGATAATTATAGACCTATTTGTCTTCAAAATTCTATATCAAAGATTTTTGATAAAGATATTTTAGATGAATTAACTTTACATTTAGACATTAATAATATTATTCCATCTAATTCTTATGGTTTTCGAAAGGGTTATGGTATTACGGATTACGTCATTAATTTGTTTTCTGAAATTTTCAATGAAAAAAGAAATAATAAAAATCTAATTCTAATAACTACTGATATTAAAAAGGCTTTTGACAATGTTAATAAAAATATTCTTATTGAAAAACTTATTAATATTCATACACCAAACAATATAATTAATTGGATTTACCAAAATTTAACCAACAGAACAATTATATTTAATAATGATATTAATTCCATTAAACAAAACTAATAAAGGTATTCCACAAGGTTTATGTTTAAGTCTATTAATGTTGTTGATTCATTATAAAAATTTAGATAAAAAAATTTTTAATTCTTCTAATTTATTAAAAGTTATTTCTAATAAAAAGGAAGGGGCCCATCCTCAACTTATAATAAATTTATTTAAATCATTGAGTCAATCGAAAATCAGTTTCCGCCGATATAATTACTCCTTTAAATTTGAAAAATTCCCTTAAAATAAAACAACAAATAATAAATAAAAATTTAAGAATAATATCTGGTTTCATAATCTACACCCATTTCAACAATATTAGCTGAAACTAATACACTTCCTGCATTAGATAATAAAAGAAATACTTTAAATTATATTGTCAATAACATTTATAAAAATAATAATATATATGATAAAATTATAAATAATAATATAATTCCCAAATTTAGTGATTTACATTCTGAATATAGTTTTCTCTCTAACATTGCAAAAAATAATAAAATTTATATTAACAATAACATTAGTAATTTATTAATAAACAACAATATGAATAATTGTTATTCTTCTAACATGAATCATTTTGAAATATTATCTAATTATATTCAGATTTCTAATAAATATAATGACTACTATCATATTTTCACTGATGGTTCACTAAATTCTAACATAGGTGGTATTGGAATTTATTTTAAAAATTTAAATGTCAGTTATAAAATAAAATTAAAAAAAACAGCTTCTATTAGAACTGCTATTGATAAATCAATTCATATGAATCTTAATAAAATTATTATATTTACTGATTCTAAAATTAATTGTGATTCATTAATTAATGTAATTAATTCTAATAAATCTAAATTTTATGAAAATGAAATTATTAATACACTAATTGATAATAATAATATTAATATAATAATATAATGAATCGCTGGACATTCTGGTATCAGTAGTAATAATATTGCAGATTCATTAGCTAAACAAGCAGTTTTGGATAATAGTGAGCCTCTGGACAATTTAATAACTCTAGAAGATTCTTTTAAAATAATTGATAATACAATAAGCGTCTTCCATTGGCGAAAGCAAACTACTTGTAAGTACTTGTATCTACTCACAACTACCCATGCTCATACGATGGTGTAGAAAACAGAAGTAGTTACGCATAAAATTTGCGCTAGTGGATTTTAGTTTCGAAAATTCCAATAGATGGCTTTTAGACCTTTTTCGATATTTTTCGAGAGTTTTTTATTACGTTCGAGTTTTTTATTTTTTGATGATGTAGTAAAATGTCAAAATTAATACAAAATTATTTTGTTGTTGATGATACATTTTTAAGAAAAATGTGTTTAAATAGCAATGCGGTAAATATCAATGCTTTCCTTTTATTATATGTCCATTTTTTTGTGTCATATTTTGAATCTAATTTTAAATATCGCCATTACTATAATAAACAACTTTACAAAAGACAAAAAAAACAACTAAACAGAAGGCTGTGTTTTACTTGTGTTACTCAATTTCTCGTTCCATTGGGTATCTACTCGCAAGTACTTCCAAGTAGCAAATTTTTTCCATTGGAAGACGGCTAATTACACAAGAATTGCATCAAAAGGCAAATATAATAAAAAATTAGAAAATAAATTCTTTAGAAATTAATAATCTATGTGAAGTATGTAACATTTTTGAGGATAATAAACACATAATTAGCAAATGTACAAAATATAATAATATAAGAAATAAGTATCCTTTAATCTTGAATAATAAATTGATTGATAAGTCTAATGATATTAATAATTATGAAACATGTAAATTTATAAAAGACATTGGTTATAATCTTTAATATTTTAACTATAATTAAATAAATTTATCACCCAATATAAACAATAGTAGGTCATATACAGCTATGAGTGCTAGTCGACCTAATCAACAACAACAATCCTTATTTCTTGGTTCTAAATTATTTTCCAACTAAGGTTGGGCTTACGGTATAAATCAATTTTTTTTTTAGTTTCTCTTTAATTTTTAAAAAAATGGGGTATTTTGTATTAAATTATTATGTTTCGGTTCGAGCACAAATCAATTTTTTTTAAGATAATTGAAATGAAAGGAATTCGATTAGTAGCATAAAATAAGGAAATATTTATTTGATTCGATCACCCAGTAGTTCGTATATTTGATTTCACCACTCAAAACACACTATCATCCCACATTACTATTGGTTTTATTAGTTAAAATGTTTATCCATTAAAATTCTAATCTTATCCAATATGTAAGTTTTATAATTAATCTAAACAAATAAAATCTTAAATTTTTGTAGCATATTTTAAAAATAGTATATTATGTACAAATTTCACACTTGATCGATTTTAGAACACCAAACAAATTTATCATTTATATTTAATCTTCGATGAGCGATCGTCTATTATAAAATTTATTAAAATTACGGTAGGTTTGGTAATACATATATCTATATTTTATATGCATAAGCAGTACTTTGCAACCCGATTCCTTGTGCACGCACACAAATGATTAAACTTCTATTTAAGTAACAAAAAACCATGATTGGAAAATTGGGAAAACAACAAACCGTTTGAAAAATTGAAAAAAGAAAATTAAAATAAAATATGTTTGTTTTTATCAAAATTATTACTTTTAATTTAATTAACATAATTAAAATATTGTTGTTTTCTAACCAATAAAATATTAGAACAGCAAATGGTTTTCTGAAAAAAATTAAATTCAAAAATTTTTAAAAATCACATTTAGGTTTGGATGTTCCAAAGATTTACTGTTGTTATGGAATATCAATTAAAACCAGTACTTCCTCCACCATTAATTGCTTTTTGTCATTTTTATTCTTTACTCAAATATTGCATACGGAAAGCGAAAGGTACAGAATTTGGTAACAAATAAATTAAATTACGCTAATTTAAGATTGATTCTATTAAGTTTTGTAATTTTTCTTTTTTCTTTATTTCACATCACAATTATTATGTGATTATTTATGAACAGGTTTACAAGGCCCGCGCGATAATGGTTTGAAATTATTTTTGGAAAAAGACGATATGGAACGATTATATGATTTTGAAGAGGAATGCGTGGAAGGATATTTTCGCGAACAGGAAATTATTTTAAATCAGTCAAATGATGAGCGTATTAAAACGACGACAGAACGTGTTGAGCACATGGTGCAGAAAATTGAGGATATTAATCAAAAGGAAAATATGCAAACGGCCACTATACAAAATATTGAATTTCGACTGAGAAAAATGGAAGAGTCAACAGAACAAATATTGTCCACATTAGCGGTTATACATCGTTTCATGTCGACGCATACCTCTATTCAAGACAATTTGCAAGGATCAGTGGGAAATGTTAGCCGGGATTTGCGTATTCGTACCGCGTCCGAAACGGAAAATGGGAATAATATGCTTCAAATTCAGCCAAGACGAAAATTTAATCGTTCACTAACCGAAGTTCGTCCTGATGTATATGTATTCGAGGATGGTGCACATTTTGACGTATTACCCTTAACCGAAGAAGACGAAAAAGCTTTGTCGGGTATAGGGGATAATGATAATTTGACATTAAAAACTCGTAAACGGTCTTATAATTCGACGGATTCAGATGTATATGACGAAACGAAAATAAATGTTGATTCGAACGCTAACGAGAAAACGAGTATTGAAGCAATGAAAAGGCCACCGCCTCTCGTCCATATCAAACAAGGAACCACAAGTACTGAAAGTAAAGAAACTTTGACACCGCTAGGTGAAAACAGCGACAATCACACGTTGGTTGGAGACTCATCCGATGACATTGTGGATTTGAATTTTGAAGGTAAGTAAATTTGTCTAACTCCATTCGTTTTTTGTATTTTTTTTTACTGTAGTTTTGGGTTATTGGGTTATCCTTATCAGTACATATATAAGATTATTATTTATAATTTGTATACAACTATTACTGCATGTTCGAATTGGCCAAATATTTACGTTACAACAAAAAAATTCAAAAAACATTATTTTTATTTTTATTGTGTCGTTTAGAATTTCTAAAAGTAGAACTTACAGGTGCACGCCAAAGAGCAATACGCCGTAGAAATTCCTCAATAGGTCGTAGAAATTCAGAAAGTTGTACTGCTTATGATATGAATATTCTGAATAATCGTAGTTCTGAATTAAGCTTAAATCAATTAGTACAAGCAGCAGGTATGGCTTCTCGACGGCAATTAAGTTTAACCCAATCAGAACCTGATAGTGATATTGTTAATCAAACAGGTAAATTTTTATTGTTAAATTATTATGTTAAAAATTAGTTAGTCCCGATTAATTAAATTTGATTGAGAATCCTCTCCCAATTCGTTACTATTGCGTTATATAAAAAAAAAATACATACTTTCCACTATCACATAATCGTCAAAAATCATCTTTAAGGAGCACAATATTCTACAACTTTAGGGCGACATTATGCGAGTTCTATCTTGTTAAGAGATCATTTTATCTCAGTCACCTCATTAAGGGTTTATTTAAGACGATATAATTGGAAGTTCTATTCAATCATTACTCAATTTACTCATTTAATGTTCAAATATTAATTTAATAATATTATTTTAGATTTAACGAAGATCTGTAATTCAGAACGAAAAACTTCAATTGGCACATGAAAATAACGCAACAGTAACGTTAAACATACTAGAACTCGTTAGCCATTATAAAGAAAAAAGAAAATGAATTGTTTATTAGAATCTTGCTTTGCATTAATACAGTTTTTCTAATTTTAGGGCCTTATTCACAATCAAAATCGCTTTCAGTTAAACCATCTAGAAATCTGTTACTACAATTCCACGCCGAATACACATCGATAACAGATGAACTGGAAAGTGTATGCCATATGATCGCCTCTCCCACTATTTCAACACGAGGCGGAAGTGAGTTCACAAAAAATATGAACGAAATGACCAATCCTGAATTTGCTGCTTTAATCGAGAAACAACACTTAAAGGAATGTGAAGATTCTGATTATGTAATACTAGAACATTTATTTCAAGCTCGATATTCGGTTGAAGATACAACAGATGATTCGCTGGACAATGTATCCGGGACCGATATGCATTTAGCACAAAAAAGAATGTTGCGCCGAGAAACGGCAGTTGAACTACCAATTACACCATCCAAATCAAATCGTGATTCTTTAATTATAAATAATGATGATTCAGCAGCGAGTGCAGGCAATAAACTGTCTTCGGATAATTTAAATGAGGGAACAAATGTGCAAACGCGAACAGTATCGATCGATCGACAAACTTCAACAACTCATCAATATTTACTAAATCCAGTCCTAATTAGTGAACACCAGGCTAAATTATTTAAAAAATCTAGTGAAAGTTTACAAAAAAATTCGAGTACGGATACGGAATACTCGTTGCAACCTTACCGAGTAATTAAGCAAAGTTCAAATGAAACGAACACGTCGTTGAATAGTTCGTTTAATATTGATAACAGTTCCCTTACAAATGATTTATCGCTTGATATCGAAAATAGTCAAAATACAACAGTCATAGAGAATGAAGGTGGCGCAGTAGGTGATATAATACCGCATCGTTTACCCTATTTAAAAAAGCAAATAAGCCTAGAAGGAACAACAAATAAAGCTAATAATAATAATCCAACAGCCGAGCTAACATCAGCGATTGGACCAGGACCCGTAACAGCATATCAACCAAAGAATTTATTCTCAAACATCTTGAAAGAATCCAGTTCAAGCACAGAAGAGACAAGTAAAGATGATCGTAAAACTATTCCTATAATTAGTACAAACTTAGTTCAAGATGAAATTGCTAAACTATCGTCGAATATAAACAATTCGGCAGACGATGAGAAGGAACCTCCGTTCAATGAAACTATGTGTTAGTTGTTATTTTTATTTTTTTTTTTACATAAAAAGTCGTTTTAAGTAAAGTCAGCCCGAATAGATTTATCCTCTGGTTTCAAACTAGTCATATTAAATTAAATAAAACTTATACAGTTATTATTATTGTTGGGATTAAGAAAATTTGCACAAAATTATTTGCAAATAAAATAGTTTTTATAATTTAAAATAGTACAAAGCATATAAAAAAAAAAATTTGCTTTGATTTTTGTGCCAAAAAACGTTTTTAACCAATACTACACTAAATTTCCAAACACATATCAAAATTATATTTTTTTTTTAAGCTTAGTTACTTATTAGTTAAGAGCACTTTATAATAGAACCAATTATAAATAATCGAACTATTTAGAAGACATTGACAATACATATATGTACTATGAGTTGCAAAAATATTTATGCTTATAGAAAAATTTAATTTCATTAGGTTGGTTTTTTGGCTTAAAATATTCACATAAGAACAAAAAAAACAATTTATTTCGTTGTTTTTGTTGTACATATTTGTTTTTTAAATTTCTTTTTCTTGTGACTGTTACTTATAACTAAAACAGTTGTTTTAAATTTTATTTGCAGTTTAGTTTTTAATTAGTTTTTGCGATGCGGTAAAATATACCGTGAGTTTCCAAAGTTACTCAATTTTATAAACTCAAAAATATTCATTTTTTAAATGAACCTACCTATAAACTATAAAACAAAATACATATTAGAATAATTATTTACTTATAATGTTTGGATATTCTTTCTTAATATGTAATTGATAACATTTTAACAAAATTGTTGAAATTTTTTTATGCACTCGAATAATTGTTAAAATTTAATCTCGTGGAAAAAAACTTACATTTTTTGCCGTTAGTAAACAAATACATATCTATTTTCTACAAAATTTGATTGAAAATGGATTTTTAAAATTTTGAAATGTAAAGACTTTTGTAGAAAAATAATAATACAGATGACACCTGATAATCAAACAACCTAACGTTAACAAACAATAAAATCCGACTTGATAATATCACAAAATCCTTTCATTTTTAATTTAAATTCATAATGGACTAATGGAGATGTCTTCATTCGTAATTTTCTTTTGACCGATTTCTATTGTGTTTTCATACAGTGGGCAACAAAACATTGGAAACGTTTTACCAATATTTAAAAAACGAAACTTTTAAACTGAATTTTCCTCCATTTTTTTTTTTTTTTTTTAAATTTTTATTTTAAATTTACTTTTAAATTACAAAAAAAACATTAAAGCTTAAATTTTTCACCAAATATCTTATAAATTTACTAATGGTAGATAACAATTAAAATGGAACAAAAATAATATATTAAAAATTCTAAATAGCAACATACGAAAATTAGTACCCAATGGCATGACCATTATTTTTGATAACCTACCGACATCTTCTTGGCATTAACTCAATTAGCTTCCTAATATTTTATTCAGAAATTTCAGTTCAAGCGGTTTGAAGCTATAAAGATGATAATCTATAAAGTTAATGTAAGTTTATAGATAATTCGGCAATTTTCTCGTCCATTCTCTTTTGACCATCTACAATTTGGTCTTGAAAAATCAAACAAAATATCCACAGTATCCATTATTAGCTTTTTATAAAAAACCTGTGGCACAATGAAAATGATTGATTGTGTTGGTGTTGACAATTTTTATTATTTTTATTTTTCACTTTTATTTTTATATTTCTGCTTGCTAAAAGTTAAATTAGTAGTTTAATATTTTTATTTCTTGTATTTATGTGTTTTTTTAAATATTCTATGGGAATAGTGACGTAATTTTTACAAAATTCTTGGTCTTCAGGATAATAATATTGTCTCTTTGCTTCTTTGTTGGTCCCATTTCGCTCATTTGTCTCATCATTTGGTTGACTGCTGTCCTTGTTGCGCCATCATCTGCTTCATAACAGCCATTAACTGCGACAAATCGAAATTTCCAGATGGTTCTTGTGTTGTTTCAACCAATCGTTGTGTTTCTTCTGTCTTCTCTACGGTTGCCGCATCTGTTACTTGTACGCCAAAATCATGATGATCTGCGTCTAACCTTTCTTTCTCCATGGCGTCACGTAGTCGCGCTTGTAGAACTGATTTACTACCATCAGTGATCAAGCCCCGTTTCTCTAGTTCCTTCTTTTACTCTGGAACTCTTAATTCGGAGAAAATCATTTTCTTTGTTTTATTATTCACAATCCCACCCCTGTCACCAATTGTTACGTTTTTGCCTTGTCAATCAAAGTTCGTATCACTGGATTGTGAATAAATCACAAAACTTCAATTTATCACAAACGATTTTATTTCTTGATTATAAAAATTATTCCAACAAAATTTACTAACGATAATTCACAATACTACTGTTCACTTATAACTTTTATTTCACATTAAACCACTTTCTAAATTACTTTTTAAATCACTTTTTAATCATCACTTATCGCTTACCTACCAAAAACTGAATTGTTCTAATTCGAATTGGTTCGCTCCTTAATACTCCTGACACTGCGATTTAATAAAACGGATTTTGGAAATTTTTCGAAATTTTGCGAAGTCGCAGTATGTCAACCTCGATTTTAGCTAATCTCGTTGTTTTGCATAGATTATTTGAACGAGTTTAGCTAAATCGGATATATTAACCCGCAGTCTGTCTAGAATATAATATACTCGAACCAAAACGAAATTTCGATTAGAATAGTTTAGAAACATTTCGAACAGTTTTTATCATGGAAAATTCCATTGTAGTACAGTATTTATTTATTTTATCTATTTCTTTACTAAAATTTTAGGACGCCCTATTTTGAGCATCAGCTCATTCATAATACAGCGTCAGTATTCAAAAACATGTATAAAACATAAACAAGTAATTATGAAACTTCGGCATAAACGTAAGTTAGCAGCTACAACACAGCCACATAACTCCATCGGCCATTGCTGGTATCTTCAATTTCATAATTCATATATGTACATATTTCATCTGTGCAGTTTTGTGTGGCCGCTTTATGCGCAATATTATTTGTATATATTATTTATGTTTGTGAGAAGAGTTTGTAAAGTGTATCTATCATTAAATTTCCGGAGTATTGAAAGGCCGCTATAGTTGAGGAATTTTATGAAGAGCTTTCCATATTAGGTTTTTTTTTAATTTTAATGAAATTTTATTATTTTTTGAAATAAAAAAAAACTAAAAAAAAACAACTGTCTGACTCGAAAGTAAATTTGTGCTGTTAATAACTTATTCTATTCTCCCCTAGGTGTCACCGTAACAATATTTTTTTTTACTAGGATGTGTTTATGGGATATAATCAATCAACACTTCTAACGGCTGGATATATTTTATCAATCTTCTTTCCTTCGGGTGTTCAGCCAATAAATAAAATTTTCGGTAATTTTATTACCTTCTTCAGTACGTAAATTTTGTTCGCAAACCGAGACACGAGAATTGAGAATTTTGTATTCGTACACGATGTATAGTATGCATTTTTGTGGTTGTGTTGTATTATTTTTGTTTGTTGTATTTGTGCGTTTTTTCGGACAGTAAGCATCAAAAATAATTAAATCGGGTGAATCGGTTGTATTTTTTGGTGCTTACGTTCATTTCTCTTCTCGTGTTTTATACTTCTCTCTTGCTTTTGAGTGGAGATTTGTCATTCTACAAACAAAATAATTTTTGAGAGACTTGATTTGTTGTTGTTTTTGATTATGGAGTAACATTTTTTTTTTTTTGAGTTAAAGGATAAATTATTTTTCGTGTTTGTTATTAAAAAAAACATATAAATGAAATATTTTCGGTTGTTTAATGATTTTTAGCATACAAACACTTTTGATAGACAGAAGAAAATTAAATGACGTCAATTTCATAAAAAAATAAACAACACTCACGTGGCCACTAATATACACACAATCTACCACTACTAAAAATTTGCGGTTATTCTACTCTCAATTCTCGGTTTGCGAACAAAATTTAGGTACTGTCTATTTCCAGATACAAAATACAAGAAAGTTTCAGAAAAAGTCATAGAAAATTATTTGCAACGTATAATTTTTGAACCTACCGTTAAATGAAAATAATTTAAATAAAAATCTCTCCCATATAATCGTGTATGATATACACAAACTATTATATACAATAAAAATAGAAATTGTGCACGGTGTTCCTGAATGAACTTTAAATCCGACTTTAACATATTCGAAAATTTCAAATTGGGTATTGTTTGGGGACCTTTCAAGAATCATTTAAGATCAAAATTAAAATAATCCGCTTAGCCGTTTTTAAAAAAAGTGCTTTTCTTTATTAAAAAAAAAACATTAGAAAACTTCAAAATATTAAAAAAAAAGAAACAATCTTATAATTTTATTTTATTTAATATAAATTTATTTAACATTACAGAAGAATAAACATTATGATTTAACATTATTTAATTGCCAAAAACTACTATCTGATGCATTACTCTATGTGATGAGAAAATTTTAGGTAACGTTTATGTTTGTTGTAATATAAAAACAATGAAAATTATTTTTTTGGATTTTCTTTTTGTCTTTTTTAATTTAATTATAAATAACGTTTTATTTGATATAAATTTCATAAATAAATTCATAACTGTAATGCAAATAAAATCAATTAAACTTGATTCAATAGTATTTGTGATTCATATTTTTGATACATAAGTATTTGTGATATGCAGAAAAATTTAAAAATAATTAGTAAATTAATTAAATTTAAAATTATTTTTGGCTAATTAAATAATAATTAAGTCATTTATAATTGATGAACCATTGGAACATTTTTATTACACCTGCATCACGTCTCGGAAGTGGCCCAAAAATTATCTAAAATCGCAGGGAATCTTATCCCACACGGTTTTATAAGCACCCCATAATACATTTTTAGTCTTGCTAGATTGCGAATATCTTCCGGGTTCATTTAAACCCCAACAAGAGCAAATAAAAACTCTGCCTTGGAATAGGCAACTAATTATGTTCAATATTTTTATTTAATTTCGAGGCAATGATACTTCTTTTGTATTGGAGCGTTATTGTGCTGAATAGAAAATTGAGGGTTAATAATTTTTCAACACATGGGTAAGCTATATCATTCAATAAACCGAAATTGAACATTGGGTTTGAAGAGTTGGGAAATGTGTGACGATTATGATTTTGTTGCAGTAATTTGAATCGTTTTATTTTTCCTTTTCCATGAAATGCCTCTGAAAAATCACATCCAGTGAAAGCATGAAATGGTGGTAAAGATTTACAAAGCATACTTCCTAGATATTCATATAATTTGTGAAGCTGTATATATCTTAAAGAATTATTAGATACCCGCCCAACTTCCATATAAATTTTCAAATTTGGAACATATTTCCCAGTACAATTATCATAATATCCGTATCTATTGCTCGAACAACTACATTTTGTGACATGTTATTTATCTTGCTTAGATGAAATACAATTTTGAAATCAGCTTCTTCATACTCACAGTATATGTAGGTCTGCAACATTTTCATAGCATATTTCACCTTCAATTGCACTAAATTTGTAACATTCGTTTTCAGCTGAACAATACAATGTTTTTCCATTAAAAGAACTATAAAAATTTGATCCATTATATTGTAGCGTTGTAACAAAAAAATTTACAAATTTGGTTTTGAATGATTCCGATTGTAAATATTAAATGCCTGATGGAGATTATGAGGTAATTTTTGGTCAAGCCCAATTATATTATAAATATCTTGACGGTTCGACATATGTCTGTTTCGTTCAACTTCTTTTATAGATGGACTTAAGTATCATTCGAGTGATGAGGAAGACAAAATTTTTTAACTATAAACCAATTGTTGCTAAATTAAATTTTATTTTGAAAACTTTAATTTGTTCATTGTTTTAAACTAAACTAAATTTAAACAAAATATTATATTTCATATCTTATGGTAGTTCATAGTACATTCAAATAGTACATACAGCTCACTTTTACCAAACTTTCACACGTAAATTTATACCAGTTTGACCACCTCAGAAATTTCCTAGACCACCTTTGTAAATGTGGTATTTACATACATATACATAAAAGTCATATGGCCAAAATTTCAGACAGCGCATAACCAAATTTTCCTTCATCAAACTGTTACCGGTAAATACGCACACTTACCATAACATATATACATCTTTATTCTATATTTTCGACTACACACCATAATTCTTCATATATTATTGAAAACTGAAACCGAAATAGAGAAAATGAATTAACGATACTTAATAATTATATATGAAAAAATACCAATTTCTGTCTAATTTTGGTGAAATTAACCATCTTTGTCATCGCCTATATAAAAACCACGTATATATTTGGAAAGTTCTCCTTAAAACCTTTCAAATGACTTACGAATTTGCCGTGTACCTTGTCGTTTTTTTTTAACAACGACAACACCTGTTTCAAATCTCATTTTCTTACTTAAGGTCACTAAAAACTGTTCGACGCTAGAATGATTTTTTTTATAATTGGAGATCTACATTATGTTAGTCAAATAACTATCCGTGTACCTTGTCGTTGTTTTTTAACAACGACACTTACCACTTTGAGAGTCAATTTGAAGGACATCGTCAACAAAAAATATTGTTTTATTTTTACGTTTCAGTTCGAAATTTTATTATCCTTTGAATTGCGTATTGAGAAACCGTGTACCTTGTCGTTTATTTTTATTACTCTACGGCTCCTGCCCTATTATGTACCTACCTATCTTTGTCACCAATTTTTTTTCTTGTTGCTGCCTGCGATAGCAACAATAAAAAATTGAGGTGTGGCCAACACACGACTTTCTTTTACGAACAGCGAATGTTGAGAAACTTATGCAAATTTCTTTTGTTTTTTTCATATTTTTTTTTTTTTTAACTTTTAAAATTTTAATTTTTTTTATTTTTTATTTTTATTTGTTTTTATTTTTGGAAACATTTTGTAAACATCAAGTAGTTTTTTGTAAACCTTATACTTATTAAGATATTTGCAAAATAAATTTTTTGGCCCAACGGAGTGGCCACTTCCGGTTGACCGATTTGGAGTAAAATTCACTAGGACCTCCCAATTTATCAAAAAAGCTTAAATCTGAAGTTTCAGTTCGATTGGTTAAGCCATCTGGGCTGTAGAGAGGACACAGACTGACAAACAGACATCATTTCGAAACCCACTTTTACGGACTCAGGGGACCTCAAAACAGATAAATCTTCAATAATCTCAAGGTCGAAAATTTGCATGATTACTATACTTTATTTTACTTATGTAAAAGAAAGTAATAAAAAAATTTACTATTTTCGACTAGATGGCTTAATGTGTCGGGTTACGATTTGTGTTTCTGCTACTGCTTATATTTTCATTAGTCAATTAGTGTGAAACCATGGGATTGTTAAGATACGATTGGAAATGTAAGCAAAGCGCCTCTTACGGAAGATAGAAAAAGTGGACCGGATACATACAAATTGCGATGTAACCATAGTAAATATGTTATCAGCGCTTCGGCGGAAAATAGAAAAAATGAAGCGGATACATACAAATCGAGACCCTCCAATCGTCAATAGTTTATCTCTTTATTCTTATCTCTGCCAGTGTATATCATTTCGACATTCTTTTCATTGATCTATCTCTCTCTCTCTTTCTCTCTCCCTCGGCAATATCACTAATTAAAATAATGTGCGACCAAATAGCCTATTGTACATTAAATTATATGGGTTGGCAAGTTGTAACATCACATAAAAGTACAACGTAATTATCGAATTATTCGATATTTTATCTGTTAAATTTATTTCCGAATGTTTCATTGTTTTTTGTTGTGCACCAACTAAACAATCCTTGCCATGTTGTATGTAGGAACCAATTTATATGTTAGGCGCGATTTTTGTATTTATTTCTACTAATTTTGCAATTTTAAACTTTCCTTTTAAAGATCACGTTTAACTCTTATATCATAATAAGAATTAACAACTATTGTGAACAATTTTTTGCCTTTACATACATATTTGTATAGAGTGATAAGTGATTGGAGATTAAAGCAAAAAATCTTTATCTCGACCCACAATACTGCACAATACACAAACAAATACTTGTCTATTATTCTGGTTCTATTTTATTAAAAAATATAGCTATTTCAAGATTTTTTTTAAATATTTAATAGTTCCTTTATTTATTACAAAATCTCCCGCATTAAGCCGTTTTGGGATCCATACTGACAATTACAATTTTCTTCTCAATTATTTGATCACACAATTCTTTGTTGTTTCTTGCAACAAAAATGTATGATTTTATTGATCTGCAGATTTTCTTCTAGTACCTATTCAATCTATTATACGCTGCTTCAAATAATTTAAGAATTTTGTAACCGCAAATAATGTAATCTTTGGGAAGTAATTTTGTTTTAATTTAATTATGGTCCCCAATTAATATGGATTCATTTTCCAGGAAACACAAGAATCCCGTTCCTTCAGAGCTTATGCCACTTTTCATTGTTGTCTTTCTCAGGTTCCATGCACGAATACCGTAGATTTATCTGTAAACATAAGTTCTAGAGTTCTATTGCTTTATCAATAAACCGTTAGGAAATGAAGTCGTTATTGTTCCATATAGATTTTTGTTTGATAAATTTCAATGATTAAAAAATAATACCAAAAACAAACACTGAGACAACAGAGTGAAAATTTTGTGAAAAATTATCTAGTAATTTTAATTTTGTATAACCAACACAAAAATAACTAAAATTATATTTTCTATGAACATAAATAATTTTGCAACGCGTAGGTAGTTATTTAGCATTATAAAGATAGCTTCGGTTTAAATAAGATACGACTATATCAGGCATGTTGTGATAAGAATGAAATGAAAATGTAAATTAGAATGCTGTATAATATCCAAATATAATTAACTAACTCATTTTCATTATAATAGATTTAAGGTTATAGTAGAAGTCTTGTCAAAATTAATGCTGAATACGCAAATAAATATAAAATATTTTTTCTAAACAACGGATTGTTCGTGGTGACCTCACATTTTTCAGTCTTCTAAGCTCTCAAATAAAGAGACTAAAAATAAACCACTATGATGTGGTTCATATGGCTAGAAAACGATGTTTTGAATATTTTATTAACAATTTACATATTTTGGTACACTCTGTTAAGAATGAGCTTATGCTCAAAATAGTGATAAAAAAAAATAAAAATAAATATATACTTACCTATGTATTAGATAAGTAAACATTTATCTGAACATTTTATTGTTGGATACCATTAAATGGCGAATTCCGTTTGTTTGTGATTTCTCTCAACATTTTTAGGAGGTGACGATTTTCCAAGTACTTATGTAATTTGATAATGTTTGATAATTTTGAAATATACTCAAGATTATTTTTTTAACTAAATAAAACATTCTTAAAATAATTCCTTGAGATTCGTTTGTTACTAGTTTTATAGAAATTTGAAAATTTGGTCTATTATTTATTAAGCTTATTTTGTTTTTATTATGTTACTGCCTTTAACCAAATTCATAAAGTCATGGATGTTAATTTACGATTGTTTGTGTGATTTATAGTTTGGATTGTGTCGTAAATACCTTCTGTGCCTAAATTATTAGCTGAATTTTTGATCCAAAAACCAAATTAGGTAGAATTTTTGTTGTTGTTGAAGGTGCTTACATGAAAACTTCCAACTCAAATTGTTTTGCTAGTTTTTCAACAGGCAAACTTGACGAAGCTTAATTTTTCTCAATTATTTCATTCTAAAGGTTACGTCTATTGAAAAATTTTCAAAAAATTGTGTGTTCAACAGTTTTCATGTAAACATTGACCTGATCAAGAAACGATTTACCATATTTTATAAAACTAAATTAATTTTGAATGAATTTATGAAAGGTGTTTACTGTTTAGGTACATGTTTAAAAAAATTATTAATGAGTATTTTATATTATTGAAAATAGACTAATACTATTGACTGACACAAAAATTATCGCGATAATTTCAGATCGCGATTTCAATTTCATTTTAAAGATGACATTAAAGTAAAATAATTCTACTTCACTTATATTTACTGCCTTTCTTGTATTTCATGATTATCGAGTTTGTACAATTAGATTACATACGATAATCAAATTATAAAGTGCGGTAATCCTGAAAGTATTACAATCGTATTGTAACAGATTGAATAAAATAACTACAAAATTCCGAATTTGCGATTAGCTAGTTTGTGTCTATCATAAGGTAGATAGTTTAGCTCAAGTTTCAGAGATTATTATTTTGAAATCTGATACATATTAGCTGTGGGTCTCAGTCGATATGGCATATTTCATTACGGAATATGAAAAAACGGTATATTTCAAAACGGCATATTTTAAAATGGCTTGTGGTACATTACGGCATATGGTACATTAGGGCATAAGGTTACACTACGGCATGTATGATTTGACAAATTTTAAATTTAAAAACGTTTAATATTTTTTTAATTTCCAAACCTATATATCAGAAATCAGAATGTATTCATTTGAATTACAACAAACGCAGGCACGTAAAATTCGATTAAATACAGAAGATCAATTCGCTTTTAATAATGCACTTGATTACGTTGTAAATGCGTTGAAAAGTGTAGGTATAAAAAACGTTTAACAGTTGTTACATTTTTGTTTTGTGAATAGTATAAATTCTAAAAGCAAGCTGTAATTAATCAAATGGACTGATTTTTTAATAAGAGATCGGCGTAAAATTCACAAGCCGGTAAAAAACAACAAAAATTAAAATTAAAATCTGGATTTCCCCACATATCTTCGTGAAAAAAACTCTTAAAGAAGGCTATAAAAACAATCATTACAAAAATAAAATAAAAAATCGGCGAATTAATAAGCGAATTAGCTAAACCTTGCTTATTATCGATATTCATAGAAAATTTGTTCCATCTACTTATTTGCAAATATTTTATTTGATAAAAACCTACATATATACATTACGACTGAACGAAGAAGCTAAAGGGCTACTTGACGTATGTTTAATTTTAAAATTAGATTGACATACAAATTTATTTCCATTGGAAGAAATTTAATTTTAAGCGAAAGAAAAAGTTGATAGCTGAAGAAAAATTCCAATAGGTGAAGGACAATTTAAGTAAATAAAGAATAATGAGGGGTGACTTTTCAAAAGGGCGTATTTCCATTCAAAACTATTTTTCAGAAAGTGGAAAACCTTGCAGGGTGCTTGAATAATAAAATTATTTAATTTTGCCTTTTGATCATTAAAATTAGTTCATTCATCGAAACAAATGAATTTTTTTTTAATTTTATGTTTTTCGAATGTTCAGCTCTTCTTAAAAAAGGAAAGTTAGCTTTTTTTGTCAATATTTTGGCACTAAGCCCGTTTATAAAAAAATAGCACTTTTTGAAAAAAAAAAAAAAAAAATTTAAATTTTGTTACATTTTTGAAGACTGTTTTCGATTGTTTAGATTTTGTGGGGAAATGTATTTTAACCTTCTGAACCGGAATCCGTAATAAAATCACGATTAACCAAAAATGGAAATACGCCTTTTTGGAAAGTTACTCCTCTCTTCTACTAATTGAGCGGAAATTCTGTTAGGTGAAGGTTTAAAGGAAAATCCGTTAAGTGAAGGCAAATTTTATTAAAAGAATGGATTTCGGCATAATTGGTTAAGAAACAGCCAAGTTCCATCCTAATTAGCATATTATAGAATTTTTTCTAAACACCATTTTAGAACCCTATTTTCGTCAAATATGTTGAATTTCACTGTAATCGGTTAGGATTTTTTTTTAAATACTTATAAACGAGTTCATACCAGTGTTTCGAAAAAAATCATTACTAAAATAATAAAAATCCTTGAATAAATTGGGGATAAGCCAATTATGTTGCTAAATTTTGATGTTGGTACAAAGTTGGTTCCTTCTTTAAAAATAATTCCAATGAATAAAAATAAACCTGAAGGACTAATATAGTACATATGTTTACTTTTAAAATTAGATTTAAATAAAAATTCAACATTAATTACGATGATCAATCTGGAATACACCAGAATAATTTAATGTTTGATTATAAATATTAAGCACTTCCCGATTATATCTTCGTATTACTAATATTTTTATTTCCGTTGGAGAATAAATTTAATTTCATTAAGTGAAGGAAAATTATATTAAGCGAGTTGATTTTTTCAGTTGATAATTAAAACCATTTTAGAATCCCATTTTTATCGCACTTGTTGAATTTCATCATAATCGGTCATGAAATAGCCAAGTTCCATTAGAATTGGCCATATCCCAGAATTTCATTTAAAAAAAAACATTTAAATACACATTTTCATCGCACTTATCGAATTCTATCATTATCAGTTAAGAAATAGCCGAGTTCCATCATTATTGGCCATGTTCCAGAATTTCATCTAAAACTCATTTTAGAACACATTTTCAATATATATATATATATATGTCGAATTTCATCAAGTTTAAACTTTAAAATGTTATTCATCATAATCTGTTGAGAAACAGCTAAGTTCCACAAAAAATTGGCTATATTCCAGAACTTCTACTAACACTCATTTTAGAGACCCTTTTCCATCACATTTGTCGAATTTCACCATAATCGGTTAAGCAATAGCCAACTTCCATCATAATTGGCCATATTCCAGAACTTCATCTAAAATCAGTTTTAGAAACCCATTTCCATCGTAAATGTTGAATTTTATCATATTCGGTTAATAAACAGCCAAGTTTCACCCTAATTGGCCAGATTTCAGAACTTCATTGCACTTGTCAAATTTCATCATAATTGGCTAAGAAATAGCCAAGTTTTAGAATATGCCATATTGTACTACATGCCATATTGAAATATGACGTCGTGTACTTTATACCATAGTGCACCAAATGGCGTATTGAAATATTCTGTTTTGAAATATGCCACGTTGAACGGATTTCATTAGCTGTCTGTAACCCAATTTAACAAATTTGTTACTTGCAAGTACTTATGAGTGATACCCACGCAACCACTACACCATCGATTTAGTATGAGTAGCTGCGACATGGATAAATTAAATTTAGTTTTCATTTTGCACTGGGTTCGACTCTGAAAATGTTTTCCTTGCTCGAATATTAGTACTAAGTAGTTTTATTTATTTAAAAAAAAAAAATATAAGATAATTTCTAAAATAAGGGCTTTAATTTTTCGATATTTTACTACTGAAATAAACATATCTTTGAAATATTATAGTGATTAAATATTTAATAAAATATATCTTTAAGTATTGAGATCAAACAAATTGGTCAAATGTGCAAAACACATATTTGAGACTACTTAGCAGTTGAGCAGTAAGAGTGGTGTGTTAAAAAAGAAACGGAGTCATGACTTTAGATTTCGTTGTCTATCACAAAAGCCATTTAACCAGTGGTTTAATAGTTTTAAAGGCGGTCGCGAAACTATTGACATTGAAGAAATTCCCGGTCGCCGATCAAAAGTCGCCGAAATAATAAAAGTGAAGATTTTTCGATTGACTGTCAAGGCGGTTGCTGAAATGAATATTTGTTGGATTCTTAATTTGGTCCGAAAATGAGCCCAATAGCATCAATGAGTCAAAACATGCTAAACGAGGTTTCTGCGATTGAAACTTTTTTACACTGCATCGTAAAGGGTGGTTATACTTGAGCAATACTTGAGCTAGGAATGGACTTGAAAGTAACATGGAAAGGACGCAGATTCGAGACAATTGCAAAAGTTTTTTGATGCTTGGTGTTTGGTTTACTTTCTATTTTATTAAAAATTGAATTGAACATTGAATTTAAAATCGAACTTACAGTAGCCTAAAAAGCATTCAATTATAATTAAATACTGCTTTTCATCTAATTTGCATAAAAGCAAGCTATACAATTTTAGGAAATGTATTGTTGTTGTGGTATAATGATTTCCGGACAACAATATCTATATAAATAAAGTAAGTTTTTTGGTTTTCAAAATAAATCCATTCGTGATTGAAGTCATCTTAATTTTTCTTTTGGCAGTGTACCAGCTTGTGGTCAAAGCCTAATCTTAGCCAATTTAATCTAATTGTTCTTATTACTCAGTTAAGTTCATTTTGGATATTATACAAATATTAGGAACTAAAATAAAAAATAAAATAAAACCTTAAAATATAATCGAACCCTGATATGGATGTTGTTTCAACTAAAATATTAATAAAATATAAATATACATGTTTATAATCTTCCAAAAACGAGTCCTTTTTACCTAAGAACAATACGATAATCACCCGTAAAATTTCGTATAAATTACACAATAATTTTAATACACAAAATTAAAATTAAACAAAAAAAAAATGTTGACAATATGTTGAATAATTAAATAAATAAATAAAAAACCATATATTGTGATAAAAATATAATTAATTAAAATTAATATTTTTTTTTTGGCAATTTCTACTTTAAAGATAGGGATTTAAAAAAAAAATTAAATTTGCAATTAGCGACAATACAAAACAAAAAAAAAATCATTATTAATAAATATATTAATTCATTACATTTACGTAAAAACAAAAATCCTTAAAATATTTCATAATCATTAATTAACAAAATTTACTTATCATAAACAAAAATTTGCTAACATATCGCTCCTAAAATTAAATTAAATCAAAACTATATCAAAAACCTTCTTAAAAACACAAATCTTAAATAGAACTCGATATTTTAATTAATTTTTAAACAAATATTTGATTTAGATGTATATATACAAAAAAAAAAACACTTAATAATTAGAAATGTAATTAGAAAAACTTATAAAGTTAAAAAAAAAATAGAAATATTTTAAACAAACCAAAAGTCTGTTAATTCTAGCACATTTATTACAAAAAATGAGAAAAATAAAATCGTTATTATTAAATTTTAAATTAAACAAGAAAAAAAAAATTTAATCGTCTTAAATTCTATTATTAAAAATATACACAAAAAAAAAAAAAAAAAAAAACAGAAAAGATTTTCATTAAAAAAAGATTATTTTATAAAAAGTAAACTACATGTTGTTTTATTAATGTTTGGAAAAATGAGATTTGAATAAAAATGTGAGTGAAACAGTATTCCGGAGATTCCCTGAGGAAGAAGATTGCGATTATTACCCCATTTGTCATAGTCGTGATAGATATCGCTTCAAAGAATGATGTATCATTTAATTTTTTCAAGTTATAAGAAAAGATTAAAGTGGAAGAAAAAAGTAAGACGTATTTTTATTTTTTTGGTTTTTATTTACAGTATGTTCAAAAAATACGTGTCCCGTTTCATTTCTTAAGGAGTAATATAATCTTGCTACGTATCGTTAAGCATCCCGCAAAGATCCATGTTTATGGATGCTTCTCTTCTAAGGGATTTAGACGGTTAATCATATTTACGAGAAACCCGGACGCCAAATTTATGGTCGAGTTATACAAAAAGGGTTTATTGAAATCTGCTGAAAAATTATATGGGCCTAACAATCACGGCTGGATTCTGCAAGAGGATAATGATCCCAAACACCGAAGTCATCTCTGTAGCAGCTAGAAGGAACAAAATGGTATAACAACATTAGATTGGCCGTCGCAAAGCCCAGATGTAAATCCCATCGATAATGTGTGGTCGTTTATGAAGACAAAGCTAAAAGGGGAAAAAATACATACAACGAAAGCAGCTTACTTTGGCGCTGAAATGGATTTGGTGTGATCTTAACTTGAAATATGCGCAAAAATTGAGCAAAAGTTACACACGAAAATGCCAGGTGATAATAGATAACACCAGTGACTAGACGCCTTAATAAAATAATTGCGAAAACAGTTGATTAGAGTACCTTAATTTGATATTCGTTATCTAAGGCGTTTTCATTGGTTTTTGTTTAGACTCGTATTTTTCGAAAATATGTACACTGTATTTGTAATGCCGTGCGATCAAGAATTCAGTGGCTGCGCAGTTTATGCAGCAAGTCGCAGAGTGCAGCTAAATCGAAACAAACTGGCCAAAAGTCCAAAAAAAAGTTTCTAAACGGGTTTTGTTTTCCATTTGGGTGGCTAAAGTACATGTCTAACGTTCAGGAATCACTCACATTTCCTTCTATCTGCTCTAGGATATTAGTCACAGCGCTTCGCTTGTTAAAAGTAATACAGAAAACCGAAAGCGCAACCAATTCTTATCGGACAAAATGGAATCAACTTCTAAAAGTAGGTAATACATGAAAATAAATTTTAATGTTTTAATTTTGAAAGTATCAAATATCAAAAAAGCCAATAATTATAGTCGATTTTGATCAATGTCAAACTTTAAAATACGATTTGTAATTATCAAAAAGTTGTGTTGTTCTGTCGTGTTCGATTGTAAAACTTATCAGAGGTTGTAGATGAAAGTATTATCTTTCAAATAAAAACAAAAATTGGCTGCATCTACGGATTTTATTGAAGTTTTTGAAAAATAAGTTGGGAACAAATTATTGAGAGATTTTTTTGTCATTTTTTGATTAAATTTTTTTTTTTTTTTCAAAATGAGTTTTATTTAAGAACATATTCTCCATTATTATTTATGATATTTTGCCATTTTTGGGGAAGTTTGATAATTCCATCGGTATAGAAGTTTTAGGGTTTATTGGCGAGAAACTTGGCCAAGTGATTTTTACAGTCCTTTTTTGAAGCCAACCTTAGACCATCAAGGGAGTTTTGCAGAGATCAAAACAAATGGTAGTCAGAGGGTGCAAGGTCTGGGCTATACGTTGAGTGCATCAAAATTTCCCAGCCAAGCTCTCTCGTATGTGGTCTGGTGTTGTCATGATGGAAAACAACAAGCTTTCTTTTGATCAGTTCTGGTCGGTTTTATGGAATTACTTGCTATAGTCTGGTTAATTGCTGACAGTATAGATTAGAATCAATCGTTTGACCAGGTTCTAGGACCTCATAATGTACGATTCCCTTCTAATTTCACCATACATACAGCATAACCTTGTTGGGCGTCAATCCTGGCTTTGAAGTCGTTTGTAGTGGTTTACCTTTTTTTTGACTATGATCTTTTTCGAACGACATTCTCGTATTTTACCCACTTTTAATCACCAGTAATGATTTTCTTGAAAAATGAGTCGATTTCTTTGCGTTTCAGTAGCAATTCGCTGTTCGAAATTCGGTCAATAAAATGTTTCATCGACAATTCCTGCGACACCCACGTTGAGCTTGATTGTGTATCCAGCCTTATGCAAATGGTTTAAAACTGTTTTGTGATCGATGTTTAATCCCTTAGCAATGTCAGGGCAGCTTATGTGTCGGTCTTCTCGATTTTTTGTAAGATTTGAGGAGGCGGGTTGGAAGGGGTTAATTTTGCAATTCTAACTTCAGATTCGTAATCAACAACTCAAAACATCTCTGAGTGCCGACATTGAGATCATTTACTTGAGTTTTTGCCTTTTGGTCAGCTTTTTTGGAATCGGCCGCACTGTGACTGGTCAAAAATTAAGATTTTCAGCCAAAGTTGCGCATTCCGTCGGATTAAAATGCAGTAAATAAAGTTAGGCTGCGCAGTTTACGCAGTCACGTCATTAAAACGGATGCATAAACTGTAAATGTAATTTTTTTATTTTTTATTTTATTTTATACATTATATTTGGTGAAATAAAATAAAAAACACGATTTCTCTCAATTATTCATAATCACGGAAAATGTTTAGTTCTCACCGTGCAGTCAGGCAGCCGGTCGTATAAAAATGCAGCCAACATTTTTTGCATTCCGACTGCTTTTTGATTTTTTTGTACTGCTTGGGGTAAATTTTGTTATGCCCGTATACATATATGTCATGCATAAAGACAAGTAGTTTTTCTTCCAGAAATAAAAAACTTGGCTTTTTATTTTTCCATTTCTCTGCACTTTATCTATACCGCGATTTTCACAAATATGTTTTTTAGAAAGAGAGCATCGAGCCACTTTTCTGCCTTATTAACGACCATTCATCCGTTATTGAGATATAAATAAACAGGTGAAAACGAAAGAATGATTTTTCATGTACCTAAGATCCAAGTGGTGGTGGATGGGGCGGCTTCCGTTTCTCATACATTAAACGCTGGTGTCCCTCAGGGATTTGTCTTATTCCCTATACACTTTTTCTTATCTTCACATACTAATAGAACACTTTTCTCGTCTTTTCCTTTTCTCATTTCGTTTTCATCGCGAAACAACATTCTCGTAGAGGGCGTAAAGATTTGTTTTCAAAGCTTGATTTGAGCATGATGGCATTACAATTCTCAAATGGAGTGAGACAAACTGAGGTTGAATTCAACTTAAACAAGTTTCACTCTTACTCTTATACTTTCACCGTCAAAAACGATAAATATATGAACCATCTTTGAATATTGGTGGCTCCAGTGTGCGCACTTGTAGGAGTCTTGGTTATTTACGACGGTGTAACTATTTTGGCAAATAATTCACATATTTTGACTGTCCACATTGAGACGTACAAACTTGAACTCCTATTTACAAAAACCAATAAGTTCCAAAGCTATTTCTCTTCAAAGAACGCATTTATGGGTTGGAGTGAGGTTTTCTCGGTGGCTTATAGCTTACACAAATTCAAACTTAATATCAAAAATAAAATTCTTGAAGACTGAATTCCCGATTGCACGTAAAGGCTTATTAAGGAGCAAATTCCTTAGTGGTACATCTTGACAAAAAACAAAAAATAAATAAATTAATTAAAAAGTAAAATGTTTATGTAGTTCGTACAATAACTCAAAATATATAAAAAAACTTAACTCAAACTTTAAATGTGATATTTTAACATTTCGATTTTTGCAGATATAATATTCTTTTTTAATTTCACAGATACGAGTATGGTCTCTTGATTTTAAAGGACAAATTAATAGAACTTTAGAGTCAGAAATAATTCCTGCTTTGGCAATCGCAAAGAAATGATTGCAAAAGATATCTTTCAGTATTTTTTTTTATTCATTTTTTAAATTGTCTAAATCCATAGTTTTTCAAAGTAAAAATTGCCTATTTGCTCCTCTGGGGCTTATGCCTTAAATATATATCGTCATGTCCAAATAAATTTTAATGCTAATTTCGACTTCATTTTTTTTTAAATAAAGACTTCCCAAGCATGTGGCAAGAATTTTTATTAAAAAAAATTAAGCCAAATTGAACATTAAAAACTTAATACGCCGCCACTGCAAAATAATAACGATTTGTAGATGTAATATATGTATACTCTTATTTGTATACGACGATATGTAATACCAAAATTTTGGGCAGAAAACTTCTTATTGACGATTGGAGCATCACAGATTCCACCTAGTGGAACATTTTTAAACTGAGCTACCTGATAATTTGACGTTCGAAATTATTGTAAACAATTCCAATTTTGAACTGTAAACACAATTTTTACTTACCTGATTGCTAATAATTGTAAATAATTCCAATTTTGGACTATAAAAACAATTTTTAAATACCGCATTGCTAAATTTTCTTTCGTCGCATTTGTGACAAATGTCCTTTTATCAGGTGCATTATTTTAACTTTTTTCCTCGAGAGGCGCTTTCTCTACTTTAACAATCGTCAATAGAATATTGATGGCAAAGTATTTTACACGACCGAACTTAATTAAGCAGATTAACATTTTTGATTGAAATTTTAAACCAAATTTGATCAAATTTTGGAAAACATTAAAAATTGCTTCGGTTTTAAAAGACCAAAGTATTGAAATCCTGCCAAAAATGAAAAAAAATTCAAAAATTGAGTTGATTTTTGATGATGGTATGAAGCATAATAGTATGATGTTATGATGGTATAATGATATGCTGGTTTGTATATAAGAATAGTGATGGTGTAATGGTATGACAGTGATGGTACGATGTTACGATGAGAATAAAGGTAAGGTGGATTAATCATAAATATACATCATGGTGTGATGGTTAGACGATACTATGGTACGATGTTATGATTGTATGATGGTTTAACAGCATAGTGTCATGATGGTATAATGGAATAATGGTATGATGGAATGATTGTTCCAGTTTATGATGGTACGACCATAGACATTCATACTAGATTTCTCATTTCATTATAACTAAAGGAAAAAAACAAAACTTCTGATATCTCCAATGGTATCGTTGAGTTGTACCTATATTTTATAAGACAATGATTTTAGAATGCGTTGCAAATATAATACGTATATGCAATACACCGATAACATTTGAATGAAAATTTTTTTTTTTTTTTTTGTGTTTTTAGTCAAATGAGAAATCTATTATAATTGTCTATGGTACGACGGTAAATATATGCCGGTATGATTGAATGTTGCTATTATGGTATGATAGTGAATAGGTTTTGAGTTGAAATTGTGTTGGATTTGAGTGAGTAAGTTCGGTTAGTGTATTTAACTTTCGAATCGAGTTAATCTGGGGATTAAGTTGGCGAATAAGTGTGGAGTTGAGCAGAAGGTTGAGATTTTGTTTGAACCTAAGTTGGGTTATCGGTTAATTTGGTAATTAGGTTTAAGATGGTGTTGCGAACAGAGGTTGAGTTGTAAAATTGAATTGTAGGTTGAGCTAAATATTGAATTCAGAGGTTCATTTCGGGATCAATTTGGGAGTTCAATTAATCAAGGCCGAAGTTCTGATCAACTCAAGAGGTTCCAGCCATAAGAATGGATTCCTACTAATTCAGCTGCGCTCCTTCTTTTTCGACAGAGCGTATTTTCATTTTGTCCTAAAGACCACAAAAACGTGTTTTTAAAATATAGGACATTTTAATATGAAATTATCTGATAATTTCCATTTTGCTTTTAAGTGTCTCACATCCACTTTATATATATAAGTACATATATAGGACAAAGTTAACTTAACTTCTACAATCTTGCGGGTTATTGTCACAACAATGGTATTACATATTGGCAATGTGGTATGAGTTCCAATATGATCGAACGGGTAACGATATTGCCAGCGGATTGATCAACATTTTAATGGCGGTATTAAAACATTAAAAGACAATGCTGGTGTAATAAAAATTATATTGTGGTCAGATTCCTGTGTTCCGAAAAACCGAAATTGAATTACATCTTTACCCTCCCCAAAACAGTCTCGAGACTGTAGCGCAGTCACGTAATAACGCAAAAGTTAGATTACATGAAAATATAAGACAAAGTCGACGGACGGAGCAGAGCGCATGCGACCAAATACTAAAATTAAATTATTTTCAATATTTCTCGCAAGAACGGATTGAAGTGTCACTTTGTGATGAGAAAAAAAAATACAAAATGAAAGACATTCTTGGGAACTAAAGTTATACAAATTAAAATGACGCCAATCACATTAAGACCCGAATTTATAGTCGTTGCTACAACTATAACTACTGTTAATAGTAACAGTTTTCGTATTTATAAACCTCACTATAAGATTTATTTGTAATGTAACAATGGTTATAGTGATCAAAATCCATCACTATAAACGTTGCTACATATCCAAGACAAGAAAGTAAATTCGAAATTCGCGGTATCAAATTTTATACATGATTTTAAAATGATTTTCGAAAATCGTTGCTATAGCAATAGCAATAGTTACGACAATAGAGGCGCATTTTATTTGACCATTTGCAAAAAAAGTGCTTGTATCCAATACCAATTTGCTATTCGTGAATACCCACTGTACTTGCGGTTTTCAAAAATCCAATAGTATTTTTTAGCAGGGACGCGATTCCGAAATGAATACCAATTTTGAATTTGGCAAATAAAATAGGCCTTTAAAAGCATCCTTGTGTTCAATCGGGCAAAAATGATAAAAAATATCACGATTTTTTTTATCGCGTTTGCCATGAAACGCACTCATTTATCACGAAAAAAAATCAAGTTTTTTTTCAGTTCTAGCTGTCAGAAGAAATTAATTTTGGTTTTTGATTTTCAGTTAATTGTGTACAATATTAAAATATAATTTTTATTAGAAATAATATTTAAAATTATATAAAATAACCAAATTCAATTTATAGTTAAGAAAATTTAATTCAAAAATTGACGTTATCGGTTTTATTGTTGTTTGGAAAACCCATTGACATTTAAAATCAATTTATCATTTTTTTATACATTTTGGCTGTTCAATCGGGTTTGACGTACAGAATTACGGAATAAAGTTAAAGTGTCTAAAATATCATGATATTTTTTATCATTTTTGCCCGATTGAACACGTCCATAGGATGTATACAATTCGATACGAATTTCGAATTTACTTTGTAGCAACGTTTATAGTGATGGATTTCGATCACTATAACCATTATTATATTAAAAATAAATCTTATAGTGAGGTTTATAAATACGAAAACTGTTACTATAACAGTAGTTATAGTTGTAGCAACGACTATTGTAGTGTTCCATTGGAAACAATTTGCTACTTGCAAGTACTTGTGAGTAGATGTCCAATGGAACGCGAATTTTCGTGACAGTAGTAAAATATAACCTCAATTTAAATAAAACTGGTAGATTTTGATAAAAAATACATTATTGTATTAATAATAATACGTAATAAAACATTAAACAACAAAATAATTAAAATATTTTTGCGATTTTAAAATTGCCGTGTCGCATCACAAACAAACAAATTTTTTTTTTTAACCCTAATCCAACCAGCATATTTTTGTTATGTCAGTACATTCAAATTCTAATCAAATAACTTCCTAAATTTTTGCAAAGGATGCCAAGTACGTTGTATGGAATATATGGAAATGTTTTAAAATAAAATACATACAAGTTTATAACTAAATTAACATTATTTTGCAAATCGATGCATTTATCAAATGAACCAAAAAGCACACTTTTGTTGGATTAGGGTTAAAAAAATGACATTCCCCACAAACAAAATGGGTATAGAGCCATCTATTAGAATTTTTTAAACTAAAATCCCTCTTCCGTTAATTTTGTGCGTAACTACTTCTCAACTACACCATCGTTTGAGCATGAGTAGTTGCGAGTAGATACAAGTACTTGTGAGTAGTTTACTCAGGCCAATGGAACACAGCAAATAAATTCGGGCATTGAATTTGACAAATAAAATAGGCCTTATAAATTCGGAGGCCCGAATTTATAGTCGTTGCTACAACTATAACTACTGTTATAGTAACAGTTTTCGTATTTATAAACCTCACTATAAGTTTTGTTTGTAATGTAACAATGGTTATAGGAGGATTTTTCAATTAGTAAGAGAGTTCGCATATAGATGGTGTGTCTGGGATTTAGTATTAAAAAAATTAAGTAAATATTAATAGAACTAATTTGAAATACTGCAGATACAAACGTCTCATCACAAAAACTAATAAATTATCTTTATAAAATAACAATATTCGTATCTTGACATGTTTACTGAGAAATACACCTCTAAATTTATTTTAAACAAAATAGAAAAATATCTTCCAATTATAGTTAAAATGTATTCATTAACACTTTATAAATGAAAAGCTCTTATAAAATTCCAATAAATCAAGAAATATCATTCATAAATAACAATTTATTTACACTTGTGTTACATAGGAATTCTTATGTAAATGTTTGACATTTGAGATTTTGTCCCAGGACAACGACGCACCATACAGCAAACACTCGAAGTAAAAATTCCTCCTATAGTGATCAAAATCCATCACTATAAACGTTGCTACAATATATCCAAGACAAGAAAGTAAATTCGAAATTCGTATCGAATTTTATGCATGATTTTAAAAAGATTTTCGAAAATCGTTGCTATTGACGATTGGAGCATCACGGATTCCACCTAGTGGAACTTTTTTAAACTGAGCCACCTGATAATTTGACGTTCGAAATTGTTGTAAATAATTCCAAATTTGATCTGTAAACGCAATTTTTACTTATCGGATTGCTAATAATTGTAAATAATTCCAATTTTGGACCATAAAAACAATTTTTAATTACCGCATTGCTACATTTTCTTTCGTCGCATTTGTGACAAATGTCATTTTATCAGGTGCATCATTTTAACTATTGTCCTCGAGAGGCGCCTTCTTTACTTTTACAATCGTCAATTTGAGGTAGTTTACACCACGAAATATTTAGTGGACTGACCTAAATGGCGACCTATTTTAGTCCACTTACCAACCGTTTACATCACAATAAATATAGGTCGCATTTGGTCCAAACGTCAAAAATTAAAATATTTCAATAAATGTTTTTATATTTAATATTATATCATTTTGGCATTTATTGATTTTAATTTTAATATTTTTATTTGTATTCATTATTTGTGCTGTAAAAATGATAATTAATAAATCGCATCTATTGAAAAAATCGAAATTCCTTAGGTCGAACCGTTTACACCATATTTCTAGTTGACCTATTTTAGGTTAGGTCACACATTTTACTTGCCTAACCCAATTTGGGTAACAAGCGTTTACACCAAGTGACCTATGCAGTTTAGGTCGAATATAGTGTATAGTCCGGGACTAAATATGGCGGTGTAAACTTAGCGACT
The DNA here is from genome assembly GCA_963556165.1 of Tipula helvola. NCBI lineage: Eukaryota > Metazoa > Arthropoda > Insecta > Diptera > Tipulidae > Tipula > Tipula helvola. Next base: position 150,965,243 of record OY744483.1, read on the forward strand.
ATAAATTCGGGCCTAAATGAAAATCAGTGAAGTTAGCCCGAAATTTAGGTTCGTTTCTTGACTAAAATGTAGCTATAATCCAGAAAAAGTGTAATGTCGTATAAAATGTAGCACCATCCCGAAAAAAATGTAAATATAAAATTTAACCGATTCTAGAAAAAATTATGTAGAAAAAATGTTATTTGCCACTGTTTTTATGGTCAAACTAATTTTGTTACATAATTGCAGATAGGAACAGGTCGGTCGTTGACATTCAAAGAGGAATGACGTGTTTTTGTCGTCCTCTTAGCAAATTTAATTTAATTTTATTATTTGTTTTAGTCATAAATAGAGTTTTTATTTAATTAATTAATTAGTGTTTATTTTGTGTCTATTTAATTAATTAATTAGTATGGTGCTAAGTTTGTGAAATCAGTGGAAGTTAAATAAGTGAATATGGAAAATGCAATCCACCGGGATGCATTTGTCAGGTTATGTTTTGGATTTATAGCGATGAAGTCTAATTTCTTGATTCCTTGCATTATAATGCATGCTTTAATATTTGTGTGGTCCATTATGTAGATCTTAATTAAAATTAAAATCGGGAAAATTGTATAAATGCAGTTGAATTTATTTACATTTCATGCACGGACGCGTCTTATTTTTTTTATTATGTAGAGATTGAGAATACATGTATGCATTGGATTGTATGAAAATACATAATGTATTATGTATGAATGGATGATGTATCTATTTTCTCATGTGTGTGAGCGGTTGAGTATGTAGTACGGTTCTATTATGTGGTTTATTTTACTTGTCTCATTCTCTGTATTCGATGCATTCATGAACGAGACAACTGTGATGATTATGTTTGCCGACATGAGGCATTTCCATCTCCTTCTCGATCGTGTTGGTGTTTGTTATGTGTGAATGGGTGAGTTATATAAGTACGAGCGCAAGGCAAGGAATGCAAGAGATATAGTATAGTTGGTCTTTCTCTTATCGTAAGAACGTGAACATTAAACATGTCATTTGGTTCTTATGATTTTATTCGCCTTTTCACGCAGAGTATTTGACATCTGGTGAACGGTTTTACAACTACGCCAAAGGTGATCAACCGGTAAATAAATGTATAATTAGACATGTTTCTTTGTGAATTTATTTCGAAATAATCGTTTTTTTGCAATTAAAACATTAAATTCATTTAGAAAGATAATTAATTTATCAATAATATTTCAATTTAAATATAAAAGCGGTACATAAATAACCGGTTATCACCCTTGGCTCGTAAAAATCGTGGCGCCTCTTGCGGCGCTTTAAAGGCGAATATGCAAGGTGGATGTGCGTGTGTAGCTAAAGGAGAATTTTCGTTTGGTATTGAGAACTATGGGCTATCTCATTTACGCAATACCTATTGGAATTTGGTATAGAGTAAAGAAGGAGAAAACCAAAATGGAAAGTATCGCGATAGTAATATACAATTTATGAATATTTTGTGTTATCAAAATGTACATAAATTGTAAATTTTTATATAAATCACGCAATTTAATAATTAAAATAGATGTGAATTTTTTAAAATGATCCGTAAATTGATTTTAAATCGATTACGTCGAGTTGTAGGTATGTAGAAATTGCCGATATACCAGCGGTGTTCTCTAGTAATCGTGCGCCGAACGACTAAGCAATTTTTGCTTTTGATTGTATTTTTTATTCTAAAAAATCTAAAAACTTTATTATGATATGCATATAAAAAGTTTTTCATAATTAATTATTATTAAAAATGTATTTGTATTAGATTTGTAATATGTAATTACAATAATGTCAAATAATATTGATGATCAAAATCCGAAGCAGAACACCCAATGCGCACAATCAGGAAATGCCACTGCATGATTGGGATTCAAATCGGACGTTTTATACAATAGTGTTTACTTATATTTCTAATCGAAATGAGAACTTCGGGTGAACTGGTGAATTGGATTATGACTTAGTAATCTAACAGGAGCTGAACTAGCACTAGATTTCCGGAAGTTGGAACCACGACCCTAAATCAGCTGGGGAGGATACTTAACTGATTTTTTTCACAGAGATATTAACTTATACTTTGTTTCAGTGTCTAAACTTGAATTTAAATCTTCTTGTTCGGTTTATTGGGCTACCATAAAATCGTCATGCGGTTGAATTGCTAATGTGTGCGGGGGATCTTTTTCATCATGCACAGTGTCTGAGAGGATGTGTTGGCTAAGCTGCTGTGGAGTGATCTCAGTTGATGTTTTGTCAGTAGTTGTGGTGGTCCGATGACACAAATTTGATTTTTGATTTTCATAGCATATCATATAAAAACAAATTGGATTATTTTGATTAATATATGTATTAGAAATAAATGAATAATTGATTGCTTGATTTGAACTTTCAGTGATATTAATGAATAGGATGATGCATTTAATTAATTATTTATACTCTAGCAATTCAAACTGTTAATTGGTACCTCTCTAAGTTTTACATGTTTCACCGTTTGAATTTTTAAGGCATGTGTATATGAGCACCAATGGGAAATTATTGGAATGACTAGTTGTGATTGTGATGAAGGAGGTTATCAGTTAGCTGATATTCTAATGTTTGATAATCTACTGTAGTCTTACTTGGGATTTTGCAGCGACATTGCTGTGTGTTTTGATGCCGTTTGGACTAGTGCAAAACAAGTTTGTTATGATAGACTGGTTCTGGTAATAATGTTGAAACTTTATTTTACTTTAATTAATTTTTAAGGTCAACTGATAAAAGTAAGAAGAAATTATTTTCGGTCTTATTTTGAGCATAAATTACATTTTTATTCTTATAACAATTATTATTCCAGTTTCCAAAGTACATACATATATATTATATTTGTTTGGTTTCGTAGTATTACAGGTTAGAATTGTAACGGGCATGAAATTAATTGTAATAAAATCATTCTGGATTCAAATATTTTATGTTTAGGCAAATTACTATTTTAAATTACCAAAGTAAAACGGCTTATATGTATTTTGGTTTTGGTCTGATAGTTTCCCAGTTTAAAACTGTGGTTGGTATGAAATAGCTGAAGTCGAAGCATGGAAGGACTATAGTAAAGATAAAATGTGCGTTATACCTATCTTAGTTTTTATTTAATTATTATTGATTTTATTATATTTGTTTTATCACATTCTATTACACTCCCATCATGAGGTGGAGTTACGTAGTCCTAGGAGATCATTAAAGTAGGTGGCCGATACTAACTGAATTTATAAAATTAGGTCGTCTCTGAACTACTGTACTGTTGATATCATTACTTTGTTGGTTACAGGCAAATCGGCTGTGTACATCAAGTATAATATTGGTCCTAGGACGCTGCCTTGTGAGACACCTGCGTTTATATCGTAGAAGCAAGTAGTTGCACTATTTTATTTAACCATGTATTACCTTTCAAGAAGGTAGTTTAGTTTTGAATGGAATTTTGAATTTGGAAATTTATGACTCTAAGAAATAACTTTAAATTTAAATCCTATTAATGGAGTAGCAACTATTTAATGAGAATGGGTTAATCTTGATTTTGTTTCAGAATTTCCCGCGGAATTTCATTCAGCTTCCAGAAATTTCAAGTATCCAACGAATATGTAGTTGAAATTGTGTTGTCTAGATTTGAGTATTTTTAATTTACAGCACTTCAACGCAGGCTTCATATCTTAGGAACTAATTAGCGTCTTATAATTTTAATTTTGGTTACTGGTATTATTAACAATAATTCATTACAGATCAGCGCCCATTACAGATTAAATTCCTAGAATTTTAGAGGCAGATTTAGCTGAAATTTTACATCTATTATAGTTTGAACTAAATTGTAGTTATAAGTACCGACAGGGACTAGTATGAAAGAAATCATGTGAATAAACAGCTGATTTCGGTGATATTTATTAGCTTTGAGTTAATTTTAAATTCATTATGATCATGATTTTCACAAGAGCCCAGGAATCTGATCCAGCAAACTAATAAAGGTGTTTTAGAGTGCAGTTTTAATTTTAATAAAATATAAAAGTAGATTAGAAATGTGTTGTCATTGTGTTGCGGCTACACTTAGGTGTCTGTAACCGGGTCAATTTATATATCATTACTAACTGAATCTATCCAAATCCTCTTTATGTTGTATGTAACAGGGTAATCAATCAATTAATCAATCATATCTAGTAACAGGTTATACTAGCGTCTTATAATTTTAATTTGGTTACTGATAACATTAATTATAATTCATTACAGGACAGCGCGCATTACAGATCAAACTCATAGAATTTACGCGTGGACTAAATTATAGTTATAAGTAACGACAGGGACCAGAATGGAGGAAATCATGTGAATGACCAGTTGATTTCCATTACATTTATTAGCTTTAAATCATATATTTATTAAGTAATATTTACTAATTACGATTTTGATTTTCAGAAGGGATCAGGAATCTGATTCAGCAAACTAATAAATATTATTTCAGAGTGCAGTTTTAATTTTAATTTTAATAAATATAAAAGTAGTTTAGAAATGTATCGTCATTGTGTTACTAACTATTGGCCAATGTGTGTCTGTAACCGGGTCAATTTCTTTCATACTAATTAAACCTATCCAAATCCTCTTTATGTTATATGTAACAAGGTGTTCGGTGAGGCCCGGCCATTAATAACTCCGGGAGATCTTGCTTAAAGCTTGGTCGAACACTTCAATCAATCAATCAATCAATAATTGCAGATAGGAACAAATCAATTATGTATTTTATATTACAGATTTAAGATATGTAGTTTTATTTTAAAATTCCTCTAAGATAATTCCATGTTTAATGTTGAAGCGTTAAGGAGCGTATACTAGAGATAAAGCTAAGTAGTGGCATATACGGCCAGATAGGCCATACTAGTACCAAGATACCCTGACACCCCATTTTCGTATCATGGGGATAAAATACTTTTTTTGTAATTTCTCTCCAAGCAGTTTTATTCATGTATGTAAATATGTGTTATGGCCATAATAGTATGGCCTATCTGGCCGTATATGCCACTACTTAGCTTTATCTCTAGTATACGCTCCTTAACGCTTCAACATTAAACATGGAATTATCTTAGAGGAATTTTAAAATAAAACTACATATCTACAACACTTTTTCTGGATAGCTACATTTTAGTCAAGAAATGAACCTAAATTTCGGGCTGAAATTTCGGGCTATCACTGACTTTTAAACGAGATATGTATTAGCTAAATTGTAGTTGTTATAACTGGAATAGTAGATTTTATGACGGAAAATTTAAATCAGTCAAAAACGAAGGTTTGCCAAATTAGGATTTAGAGCCATCAAATTATGGATCTATGGCCATCAAAAATTTTAGTTCATGTTATATAGTTTAATATTATTTTAATGTATAAACGTGCGTCGAGATTGTCAACAAGTTTTTACAGTAGTAAATTAATTTTTGCGTACTCTGCATAATTTCATCTCCGTTCCATCGAGATTGTCTTTAATAGTCGTTATTTAATAGCCAAGTTTCATATTAAGACATGGCAAATAAAAAAAAAATTAAAATTACTCAAAACTACAAAAAGGCAAATCTGTTTTTTTTTCTTAGCACGGCAGAACAGGTGGACGCAGTTTATAGTGTAATCGAGCACCACATTAAACATATTGAGTACCATAGTCCCGTATCTCTTTTCAGACATCTCGCGACTCGCGGCAATGAGACATGATAACGTACCACTTAAGTTTATGCATTCGGATTCAACAGATTTCTTTAATAAATAATAATAAAGCAAGCCTGGGGCTTAATTTTTCCAGCTTTAAGTTTACCGTGGCAACTGAGCTCTTTTCGAAATGATTGACAATTTTGTTGTCAAATTAAAAAAAATAAAAAATTATAACATAATTGAACAATACACATCAATGTACCATCCGCTGATGGTACAAGGAAATCTCAAACCTCATCAAGTTACCTACAGTGCCAATACTAAATGCCCATTGTGTGATTTCAAAGAGAAGATTAGGGACATTCAGTCAATGTTTCCCTTTATGCCTTATAATGAGGACATCGAGTTTTTGAAAGTGACCTTAAAGTTGCCGTAAGGCTTCAGAATGGCCATGCATGTAACCAGAATAAAACTCAGACGACTTATAAATAAGACATTTAGATGAACCAATGTCCGCAATATTTTTTTATGAACTTTTTTATAATAGACTCTAGTTTTTTGGTTATTATAAAACAGGGACTGGAACCGAAATGTTTTTCGTTTCGGTTTTTGGTTACGTTCCTAATTTTTAAATTTCGGTTTGGTTCAGTTCCGGGTCGGTCATTAAATATCGGTTCGGTTCCGGTTCGGCTCCAAAACCGGTTCAAGAATTGTTTGTTAATAAAAGATTTCTATTTATGATTCCAAATTTTTTATTCAAAATTTAATTAAAATATATAATAATAACGAAAAACTAAAATAGTTTATTATGTAGATACAAAAATCTGCGTAAGTCGGAAGCGGAACTGTCTAAACCGAAAAAATTACCGCCTTGGATAGTCCGATTAGTTTAATTTGCACAATTTTAAAAACTGAAAATAATTGTATACATTTTTTCGGATAGCAAAAACTTGAACCGAAACGAAACTTAATTTCGATTCCAGTTTCGGTTCAGGTTCATTTTTTTATTTTATCTCGGTTCGGTTTCGGTTTTCGGTTCATTGAAAATAGCGGATTACGGTTTTCGGTCATATATTAAATACATAAAATATGTAAACTTAAGTTTAAAAAAAAAAAAAAAATGAAATAATAAATTATTATCAAAAAAAGCTCTTTGGGGCTGTTCACAAATTACGTAACAGCCTTAGGGGAGGGGGGGGGGGGGGGGGTATTGAAAATGTTGTTACGATTTGTTACGACGGGGAGCGGGGGTGTTTTTCAAAATGTTACGTAACCAAACAATTTCTTCTTTTTTACCAAAAAATTACATAATTTTTCTGGATATTAAATTTTCATTAATTTGATAAATTAACCTAAAGAGATCTATTCAATGAAGCATCATAATAATAACTGAATTTTCTTTCCACAGTACACACTAGGTCTAGTGATTAAATAAACTTAACTGTTGTCGAGATAACTTCTACTGCGTACTTAAAGCAAAAAATAAACATTTTCAATTATTTTTTTACTAAATAAGTTATCAAAAGCATCTCTAGGACTTAAATCTTGGCCAATGTTTAGTCTGATCGTTACATTTTCGCTTTCAACAGGAAAATCGGGTAGTTATTTATTATTTTCCTTTTTATTTTAAACTTAATGAATTTTGTTATTTTTATTTGAATAAAAAATGTATTTAAAAATATTTAAAAATTGTTTTAACTTTTGTTACGTTATTCTTCTGGGGGAGGGGGGTTCCTCGCAATTTGTTACGATCTGTTATGAGAGGGAGGGAGGGGGGTTAAAAAACGGGAAAAATTGCGTTACGTAATTTGTGAACAGCCGACAGCCCCTTTTAATTTAATTTTTGTAAGTTTGTGAAAAAAATCCAAACTGGCAACGCGATTTTTGACAATCGGAATAAATGAAAATCGCGATTAACTTTTTGTCTGTCTACGGTATTAATTAGTTTTCTGTCGATAGTAAGGACTAACGACATTTATTGATAAGTTATGCATATGCCAACTTTATGATTCAAAGTTTAAAAATCGATTTCCCAACAGTTTTCCAAATGGCGCGCAGGACACTGGATAGGAATAAAATATTGCATAATAATTCCAAAGAAATTTTTCTCTACTACAACTCTACCTAACAAAAATTAAACAGAACTCGTACAAACCTACTGTAGAGCGATTGGTTCAGCTCTAGTAAGTTCTCCAGAACAGAGCTTTAAACAGGTTTTTCATTATTCGTTAAATCGGGGCTTTAAATTTTTTAAAAACTTTTTTTAAAAATACCCTATGTTCTATTTTTAAAACTTTTATTCACCACTGCTGTTTGACTCCAAAATACAAGCGAACACGATTACTACCAACTGTTATAATTAAAGAGGTGAACACGAAACTTAATTATAACAGTTGTATGTGTATGACATTGACTTCCAAGCATCTGTCAAAAAGTATATATAATTGAAAAATGTCAAATACAAGTTTTATACAGCGATACTTCACACTTGAAAATTGCAATAAGGAAAACTAATCACCAAAGAGATTATTAAGAGATAAATACATTATTATTAAGTCTTATTAAACATTTCTTTATGATTTTGTAATGGTAGAGTATTACAGAATAACATGGTTGGCAATTGTAAAAGAGTTTTTTATAACTTGTTTTGTATTAGCAAACGTCAATTAGTGTGGTAGTTTCATTTCCTTGGCGGAAAAAAATATACGATCTAAGGTGAGAATAAGACACTGTTTGTTTAGATATTTTATAGTTGTATTTTAGATTTTATGTTTAAAAGATCATCGTTCACCATTTTAGTCGAATAATGTAAATATTCATAAAAGCTATGAGTCGCGCTATGTTTCTTACATTTATAATAAAACTGATTAGAATTTCACAAATGCTGAAGTTAATTTCACATATTTAAAAATATTCCCAAATCAAGATTCTATGCAACATGTTACTGTTTTGTTCTAGTTTAAAAACGCTTCCAGTATTTGGAAGCACGTCATACAAACATATGTATAAATAAACTTTCCATTAGAATGACGCCTTGTGCTTTATATATAGGGCAACCTAATTGTCCGCTGTTCCGCTGACTGTCCACAAATTCTACTCATTGTAATGCCCCCAACTAAAATTTACCCGTAATGTTTTCATTTCAGATGTATTTTAATTCATCAACATCATTATTAAACAATCAATTATATCAAAATTATACACAGAGCAATGGAAGACAATTTTGCGCCTCAACCCAATTAGGAGAATGTTCTGCTGATGAACATGAAACGGAAGATAGCAATTCTAAAATTAGACCGGTTGTTACGTTGCACAATTGCCTAAATCAATTGGAAAAATGTACAGTTGAAAATTGTGCTCTTAATATTTTCGACAATGTTGTTGTAAAAGAAGAATTGATCATAGATGATTACGAAGATTCTGAGTCTGTAATTGAAAACTATTATTATGATAGTTTTGAAAAATGGAGCGAATTTGGCCAACCGCTTAAAACATTTCTGCAAAATTCAAATTTTAATTATCATGTCGAAGAAAATTATTTAGCCGACGACAAAATGCTTGAAGATACAATATCGAATAATTCTTCATATGATGATAGCTCGAATTCTTTAGCTGGTAGTAACGATACAGCCCTTGTACTTCGAAACCAGGAATGGGCTTTAGAGAAGGTATTTAAAAGTGAATCATTAGCAAAATCTTATTTGGATGAACAAAATTGGAGTCTCAGAGTTCGTTACAATACGCAGTATGGCATGAAGTCTTTGTTTCGGTGTAATTTAGTTCAAAATAAAATGCCACAATGTGCTGCAAAAGTTTCAATGGAATATAATAAGAAAAGTAAAACGTTTTTCTTATACAGTAATCGTCGGAAACATACACACGGGACTATATTATTCGGTCAATCAAAAGTACATTGTGACCGCCAAAAAGTTATAGAGCTTGAGCTTGCAGATTTAGGACTATCAAAGTATGAAATTCAATTGCATCTAGAAAACAATGGGTATAATATTACTTCTGATACTTTAGTAAATAAATCTGGTACAGAACCGCCCGAATCGTTACTTATAAAACCCATGGAAATGAAGCCTAAGCCAGAATTATATAGTAAAATGGACAATTCGAAATGGATTTTGGAGAAAAAATTTGTCAATTCGAAATTTGCTTTACAGTACATGAAACAAACTGGACTATGGGCTATATGTAGTAAAAAACGTGGCCGTAAAAATGACAAACAATATTATCGATGCAATCGAGTACGTAAAGTCGGACCCCAGTGTGCAGCTCAGAAATATCTTTTAATGGATCACACAACGGGAGAGTGCCATCTCTTTGGTATAAATGAACATACACATGATTTGATTTTATCAATGGCTGGTGGTAGTACATCTCAAACTGTAATCATCAAGGCGGAACCAGAATCAGATAACGAAAATGATGAAAATTATGAATATTACGGATATGATAACAGCGAAAGGAGAATAGAGGAAACGGTAGGATCATTTAACAACACTAACGCCAGGCGAAATGGTAATTCTGTAAAGGGCAATACAGAAATGGATTATGATTCTAACGATCGATTAAACCCATTATCATCTAATATAAAGAAAAATACTGATCACTTCTGGATTTTAAATAGAACATTTAAAAATGGTGCTATGGCTAAATCGTATCTGGATGACCATAAAGTGTGGAAACTAAAGCATCGAGAATTAAATGGCATTGGCCTAAAGTGTATTTATCGATGCGGTCTTGTAGATGTTACGGCTACACCCCAATGTGCCGCTATTGCTTATGCTCAATACCACGCTAAAAATGAAAAAGTATTTTTCTACACAAATAGTTTAGATCATACACATGCGTCGATTATGAGAAATGATAATAATAAAATATTTAATAAAGTGCTTCGAAATCATCCGAAGATAAACGGATTAAATAGCCACATCAAAACTGATTTGGATACTAACGAATCCAATACCGAAACGACAATAGAGTCATCAAGGGAACGTCTCAATTTAAGAAAAATGAAACCGGAATCACAAATACCTGAAATTGAAACGGATAGAAAATCACCGAAGCCAGAATTATTGGAATATGTCCCTCCAAAAAAAAAGTTTCTACCTTGGAAATTGGAAGAAGAGTTTCAAACACTAAAAGATGCTTTGACTTACATGGAAAACAAACCAACATGGTATATGTGGAAAAAACAAAATTTCAAATACGGCGGCTCATCGAAGAGTTACTTTAAGTGTACCAATAAGATCGATAACATTCATTGTCCTGCTCAGAAACATCTCTTTGTCGACAAAGCGAGTAATAAAATTTCAATTTATCGATGTCACGATCACTCACACGAACCAAGTTCACCAGTTCCTGGATCCCCAACACCGGGTTCTCCACGTTCGGGTTCCCCAACTCCGGCTTCTCCAACTCCGGTTTCTCCAACTCCGGCTTCTCCAACTCCGACTTCCCCAACTCCGGCTTCCCCAACTCCGGCTTCCCCAAATCCGACTTCCCCAACTCCGGATTCCCCAACTCCGGGTTCCTCAACACCAGATTCCCCAACTCCAAGTTCCTCAACTCCGTTTGACAATTCTACTTCTGAAGAACCGGCATCTAAAGAAGACATACCAATCACCGTGGACAATACGGTCAGCGAAAATTCGACTTGTCCGTCTAGCTCAGTTTCTAAACAACTAAGTTGTAGCACAAATGGAACATGGGGGAACAATTGGAGATTCGAAAGGAAATTTAAGAATATGCCTCAGGCCATAAAATTTATGAAAGATAAAGAAATTTGGAGTATTTGTGGTAAGTTGAAAGTATTTTCTGGATATCGCCAATATTATCGGTGCAATTTAGTGAAAAAAAGCGGACCACAGTGTGATGCAAAGAAATATTTATTTTTTAACACGCCAACATCAGAAGTATTGCTTTATGGATGCAATAGTCATACACATGATTTGATTTTATCACAAAATATGAAATCGGACCTTGAAGGCGAGGAAGATAAGAATAATTCTGTGGCAGATGAGAAGAGATATGTATTTGGTCGAAAGTTTAAAAATTTAGATTTAGCCCTGTCTTATTTGAAAGAAGCTAATACCTGGACGCATCTTAATAGCCTTAAAAGCCTGACGGGAGTAAGACGATATTACTTATGTAAATTAAGAGGGAATGGAAAAGGTGCTGAACTTAATTGTGAGGCACGTTGTTGTTTATCAATTAAATCGGCAAAGCAAGAAGTGATCCTATATAATCGCTCATGTTCTCACACACATCCAGTGCCGTACAAGCCGACACTGAAAACAGGTCGCAAAAAATCATATAAGGGGAAAAAATCGCATAAAAAACAATGTACAATACCAAAATCGCCTAAAACACCAATTAATGTACCAGATCGTTCTGTTGAAGCACCAACTAGCAAAATAGCAAGGCAATATAACACTTGGTATTTAGAAAGAAATTTTGTAAATTCTGAGTTTGCCATAAGATACATGAAGAGAGAGAAAATTTGGAGCATATTCAGCAAACGAATAGTTAATAATGGAAATGTAGTCCAATATTATCGTTGTAATGAAGTGAAGAGGAAAATAGGACCTCAATGTGCAGCACAGAAATATCTTGTGTTCCATAACAATCGTGCTAAAGTATCACTTTACGGTCGTAATGAACATACTCACGAGGCGATTTTAGCTGGCAAAAATATTGAATGTGAAGAAGAGAATGAACAAGACAACGAGGTCTTAAACAATTGTAACGATGCTATTGTAGAGACGGAAAATACAAATGATGATGGTTTTGATGAGCCGCTAAACGAAAATTTGTATGCTGTTGATGTTGTGATTGAAGAAGATGAAGAAAAACCAGAAGAACCAAGTGTACCCAAAACTTCACCGAAACTAAGGAGAGGCAGAGGATTAGGATTAAATTATGTATTCGAAAAGAGATTTAGAAATTCCAAAACTGCTATAGGCTATATTAAAAGCCTAAAAATATGGAGTGTTACATTTACAGGAAAATCGGGAAAAAGTTTTCGACAACGTTTTCGATGTAATTTGGTTGGTAGAAAGGGAACTCAGTGTGCCGCTCGAAAATATTTAGTGTACCATTCTATAAATCGTGTTGAATTATTTACCTCTAATACGGATCACACGCACGATGCAATTTTAGCAGCGGATCCAGACGATGAAAATTTCATCTATGTAAACGACGGATTAAAAACAACCACAGAAAAAACGAACGAGCCTGAAGATTTACCTACCGATACAAATGAATCTACAGAAACCGGCAAAAGACGAAAATCATGGAAACGAAAATTTTATAGTTTAGAAAGAAAATTTAAAAATGCGCAATCGGCCAAAAATTATATGAAAATACAAAAGGAATGGAGCCTTTATTCAAAAACAAAAAGAGAGTTTGATATGAAACAATACTACCGCTGTAATTTTGTAAAAGCGGGAGGTCCTCAGTGTAAGGCGGGAAAATTTCTTTTGTATTCAAAACTAAAAAAGGAGGTATCATTATTTTACTGTAATAATCATACGCATGACACAATTTTACAAAATTGCACGTTAAATGAAAGTGGTAATATTTCTGAAACGTATGGTGACGAAGGAGATGAAGCAGAAAACGATATTACACAAACTAGCGGTGAGAGCCTTGTTGATTAGTACTAATATTATTGGCATACATAAAATTTTACATAAATTCGCATTTATAATTAAAGTTGTAATAATAATCAGTTATTTTTAATAATAAACCGTTTTTTATTTATTTAATGAAACTAGGTAGTCGATAAGGCAACTTTACTTGTATCAACAGCTGTAAAACAACAGGATTTACAAATTCGAAATATTTACGATTAAAAGAACCATGAAATATAGAAACATGTCCTACTAATCAGTAAACGTGTCTCATCCTTTAAAATAAATTGTACAGAAATTAATTATCCTGCCGTAGAGGATGGAAATAATAGGAAGAACAAAAAAATAGGTATTTCAATCTATAAATAACGATTATAAAATACGCCCAAGGCTACGATAGATCCAATGGAACCAATATCTAAACATTAATTAAGCTCGTAAAAAAATTGAATTTAATTCGCAAAATTTATAGGAAGTTTCCGGCATTAATTCGCTGAATAAGTGAAATTAAAATTTGGAAAATATGCTTAAAAATGTGAAACTGGACCCAGAAACAAATTAGTTTCCGATTTTAATTCCATGGCTTTACTCGTAAAAGTTTCTTAACGCCAAAACAACAACAAAACAAATGACGGGGGTTCAAGCTATAATTGACCGTAAAATTTATGTAAAACGTCACGTTATAAGTTCAATGCTGGAGATTCGTTTTTGTCCTTGTTAAATGTTTTAGCTGCTTGAGTGTGAGAAGGGCTCAATAAAAAAAGAAGTTGACTGTAAGTAGCGAAATTTATTTTTTCAGACATTTTTACAAGTTGTTACGTTTATGACTCTTCCGTAATGATTTGCCGTGGCTTATGGTGTAAGAAGTAGGTCGCTTAGTTTTAAGCTGTTGAGTTAGGGAATCACCTCTTGGTGATGTGTAGATTGAGCGAGATCATTGCAGAGTTCTAGATCGAGTTCATGTTTCAGTCAGTGGCTATCAGGATGGGCATCTTTTGCAGGTTTCGTTCTTTGATGATTTAGAATGTGTGTTGTGATTTTTTAACAAACTGTTTACGAATGAAATTCTTCACGATCTCCTTGGTCGCCAAGGACGCTAAAGACCCACCCAATTCCCCCAAAAAATTGTGTCGGTTCATGCCCTGTATATAAAAAACTTAAAAATCTTAATTAAGCACTATTAAAAATACATTCTTAAACTAATCTTATTAAAAAGGTGGTTTGGCGTTTATTGGAGGGGCGAATCGAAGTTGAGGAGATCAGTCTACCAACTCCTCAACCTTCCAGCAGTGTGTGCATCACGTGAGCTGGGTGAGGAGTAACCTGGGCACAATTCGCAAGTGTACGTGCTGTCTCCTCGTGGCAACCACTGGTAACTGAGCCCATTTGGCACATTTTGGCCATTTGGCACAGGCTAAAGCACGGCGCTAAAGAAGAAATCCTTGACAAAAAACCCTAATCTTTGTAATTGTCATACAAACGGCCATTTGGATCGATCGAATATTTCGTCACGTTTCGTGGAAAATTCAATTTTTTTCAAAATCAACTGAACTATAGCCCGCAAATTCAGAGCCACAAAATTCGAAAATCTGCAAATGTGCTCCGATTTCGATGATTGATACCTCTATCAATAGGCGTTGAGACCTGTATTTGTCATACAAACGGCCATTTGGATCGATCGAATATTTCTACACGTTTCGTGGAAAATTCAATTTTTTTGAAAATCAACTGAACTATAGCCCGCAAATTCAGAGCCACAAAAATCGAAAATTTGCAAATGTGCTCCGATTTCGATGATTGATACCTCTATCAATAGGCGTTGAAACCTGTAACTGTCATACAAACGGCCATTTGGATCGGTCGAATATTTCTACACGTTTCGTGGAAAATCCAATTTTTTTGAAAATCAACTGAACTATAGCCCACAAATTCAGAGCCACAAAAATCGAAAATCTGCAAATGTGCTCCGATTTCGATGATTGATACCTCTATCAATAGGCGTTGAGCCCTGTAATTGTCATACAAACGGCCATTTAGATCGGTCGAATATTTCTACACGTTTCGTGGAAAATTCAATTTTTTTGAAAATCAACTGAACTATAGCCCACAAATTCAGAGCCACAAAAATCGAAAATCTGCAAATGTGCTCCGATTTCGATGATTGATACCTCTATCAATAGGCGTTGAGCCCTGTAATTGTCATACAAACGGCCATTTAGATCGGTCGAATATTTCTACACGTTTCGTGGAAAATTCAATTTTTTTCAAAATCAACTGAACTATAGCCCACATATTCAGAGCCACAAAATTCGAAAATCTGCAAATGTGCTCCGATTCCGAAGATTGATACCACTATCAATAGGCGTTGAGACCTGTAACTGTCATACAAACGGCCATTTGGATCGGTCGAATATTTCTACACGTTTCGTGGAAAATTCAATTTTTTTGAAAATCAACTGAACTATAGCCCACAAATTCAGAGCCACAAAAATCGAAAATCTGCAATTGTGCTCCGATTTCGATGATTGATACCTCTATCAATAGGCGTTGAGCCCTGTAACTGTCATACAAACGGCCATTTGTAAGAATTATCCAAGTCGAATATTTCTACACGTTTCGTGGAAAAATCAATTTTTTTCAAAATCAACTGAACTATAGCCCACAAATTCAGAGCCACAAAATTCGAAAATCTGCAGATGTGCTCCGATTCCGATGATTGATACCTCTATCAATAGGCGTTGAGACCTGTAACTGTCATACAAACGGCCATTTATAGCCCACAAATTCAGAGCCACAAAAATCGAAAACCTGCAATTGTGCTCCGATTTCGATGATTGATACCTCTATCAATAGGCGTTGAGCCCTGTAACTGTCATACAAACGGCCATTTGTAAGAATTATCCAAGTCGAATATTTCTACACGTTTCGTAGAAAAATCAATTTTTTTCAAAATCAACTGAACTATAGCCCACAAATTCAGAGCCACAAAAATCGAAAATCTGCAAATGTGCTCCGATTTCGATGATTGATACCTCTATCAATAGGCGTTGAGCCCTGTAATTGTCATACAAACGGCCATTTAGATCGGTCGAATATTTCTACACGTTTCGTGGAAAATCCAATTTTTTTCAAAATCAACTGAACTATAGCCCACATATTCAGAGCCACAAAATTCGAAAATCTGCAAATGTGCTCCGATTCCGAAGATTGATACCACTATCAATAGGCGTTGAGACCTGTAACTGTCATACAAACGGCTATTTGGATTGGTCGAATATTTCTACACGTTTCGTGGAAAATTCAATTTTTTTGAAAATCAACTGAACTATAGCCCACAAATTCAGAGCCACAAAAATCGAAAATCTGCAATTGTGCTCCGATTTCGATGATTGATACCTCTATCAATAGGCGTTGAGCCCTGTAACTGTCATACAAACGGCCATTTGGATCGGTCGAATATTTCTACACGTTTCGTGGAAAAATCAATTTTTTTGAAAATCAACTGAACTATAGCCCACAAATTCAGAGCCACAAAAATCGAAAATCTGCAATTGTGCTCCGATTCCGATGATTGATACCTCTATCAATAGGCGTTGAGCCCTGTAACTGTCATACAAACGGCCATTTGTAAGAATTATCCAAGTCGAATATTTCTACACGTTTCGTGGAAAAATCAATTTTTTTCAAAATCAACTGAACTATAGCCCACAAATTCAGAGCCACAAAATTCGAAAATCTGCAAATGTGCTCCGATTCCGATGATTGATACCTCTATCAATAGGCGTTGAGACCTGTAATTGTCATACAAACGGCCATTTGGATCGGTCGAATATTTCTACACGTTTCGTGGAAAATTCAATTTTTTTGAAAATCAACTGAACTATAGCCCACAAATTCAGAGCCACAAAATTCGAAAATCTGCAATTGTGCTCCGATTTCGATGATTGATACCTCTATCAATAGGCGTTGAGCCCTGTAACTGTCATACAAACGGCCATTTGGATCGGTCGAATATTTCTACACGTTTCGTGGAAAAATCAATTTTCTTCAAAATCAACTGAACTATAGCGCACAAATTCAGAGCCACAAAAATCGAAAATCTGCAAATGTGCTCCGATTTCGATGATTGATACCTCTATCAATAGGCGTTGAGACCTGTAACTGTCATACAAACAGCCATTTGGATCGGTCGAATATTTCTACACGTTTCGTGGAAAATCCAATTTTTTGAAAATCAACTGAACTATAGCCCACAAATTCAGAGCCACAAAATTCGAAAATCTGCAATTGTGCTCCGATTTCGATGATTGATACCTCTATCAATAGGCGTTGAGACCTGTAACTGTCATACAAACAGCCATTTGGATCGGTCGAATATTTCTACACGTTTCGTGGAAAATTCAATTTGAAGTTTGTTTTGCGTTGAGCCCTGTAACTGTCATACAAACGGCCATTTGTAAGAATTATCCAAGTCGAATATTTCTACACGTTTCGTGGAAAAATCAATTTTTTTCAAAATCAACTGAACTATAGCCCACAAATTCAGAGCCACAAAAATCGAAAATCTGCAAATGTGCTCCGATTTCGATGATTGATACCTCTATCAATAGGCGTTGAGACCTGTAATTGTCATACAAACGGCCATTTGGATCGGTCGAATATTTCTACACGTTTCGTGGAAAATTCAATTTTTTTGAAAATCAACTGAACTATAGCCCACAAATTCAGAGCCACAAAAATCGAAAATCTGCAAATGTGTTCCGATTTCGATGATTGATACCTCTATCAATAGGCGTTGAGCCCTGTAACTGTCATACAAACGGCCATTTGTAAGAATTATCCAAGTCGAATATTTCTACACGTTTCGTGGAAAAATCAATTTTTTTCAAAATCAACTGAACTATAGCCCACAAATTCAGAGCCACAAAATTCGAAAATCTGCAAATGTGCTCCGATTTCGATGATTGATACCTCTATCAATAGGCGTTGAGCCCTGTAACTGTCATACAAACGGCCATTTGTAAGAATTATCCAAGTCGAATATTTCTACACGTTTCGTGGAAAATTCAATTTTTTTCAAAATCAACTGAACTATAGCCCACAAATTCAGAGCCACAAAAATCGAAAATCTGCAATTGTGCTCCGATTTCGATGATTGATATCTCTATCAATAGGCGTTGAGCCCTGTAACTGTCATACAAACGGCCATTTGGATCGGTCGAATATTTCTACACGTTTCGTGGAAAAATCAATTTTTTTCAAAATCAACTGAACTATAGCCCACAAATTCAGAGCCACAAAAATCGAAAATCTGAAAATGTGCTCCGATTCCGATGATTGATACCTCTATCAATAGGCGTTGAGACCTGTAACTGTCATACAAACAGCCATTTGGATCGGTCGAATATTTCTACACGTTTCGTGGAAAATCCAATTTTTTGAAAATCAACTGAACTATAGCCCACAAATTCAGAGCCACAAAATTCGAAAATCTGCAATTGTGCTCCGATTTCGATGATTGATACCTCTATCAATAGGCGTTGAGCCCTGTAACTGTCATACAAAAGGCCATTTAGATCGATCGAATATTTCTACACGTTTCGTGGAAAAATCAATTTTCTTCAAAATCAACTGAACTATAGCGCACAAATTCAGAGCCACAAAAATCGAAAATCTGCAAATGTGCTCCGATTTCGATGATTGATACCTCTATCAATAGGCGTTGAGACCTGTAAC
This sequence comes from Tipula helvola, assembly GCA_963556165.1. Classification (NCBI taxonomy): domain Eukaryota; kingdom Metazoa; phylum Arthropoda; class Insecta; order Diptera; family Tipulidae; genus Tipula; species Tipula helvola. The sequence continues at coordinate 150,984,274 of OY744483.1, forward strand.
TGTCATACAAACAGCCATTTGGATCGGTCGAATATTTCTACACGTTTCGTGGAAAATCCAATTTTTTGAAAATCAACTGAACTATAGCCCACAAATTCAGAGCCACAAAATTCGAAAATCTGCAATTGTGCTCCGATTTCGATGATTGATACCTCTATCAATAGGCGTTGAGCCCTGTAACTGTCATACAAAAGGCCATTTAGATCGGTCGAATATTTCTACACGTTTCTTGGAAAATTCAATTTTTTTGAAAATCAACTGAACTATAGCCCACAAATTCAGAGCCACAATAATCGAAAATCTGCAATTGTGCTCCGATTTCGATGATTGATACCTCTATCAATAGGCGTTGAAACCTGTAACTGTCATACAAACGGCCATTTGGATCGGTCGAATATTTCTACACGTTTCGTGGAAAATCCAATTTTTTGAAAATCAACTGAATTATAGCCCACAAATTCAGAGCCACAAAAATCGAAAATCTGCAATTGTGCTCCGATTTCGATGATTGATACCTCTATCAATAGGCGTTGAAACCTGTAACTGTCATACAAACGGCCATTTAGATCGGTCGAATATTTCTACACGTTTCGTGGAAAATCCAATTTTTTGAAAATCAACTGAACTATAGCCCACAAATTCAGAGCCACAAAAATCGAAAATCTGCAATTGTGCTCCGATTTCGATGATTGATACCTCTATCAATAGGCGTTGAAACCTGTAATTGTCATACAAACGGCCATTTGGATCGATCGAATATTTCTACACGTTTCGTGGAAAAATCAATTTTTTTCAAAATCAACTGAACTATAGCCCACAAATTCAGAGCCACAAAAATCGAAAATCTGCAAATGTGCTCCGATTCCGATGATTGATACCTCGAATCAATTTTTTTCAAAATCAACTGAACTATAGCCCACAAATTCAGAGCCACAAAAATCGAAAATCTGCAAATGTGCTCCGATTTCGATGATTGATACCTCTATCAATAGGCGTTGAGACCTGTAATTGTCATACAAACGGCCATTTGGATCGATCGAATATTTCTACACGTTTCGTGGAAAATTCAATTTTTTTCAAAATCAACTGAACTATAGCCTACAAATTCAGAGCCACAAAATTCGAAAATCTGAAAATGTGCTCCGATTCCGATGATTGATACCTCTATCAATAGGCGTTGAGCCCTGTAACTGTCATACAAAAGGCCATTTAGATCGGTCGAATATTTCTACACGTTTCGTGGAAAATCCAATTTTTTGAAAATCAACTGAACTATAGCCCACAAATTCAGAGCCACAAAAATCGAAAATCTGCAAATGTGCTCCGATTTCGATGATTGATACCTCTATCAATAGGCGTTGAGACCTGTAATTGTCATACAAACGGCCATTTGGATCGATCGAATATTTCTACACGTTTCGTGGAAAAATCAATTTTTTTCAAAATCAACTGAACTATAGCCCACAAATTCAGAGCCACAAAAATCGAAAATCTGCAAATGTGCTCCGATTTCGATGATTGATACCTCTATCAATAGGCGTTGAGCCCTGTAACTGTTATACAAACGGCCATTTGGATCGGTCGAATATTTCTACACGTTTCGTGGAAAATCCAATTTTTTTCAAAATCAACTGAACTATAGCCCACAAATTCAGAGCCACAAAATTCGAAAATCTGCAAATGTGCTCCGATTCCGATGATTGATACCTCTATCAATAGTCGTTGAAACCTGTAACTGTCATACAAACGGCCATTTGGATCGGTCGAATATTTCTACACGTTTCGTGGAAAATTCAATTTTTTTCAAAATCAACTGAACTATAGCCCACAAATTCAGAGCCACAAAAATCGAAAATCTGCAAATGTGCTCCGATTTCGATGATTGATACCTCTATCAATAGGCGTTGAGACCTGTAACTGTCATACAAACAGCCATTTGGATCGGTCGAATATTTCTACACGTTTCGTGGAAAATCCAATTTTTTGAAAATCAACTGAACTATAGCCCACAAATTTAGAGCCACAAAATTCGAAAATCTGCAATTGTGCTCCGATTTCGATGATTGATACCTCTATCAATAGGCGTTGAGCCCTGTAACTGTCATACAAAAAGCCATTTAGATCGGTCGAATATTTCTACACGTTTCGTGGAAAATCCAATTTTTTGAAAATCAACTGAACTATAGCCCACAAATTCAGAGCCACAAAAATCGAAAATCTGCAAATGTGCTCCGATTTCGATGATTGATACCTCTATCAATAGTCGTTGAAACCTGTAACTGTCATACAAACGGCCATTTAGATCGGTCGAATATTTCTACACGTTTCGTGGAAAATCCAATGTTTTGAAAATCAACTGAACTATAGCCCACAAATTCAGAGCCACAAAAATCGAAAATCTGCAAATGTGCTCCGATATCGACGATTGATACCTCTATCAATAGGCGTTGAGCCCTGTAACTGTCAAACGGCCATTTGGATCGGTCGAATATTTCTACACGTTTCGTGGAAAATTCAATTTTTTGAAAATCAACTGAACTATAGCCCACAAATTCAGAGCCACAAAATTCGAAAATCTGCAATTGTGCTCCGATTTCGATGATTGATACCTCTATCAATAGGCGTTGAGCCCTGTAACTGTCATACAAACGGCCATTTAGATCGGTCGAATATTTCTACACGTTTCGTGGAAAATTCAATTTTTTTCAAAATCAACTGAACTATAGCCCACAAATTCAGAGCCACAAAAATCGAAAATCTGCAAATGTGCTCCAATTTCGATGATTGATACCTCTATCAATAGGCGTTGAGCCCTGTAACTGTCATACAAAAGGCCATTTAGATCGGTCGAATATTTCTACACGTTTCGTGGAAAAATCAATTTTTTTCAAAATCAACTGAACTATAGCCCACAAATTCAGAGCCACAAAAATCGAAAATCTGCAAATGTGCTCCGATTTCGATGATTGATACCTCTATCAATAGTCGTTGAAACCTGTAACTGTCATACAAACGGCCATTTAGATCGGTCGAATATTTCTACACGTTTCGTGGAAAATCCAATGTTTTGAAAATCAACTGAACTATAGCCCACAAATTCAGAGCCACAAAATTCGAAAATCTGCAATTGTGCTCCGATTTCGATGATTGATACCTCTATCAATAGGCGTTGAGCCCTGTAACTGTCATACAAAAGGCCATTTAGATCAGTCGAATATTTCTACACGTTTCGTGGAAAATTCAATTTTTTTGAAAATCAACTGAACTATAGCCCACAAATTCAGAGCCACAAAATTCGAAAATCTGCAAATGTGCTCCGATTTCGATGATTGATACCTCTATCAATAGTCGTTGAAACCTGTAACTGTCATACAAACGGCCATTTAGATCGGTCGAATATTTCTACACGTTTCGTGGAAAATCCAATGTTTTGAAAATCAACTGAACTATAGCCCACAAATTCAGAGCCACAAAAATCGAAAATCTGCAATTGTGCTCCGATTTCGATGATTGATACCTCTATCAATAGGCGTTGAAACCTGTAACTGTCATACAAACGGCCATTTGGATCGGTCGAATATTTCTACACGTTTCGTGGAAAATCCAATTTTTTGAAAATCAACTGAACTATAGCCCACAAATTCAGAGCCACAAAATTCGAAAATCTGCAAATGTGCTCCGATTTCGATGATTGATACCTCTATCAATAGTCGTTGAAACCTGTAACTGTCATACAAACGGCCATTTAGATCGGTCGAATATTTCTACACGTTTCATGGAAAATCCAATGTTTTGAAAATCAACTGAACTATAGCCCACAAATTCAGAGCCACAAAAATCGAAAATCTGCAATTGTGCTCCGATTTCGATGATTGATACCTCTATCAATAGGCGTTGAAACCTGTAACTGTCATACAAACGGCCATTTGGATCGGTCGAATATTTCTACACGTTTCGTGGAAAATTCAATTTTTTTCAAAATCAACTGAACTATAGCCCACAAATTCAGAGCCACAAAAATCGAAAATCTGCAAATGTGCTCCGATTTCGATGATTGATACCTCTATCAATAGGCGTTGAGCCCTGTAACTGTCATACAAACGGCCATTTGGATCGGTCGAATATTTCTACACGTTTCGTGGAAAATCCAATTTTTTTCAAAATCAACTGAACTATAGCCCACAAATTCAGAGCCACAAAATTCGAAAATCTGCAAATGTGCTCCGATTCCGATGATTGATACCTCTACCAATAGGCGTTGAGACCTGTAACTGTCATACAAACGGCCATTTGGATCGGTCGAATATTTCTACACGTTTCGTGGAAAATTCAATTTTTTTGAAAATCAACTGAACTATCAATAGGCGTTGAGCCCTGTAACTGTCATACAAACGGCCATTTGGATCGGTCGAATATTTCTACACGTTTCGTGGAAAATTCAATTTTTTTCAAAATCAACTGAACTATAGCCCACAAATTCAGAGCCACAAAATTCGAAAATCTGCAATTGTGCTCCGATTTCGATGATTGATACCTCTATCAATAGGCGTTGAGCCCTGTAACTGTCATACAAACGGCCATTTGGATCGGTCGAATATTTCTACACGTTTCGTGGAAAATTCAATTTTTTTCAAAATCAACTGAACTATAGCCCACATATTCAGAGTCACAAAATTCGAAAATCTGCAAATGTGCTCCGATTCCGATGATTGATACCTCTATCAATAGGCGTTGAGCCCTGTAACTGTCATACAAACGGCCATTTGGATCGGTCGAATATTTCTACACGTTTCGTGGAAAATCCAATTTTTTTCAAAATCAACTGAACTATAGCCCACAAATTCAGAGCCACAAAATTCGAAAATCTGCAATTGTGCTCCGATTTCGATGATTGATACCTCTATCAATAGGCGTTGAGCCCTGTAACTGTCATACAAACGGCCATTTGGATCGGTCGAATATTTCTACACGTTTCGTGGAAAATTCAATTTTTTTCAAAATCAACTGAACTATCAATAGGCGTTGAGCCCTGTAACTGTCATACAAACGGCCATTTGGATCGGTCGAATATTTCTACACGTTTCGTGGAAAAATCAATTTTTTTCAAAATCAACTGAACTATAGCCCACAAATTCAGAGCCACAAAAATCGAAAATCTGCAAATGTGCTCCGATATCGACGATTGATACCTCTATCAATAGGCGTTGAGCCCTGTAACTGTCAAACGGCCATTTGGATCGGTCGAATATTTCTACACGTTTCGTGGAAAATTCAATTTTTTTGAAAATCAACTGAACTATAGCTCACAAATTCAGAGCCACAAAATCGAAAATCTGCAAATGTGCTCCGATTTCGATGATTGATACCTCTATCAATAGGCGTTGAGCCCTGTAACTGTCATACAAACGGCCATTTGGATCGGTCGAATATTTCTACACGTTTCGTGGAAAATTCAATTTTTCTGAAAATCAACTGAACTATAGCCCACAAATTCAGAGCTACAAAATTCGAAAATCTGCAAATGTGCTCCGATTCCGATGATTGATACCTCTAATCAATTTTTTTCAAAATCAACTGAACTATAGCCCACAAATTCAGAGCCACAAAAATCGAAAATCTGCAAATGTGCTCCGATTTCGATGATTGATACCTCTATCAATAGGCGTTGAGCCCTGTAACTGTCATACAAACGGCCATTTGGATCGGTCGAATATTTCTACACGTTTCGTGGAAAATCCAATTTTTTTCAAAATCAACTGATAGCCCACAAATTCAGAGCCACAAAATTCGAAAATCTGCAATTGTGCTCCGATTTCGATGATTGATACCTCTATCAATAGGCGTTGAGCCCTGTAACTGTCATACAAACGGCCATTTGGATCGGTCGAATATTTCTACACGTTTCGTGGAAAATTCAATTTTTTTCAAAATCAACTGAACTATAGCCCACAAATTCAGAGCCACAAAATTCGAAAATCTGCAATTGTGCTCCGATTTCGATGATTGATACCTCTATCAATAGGCGTTGAGACCTGTAACTGTCATACAAACGGCCATTTGGATCGGTCGAATATTTCTACACGTTTCGTGGAAAATTCAATTTTTTTCAAAATCAACTGAACTATAGCCCACAAATTCAGAGCCACAAAATTCGAAAATCTGCAATTGTGCTCCGATTTCGATGATTGATACCTCTATCAATAGGCGTTGAGCCCTGTAACTGTCATACAAACGGCCATTTGGATCGGTCGAATATTTCTACACGTTTCGTGGAAAATTCAATTTTTTTCAAAATCAACTGAACTATCAATAGGCGTTGAGCCCTGTAACTGTCATACAAACGGCCATTTGGATCGGTCGAATATTTCTACACGTTTCGTGGAAAATTCAATTTTTTTCAAAATCAACTGAACTATAGCCCACAAACTCAGAGCCACAAAATTCGAAAATCTGCAATTGTGCTCCGATTTCGATGATTGATACCTCTATCAATAGGCGTTGAGCCCTGTAACTGTCATACAAACGGCCATTTGGATCGGTCGAATATTTCTACACGTTTCGTGGAAAATCCAATTTTTTTCAAAATCAACTGAACTATAGCCCACAAATTCAGAGCCACAAAATTCGAAAATCTGCAATAGTGCTCCGATTTCGATGATTGATACCTCTATCAATAGGCGTTGAGCCCTGTAACTGTCATACAAACGGCCATTTGGATCGGTCGAATATTTCTACACGTTTCGTGGAAAATCCAATTTTTTTCAAAATCAACTGAACTATAGCCCACAAATTCAGAGCCACAAAATTCGAAAATCTGCAATTGTGCTCCGATTTCGATGATTGATACCTCTATCAATAGGCGTTGAGCCCTGTAACTGTCATACAAACGGCCATTTGGATCGGTCGAATATTTCTACACGTTTCGTGGAAAATTCAATTTTTTTCAAAATCAACTGAACTATAGCCCACAAATTCAGAGCCACAAAATTCGAAAATCTGCAATTGTGCTCCGATTTCGATGATTGATACCTCTATCAATAGGCGTTGAGCCCTGTAACTGTCATACAAACGGCCATTTGGATCGGTCGAATATTTCTACACGTTTCGTGGAAAATTCAATTTTTTTCAAAATCAACTGAACTATCAATAGGCGTTGAGCCCTGTAACTGTCATACAAACGGCCATTTGGATCGGTCGAATATTTCTACACGTTTCGTGGAAAATTCAATTTTTTTCAAAATCAACTGAACTATAGCCCACAAATTCAGAGCCACAAAATTCGAAAATCTGCAATTGTGCTCCGATTTCGATGATTGATACCTCTATCAATAGACGTTGAGCCCTGTAACTGTCATACAAACGGCCATTTGGATCGGTCGAATATTTCTACACGTTTCGTGGAAAATCCAATTTTTTTCAAAATCAACTGAACTATAGCCCACAAATTCAGAGCCACAAAATTCGAAAATCTGCAATTGTGCTCCGATTTCGATGATTGATACCTCTATCAATAGGCGTTGAGCCCTGTAACTGTCATACAAACGGCCATTTGGATCGGTCGAATATTTCTACACGTTTCGTGGAAAATTCAATTTTTTTCAAAATCAACTGAACTATAGCCCACAAATTCAGAGCCACAAAATTCGAAAATCTGCAATTGTGCTCCGATTTCGATGATTGATACCTCTATCAATAGGCGTTGAGCCCTGTAACTGTCATACAAACGGCCATTTGGATCGGTCGAATATTTCTACACGTTTCGTGGAAAATTCAATTTTTTTCAAAATCAACTGAACTATCAATAGGCGTTGAGCCCTGTAACTGTCATACAAACGGCCATTTGGATCGGTCGAATATTTCTACACGTTTCGTGGAAAATTCAATTTTTTTCAAAATCAACTGAACTATAGCCCACAAATTCAGAGCCACAAAATTCGAAAATCTGCAATTGTGCTCCGATTTCGATGATTGATACCTCTATCAATAGACGTTGAGCCCTGTAACTGTCATACAAACGGCCATTTGGATCGGTCGAATATTTCTACACGTTTCGTGGAAAATCCAATTTTTTTCAAAATCAACTGAACTATAGCCCACAAATTCAGAGCCACAAAATCGAAAATCTGCAAATGTGCTCCGATTTCGATGATTGATACCTCTATCAATAGGCGTTGAGCCCTGTAACTGTCATACAAACGGCCATTTGGATCGGTCGAATATTTCTACACGTTTCGTGGAAAATTCAATTTTTCTGAAAATCAACTGAACTATAGCCCACAAATTCAGAGCTACAAAATTCGAAAATCTGCAAATGTGCTCCGATTCCGATGATTGATACCTCTAATCTATTTTTTTCAAAATCAACTGAACTATAGCCCACAAATTCAGAGCCACAAAAATCGAAAATCTGCAAATGTGCTCCGATTTCGATGATTGATACCTCTATCAATAGGCGTTGAGCCCTGTAACTGTCATACAAACGGCCATTTGGATCGGTCGAATATTTCTACACGTTTCGTGGAAAATCCAATTTTTTTCAAAATCAACTGAACTATAGCCCACAAATTCAGAGCCACAAAATTCGAAAATCTGCAATTGTGCTCCGATTTCGATGATTGATACCTCTATCAATAGGCGTTGAGCCCTGTAACTGTCATACAAACGGCCATTTGGATCGGTCGAATATTTCTACACGTTTCGTGGAAAATTCAATTTTTTTCAAAATCAACTGAACTATAGCCCACAAATTCAGAGCCACAAAATTCGAAAATCTGCAAATGTGCTCCGATTCCGATGATTGATACCTCTATCAACAGGCGTTGAGACCTGTAACTGTCATACAAACGGCCATTTGGATCGGTCGAATATTTCTACACGTTTCGTGGAAAATTCAATTTTTTTCAAAATCAACTGAACTATAGCCCACAAATTCAGAGCCACAAAATTCGAAAATCTGCAAATGTGCTCCGATTCCGATGATTGATACCTCTATCAATAGGCGTTGAGAACTGTAACTGTCATACAAACGGCCATTTGGATCGGTCGAATATTTCTACACGTTTCGTGGAAAATTCAATTTTTTTCAAAATCAACTGAACCCACAAATTCAGAGCCACAAAAATCGAAAATCTGCAAATGTGCTCCGATTTCGATGATTGATACCTCTATCAATAGGCGTTGAGCCCTGTAACTGTCATACAAACGGCCATTTGGATCGGTCGAATATTTCTACACGTTTCGTGGAAAATTCAATTTTTTTGAAAATCAACTGAACTATCAATAGGCGTTGAGCCCTGTAACTGTCATACAAACGGCCATTTGGATCGGTCGAATATTTCTACACGTTTCGTGGAAAATCCAATTTTTTTCAAAATCAACTGAACTATAGCCCACAAATTCAGAGCCACAAAATTCGAAAATCTGCAAATGTGCTCCGATTCCGATGATTGATACCTCTATCAATAGGCGTTGAGACCTGTAACTGTCATACAAACGGCCATTTGGATCGGTCGAATATTTCTACACGTTTCGTGGAAAATTCAATTTTTTTCAAAATCAACTGAACTATAGCCCACAAATTCAGAGCCACAAAATTCGAAAATCTGCAATTGTGCTCCGATTTCGATGATTGATACCTCTATCAATAGGCGTTGAGCCCTGTAACTGTCATACAAACGGCCATTTGGATCGGTCGAATATTTCTACACGTTTCGTGGAAAATCCAATTTTTTTCAAAATCAACTGAACTAGCCCACAAATTCAGAGCCACAAAATTCGAAAATCTGCAATTGTGCTCCGATTTCGATGATTGATACCTCTATCAATAGGCGTTGAGCCCTGTAACTGTCATACAAACGGCCATTTGGATCGGTCGAATATTTCTACACGTTTCGTGGAAAATTCAATTTTTTTCAAAATCAACTGAACTATAGCCCACAAATTCAGAGCCACAAAATTCGAAAATCTGCAAATGTGCTCCGATTCCGATGATTGATACCTCTATCAATAGGCGTTGAGACCTGTAACTGTCATACAAATGGCCATTTGGATCGGTCGAATATTTCTACACGTTTCGTGGAAAATTCAATTTTTTTCAAAATCAACTGAACTATAGCCCACAAATTCAGAGCCACAAAATTCGAAAATCTGCAATTGTGCTCCGATTTCGATGATTGATACCTCTATCAATAGGCGTTGAGCCCTGTAATTGTCATACAAACGGCCATTTGGATCGGTCGAATATTTCTACACGTTTCGTGGAAAATCCAATTTTTTTCAAAATCAACTGAACTATAGCCCACAAATTCAGAGCCACAAAATTCGAAAATCTGCAATTGTGCTCCGATTTCGATGATTGATACCTCTATCAATAGGCGTTGAGCCCTGTAACTGTCATACAAACGGCCATTTGGATCGGTCGAATATTTCTACACGTTTCGTGGAAAATTCAATTTTTTTCAAAATCAACTGAACTATAGCCCACAAATTCAGAGCCACAAAATTCGAAAATCTGCAAATGTGCTCCGATTCCGATGATTGATACCTCTATCAATAGGCGTTGAGACCTGTAACTGTCATACAAACGGCCATTTGGATCGGTCGAATATTTCTACACGTTTCGTGGAAAATTCAATTTTTTTCAAAATCAACTGAACTATAGCCCACAAATTCAGAGCCACAAAATTCGAAAATCTGCAATTGTGCTCCGATTTCGATGATTGATACCTCTATCAATAGGCGTTGAGCCCTGTAACTGTCATACAAACGGCCATTTGGATCGGTCGAATATTTCTACACGTTTCGTGGAAAATTCAATTTTTTTCAAAATCAACTGAACTATAGCCCACAAATTCAGAGCCACAAAATTCGAAAATCTGCAATTGTGCTCCGATTTCGATGATTGATACCTCTATCAATAGGCGTTGAGCCCTGTAACTGTCATACAAACGGCCATTTGGATCGGTCGAATATTTCTACACGTTTCGTGGAAAATTCAATTTTTTTCAAAATCAACTGAACTATAGCCCACAAATTCAGAGCCACAAAATTCGAAAATCTGCAATTGTGCTCCGATTTCGATGATTGATACCTCTATCAATAGGCGTTGAGCCCTGTAACTGTCATACAAACGGCCATTTGGATCGGTCGAATATTTCTACACGTTTCGTGGAAAATTCAATTTTTTTCAAAATCAACTGAACTATAGCCCACAAATTCAGAGCCACAAAATTCGAAAATCTGCAAATGTGCTCCGATTCCGATGATTGATACCTCTATCAATAGGCGTTGAGACCTGTAACTGTCATACAAACGGCCATTTGGATCGGTCGAATATTTCTACACGTTTCGTGGAAAATTCAATTTTTTTCAAAATCAACTGAACCCACAAATTCAGAGCCACAAAAATCGAAAATCTGCAAATGTGCTCCGATTTCGATGATTGATACCTCTATCAATAGGCGTTGAGCCCTGTAACTGTCATACAAACGGCCATTTGGATCGGTCGAATATTTCTACACGTTTCGTGGAAAATTCAATTTTTTTCAAAATCAACTGAACTATCAATAGGCGTTGAGCCCTGTAACTGTCATACAAACGGCCATTTGGATCGGTCGAATATTTCTACACGTTTCGTGGAAAATCCAATTTTTTTCAAAATCAACTGAACTATAGCCCACAAATTCAGAGCCACAAAATTCGAAAATCTGCAAATGTGCTCCGATTTCGATGATTGATACCTCTATCAATAGGCGTTGAGCCCTGTAACTGTCATACAAACGGCCATTTGGATCGGTCGAATATTTCTACACGTTTCGTGGAAAATTCAATTTTTTTCAAAATCAACTGAACTATAGCCCACAAATTCAGAGCCACAAAATTCGAAAATCTGCAAATGTGCTCCGATTCCGATGATTGATACCTCTATCAATAGGCGTTGAGACCTGTAACTGTCATACAAACGGCCATTTGGATCGGTCGAATATTTCTACACGTTTCGTGGAAAATTCAATTTTTTTCAAAATCAACTGAACTATAGCCCACAAATTCAGAGCCACAAAATTCGAAAATCTGCAATTGTGCTCCGATTTCGATGATTGATACCTCTATCAATAGGCGTTGAGCCCTGTAACTGTCATACAAACGGCCATTTGGATCGGTCGAATATTTCTACACGTTTCGTGGAAAATCCAATTTTTTTCAAAATCAACTGAACTATAGCCCACAAATTCAGAGCCACAAAATTCGAAAATCTGCAATTGTGCTCCGATTTCGATGATTGATACCTCTATCAATAGGCGTTGAGCCCTGTAACTGTCATACAAACGGCCATTTGGATCGGTCGAATATTTCTACACGTTTCGTGGAAAATCCAATTTTTTTCAAAATCAACTGAACTATAGCCCACAAATTCAGAGCCACAAAATTCGAAAATCTGCAAATGTGCTCCGATTCCGATGATTGATACCTCTATCAATAGGCGTTGAGACCTGTAACTGTCATACAAACGGCCATTTGGATCGGTCGAATATTTCTACACGTTTCGTGGAAAATTCAATTTTTTTCAAAATCAACTGAACTATAGCCCACAAATTCAGAGCCACAAAATTCGAAAATCTGCAATTGTGCTCCGATTTCGATGATTGATACCTCTATCAATAGGCGTTGAGCCCTGTAATTGTCATACAAACGGCCATTTGGATCGGTCGAATATTTCTACACGTTTCGTGGAAAATCCAATTTTTTTCAAAATCAACTGAACTATAGCCCACAAATTCAGAGCCACAAAATTCGAAAATCTGCAAATGTGCTCCGATTCCGATGATTGATACCTCTATCAATAGGCGTTGAGACCTGTAACTGTCATACAAACGGCCATTTGGATCGGTCGAATATTTCTACACGTTTCGTGGAAAATTCAATTTTTTTCAAAATCAACTGAACTATAGCCCACAAATTCAGAGCCACAAAATTCGAAAATCTGCAAATGTGCTCCGATTCCGATGATTGATACCTCTATCAATAGTCGTTGAAACCTGTAACTGTCATACAAACGGCCATTTGGATCGGTCGAATATTTCTACACGTTTCGTGGAAAATTCAATTTTTTTCAAAATCAACTGAACTATAGCCCACAAATTCAGAGCCACAAAATTCGAAAATCTGCAATTGTGCTCCGATTTCGATGATTGATACCTCTATCAATAGGCGTTGAGCCCTGTAATTGTCATACAAACGGCCATTTGGATCGGTCGAATATTTCTACACGTTTCGTGGAAAATTCAATTTTTTTCAAAATCAACTGAACTATAGCCCACAAATTCAGAGCCACAAAATTCGAAAATCTGCAAATGTGCTCCGATTCCGATGATTGATACCTCTATCAATAGTCGTTGAAACCTGTAACTGTCATACAAACGGCCATTTGGATCGGTCGAATATTTCTACACGTTTCGTGGAAAATTCAATTTTTTTCAAAATCAACTGAACTATAGCCCACAAATTCAGAGCCACAAAATTCGAAAATCTGCAATTGTGCTCCGATTTCGATGATTGATACCTCTATCAATAGGCGTTGAGCCCTGTAATTGTCATACAAACGGCCATTTGGATCCGTCGAATATTTCTACACGTTACGTGGAAAATCCAATTTTTTTCAAAATCAACTGAACTATAGCCCACAAATTCAGAGCCACAAAATTCGAAAATCTGCAAATGTGCTCCGATTCCGATGATTGATACCTCTATCAATAGGCGTTGAGTCCTGTAACTGTCATACAAACGGCCATTTGGATCGGTCGAATATTTCTACACGTTTCGTGGAAAATTCAATTTTTTTCAAAATCAACTGAACTATAGCCCACAAATTCAGAGCCACAAAATTCGAAAATCTGCAATTGTGCTCCGATTTCGATGATTGATACCTCTATCAATAGGCGTTGAGCCCTGTAATTGTCATACAAACGGCCATTTGGATCGGTCGAATATTTCTACACGTTTCGTGGAAAATCCAATTTTTTTCAAAATCAACTGAACTATAGCCCACAAATTCAGTCGAAAATCTGCAAATGTGCTCCGATTCCGATGATTGATACCTCTATCAATAGGCGTTGAGACCTGTAACTGTCATACAAACGGCCATTTGGATCGGTCGAATATTTCTACACGTTTCGTGGAAAATTCAATTTTTTTCAAAATCAACTGAACTATAGCCCACAAATTCAGAGCCACAAAATTCGAAAATCTGCAATTGTGCTCCGATTTCGATGATTGATACCTCTATCAATAGGCGTTGAGCCCTGTAATTGTCATACAAACGGCCATTTGGATCGGTCGAATATTTCTACACGTTTCGTGGAAAATCCAATTTTTTTCAAAATCAACTGAACTATAGCCCACAAATTCAGAGCCACAAAATTCGAAAATCTGCAAATGTGCTCCGATTCCGATGATTGATACCTCTATCAATAGGCGTTGAGACCTGTAACTGTCATACAAACGGCCATTTGGATCGGTCGAATATTTCTACACGTTTCGTGGAAAATTCAATTTTTTTCAAAATCAACTGAACTATAGCCCACAAATTCAGAGCCACAAAATTCGAAAATCTGCAATTGTGCTCCGATTTCGATGATTGATACCTCTATCAATAGGCGTTGAGCCCTGTAATTGTCATACAAACGGCCATTTGGATCGGTCGAATATTTCTACACGTTTCGTGGAAAATCCAATTTTTTTCAAAATCAACTGAACTATAGCCCACAAATTCAGAGCCACAAAATTCGAAAATCTGCAAATGTGCTCCGATTCCGATGATTGATACCTCTATCAATAGGCGTTGAGACCTGTAACTGTCATACAAACGGCCATTTGGATCGGTCGAATATTTCTACACGTTTCGTGGAAAATTCAATTTTTTTCAAAATCAACTGAACTATAGCCCACAAATTCAGAGCCACAAAATTCGAAAATCTGCAAATGTGCTCCGATTCCGATGATTGATACCTCTATCAATAGTCGTTGAAACCTGTAACTGTCATACAAACGGCCATTTGGATCGGTCGAATATTTCTACACGTTTCGTGGAAAATTCAATTTTTTTCAAAATCAACTGAACTATAGCCCACAAATTCAGAGCCACAAAATTCGAAAATCTGCAATTGTGCTCCGATTTCGATGATTGATACCTCTATCAATAGGCGTTGAGCCCTGTAATTGTCATACAAACGGCCATTTGGATCGGTCGAATATTTCTACACGTTTCGTGGAAAATTCAATTTTTTTCAAAATCAACTGAACTATAGCCCACAAATTCAGAGCCACAAAATTCGAAAATCTGCAAATGTGCTCCGATTCCGATGATTGATACCTCTATCAATAGTCGTTGAGAACCTGTAACTGTCATACAAACGGCCATTTGGATCGGTCGAATATTTCTACACGTTTCGTGGAAAATTCAATTTTTTTCAAAATCAACTGAACTATAGCCCACAAATTCAGAGCCACAAAATTCGAAAATCTGCAATTGTGCTCCGATTTCGATGATTGATACCTCTATCAATAGGCGTTGAGACCTGTAATTGTCATACAAACGGCCATTTGGATCCGTCGAATATTTCTACACGTTACGTGGAAAATCCAATTTTTTTCAAAATCAACTGAACTATAGCCCACAAATTCAGAGCCACAAAATTCGAAAATCTGCAAATGTGCTCCGATTCCGATGATTGATACCTCTATCAATAGGCGTTGAGACCTGTAACTGTCATACAAACGGCCATTTGGATCGGTCGAATATTTCTACACGTTTCGTGGAAAATTCAATTTTTTTCAAAATCAACTGAACTATAGCCCACAAATTCAGAGCCACAAAATTCGAAAATCTGCAAATGTGCTCCGATTCCGATGATTGATACCTCTATCAATAGGCGTTGAGCCCTGTAACTGTCATACAAACGGCCATTTGGATCGGTCGAATATTTCTACACGTTTCGTGGAAAATTCAATTTTTTTCAAAATCAACTGAACTATAGCCCACAAATTCAGAGCCACAAAATTCGAAAATCTGCAAATGTGCTCCGATTCCGATGATTGATACCTCTATCAATAGGCGTTGAGACCTGTAACTGTCATACAAACGGCCATTTGGATCGGTCGAATATTTCTACACGTTTCGTGGAAAATCCAATTTTTTTCAAAATCAACTGAACTATAGCCCACAAATTCAGAGCCACAAAATTCGAAAATCTGCAATTGTGCTCCGATTTCGATGATTGATACCTCTATCAATAGGCGTTGAGCCCTGTAACTGTCATACAAACGGCCATTTGGATCGGTCGAATATTTCTACACGTTTCGTGGAAAATCCAATTTTTTTCAAAATCAACTGAACTATAGCCCACAAATTCAGAGCCACAAAATTCGAAAATCTGCAAATGTGCTCCGATTCCGATGATTGATACCTCTATCAATAGGCGTTGAGACCTGTAACTGTCATACAAACGGCCATTTGGATCGGTCGAATATTTCTACACGTTTCGTGGAAAATTCAATTTTTTCAAAATCAACTGAACTATAGCCCACAAATTCAGAGCCACAAAATTCGAAAATCTGCAAATGTGCTCCGATTTCGATGATTGATACCTCTATCAATAGGCGTTGAGCCCTGTAACTGTCATACAAACGGCCATTTGGATCGGTCGAATATTTCTACACGTTTCGTGGAAAATCCAATTTTTTTCAAAATCAACTGAACTATAGCCCACAAATTCAGAGCCACAAAATTCGAAAATCTGCAAATGTGCTCCGATTCCGATGATTGATACCTCTATCAATAGGCGTTGAGACCTGTAACTGTCATACAAACGGCCATTTGGATCGGTCGAATATTTCTACACGTTTCGTGGAAAATTCAATTTTTTTCAAAATCAACTGAACTATAGCCCACAAATTCAGAGCCACAAAATTCGAAAATCTGCAATTGTGCTCCGATTTCGATGATTGATACCTCTATCAATAGGCGTTGAGCCCTGTAATTGTCATACAAACGGCCATTTGGATCCGTCGAATATTTCTACACGTTACGTGGAAAATCCAATTTTTTTCAAAATCAACTGAACTATAGCCCACAAATTCAGAGCCACAAAATTCGAAAATCTGCAAATGTGCTCCGATTCCGATGATTGATACCTCTATCAATAGGCGTTGAGACCTGTAACTGTCATACAAACGGCCATTTGATCGGTCGAATATTTCTACACGTTTCGTGGAAAATTCAATTTTTTTCAAAATCAACTGAACTATAGCCCACAAATTCAGAGCCACAAAATTCGAAAATCTGCAAATGTGCTCCGATTCCGATGATTGATACCTCTATCAATAGGCGTTGAGCCCTGTAACTGTCATACAAACGGCCATTTGGATCGGTCGAATATTTCTACACGTTTCGTGGAAAATTCAATTTTTTTCAAAATCAACTGAACTATAGTCCACAAATTCAGAGCCACAAAATTCGAAAATCTGCAAATGTGCTCCGATTCCGATGATTGATACCTCTATCAATAGGCGTTGAGACCTGTAACTGTCATACAAACGGCCATTGGATCGGTCGAATATTTCTACACGTTTCGTGGAAAATTCAATTTTTTTCAAATCAACTGAACTATAGCCCACAAATTCAGAGCCACAAAATTCGAAAATCTGCAATTGTGCTCCGATTTCGATGATTGATACCTCTATCAATAGGCGTTGAGCCCTGTAATTGTCATACAAACGGCCATTTGGATCGGTCGAATATTTCTACACGTTTCGTGGAAAATCCAATTTTTTTCAAAATCAACTGAACTATAGCCCACAAATTCAGAGCCACAAAATTCGAAAATCTGCAATTGTGCTCCGATTTCGATGATTGATACCTCTATCAATAGGCGTTGAGCCCTGTAACTGTCATACAAACGGCCATTTGGATCGATCGAATATTTCTACACGTTTCGTGGAAAATCCAATTTTTTTCAAAATCAACTGAACTATAGCCCACAAATTCAGAGCCACAAAATTCGAAAATCTGCAATTGTGCTCCGATTTCGATGATTGATACCTCTATCAATAGGCGTTGAGCCCTGTAACTGTCATACAAACGGCCATTTGGATCGGTCGAATATTTCTACACGTTTCGTGGAAAATCCAATTTTTTTCAAAATCAACTGAACTATAGCCCACAAATTCAGAGCCACAAAATTCGAAAATCTGCAATTGTGCTCCGATTCGATGATTGATACCTCTATCAATAGGCGTTGAGCCCTGTAACTGTCATACAAACGGCCATTTGGATCGATCGAATATTTCTACACGTTTCGTGGAAAATCCAATTTTTTTCAAAATCAACTGAACTATAGCCCACAAATTCAGAGCCACAAAATTCGAAAATCTGCAATTGTGCTCCGATTTCGATGATTGATACCTCTATCAATAGGCGTTGAGCCCTGTAATTGTCATACAAACGGCCATTTGGATCCGTCGAATATTTCTACACGTTACGTGGAAAATCCAATTTTTTTCAAAATCAACTGAACTATAGCCCACAAATTCAGAGCCACAAAATTCGAAAATCTGCAAATGTGCTCCGATTCCGATGATTGATACCTCTATCAATAGGCGTTGAGACCTGTAACTGTCATACAAACGGCCATTTGGATCGGTCGAATATTTCTACACGTTTCGTGGAAAATTCAATTTTTTCAAAATCAACTGAACTATAGCCCACAAATTCAGAGCCACAAAATTCGAAAATCTGCAAATGTGCTCCGATTCCGATGATTGATACCTCTATCAATAGGCGTTGAGCCCTGTAACTGTCATACAAACGGCCATTTGGATCGGTCGAATATTTCTACACGTTTCGTGGAAAATTCAATTTTTTTCAAAATCAACTGAACTATAGCCCACAAATTCAGAGCCACAAAATTCGAAAATCTGCAAATGTGCTCCGATTCCGATGATTGATACCTCTATCAATAGGCGTTGAGACCTGTAACTGTCATACAAACGGCCATTAGGATCGGTCGAATATTTCTACACGTTTCGTGGAAAATTCAATTTTTTTCAAAATCAACTGAACTATAGCCCACAAATTCAGAGCCACAAAATTCGAAAATCTGCAATTGTGCTCCGATTTCGATGATTGATACCTCTATCAATAGGCGTTGAGCCCTGTAATTGTCATACAAACGGCCATTTGGATCGGTCGAATATTTCTACACGTTTCGTGGAAAATCCAATTTTTTTCAAAATCAACTGAACTATAGCCCACAAATTCAGAGCCACAAAATTCGAAAATCTGCAATTGTGCTCCGATTTCGATGATTGATACCTCTATCAATAGGCGTTGAGCCCTGTAACTGTCATACAAACGGCCATTTGGATCGATCGAATATTTCTACACGTTTCGTGGAAAATCAATTTTTTTCAAAATCAACTGAACTATAGCCCACAAATTCAGAGCCACAAAATTCGAAAATCTGCAATTGTGCTCCGATTTCGATGATTGATACCTCTATCAATAGGCGTTGAGCCCTGTAACTGTCATACAAACGGCCATTTGGATCGGTCGAATATTTCTACACGTTTCGTGGAAAATCCAATTTTTTTCAAAATCAACTGAACTATAGCCCACAAATTCAGAGCCACAAAATTCGAAAATCTGCAAATGTGCTCCGATTCCGATGATTGATACCTCTATCAATAGGCGTTGAGACCTGTAACTGTCATACAAACGGCCATTTGGATCGGTCGAATATTTCTACACGTTTCGTGGAAAATTCAATTTTTTTCAAAATCAACTGAACTATAGCCCACAAATTCAGAGCCACAAAATTCGAAAATCTGCAAATGTGCTCCGATTTCGATGATTGATACCTCTATCAATAGGCGTTGAGCCCTGTAACTGTCATACAAACGGCCATTTGGATCGGTCGAATATTTCTACACGTTTCGTGGAAAATCCAATTTTTTTCAAAATCAACTGAACTATAGCCCACAAATTCAGAGCCACAAAATTCGAAAATCTGCAAATGTGCTCCGATTTCGATGATTGATACCTCTATCAATAGGCGTTGAGACCTGTAACTGTCATACAAACGGCCATTTGGATCGGTCGAATATTTCTACACGTTTCGTGGAAAATTCAATTTTTTTCAAAATCAACTGAACTATAGCCCACAAATTCAGAGCCACAAAATTCGAAAATCTGCAATTGTGCTCCGATTTCGATGATTGATACCTCTATCAATAGGCGTTGAGCCCTGTAATTGTCATACAAACGGCCATTTGGATCGGTCGAATATTTCTACACGTTTCGTGGAAAATCCAATTTTTTTCAAAATCAACTGAACTATAGCCCACAAATTCAGAGCCACAAAATTCGAAAATCTGCAAATGTTCTCCGATTCGATGATTGATACCTCTATCAATAGGCGTTGAGACCTGTAACTGTCATACAAACGGCCATTTGGATCGGTCGAATATTTCTACACGTTTCGTGGAAAATTCAATTTTTTTCAAAATCAACTGAACTATAGCCCACAAATTCAGAGCCACAAAATTCGAAAATCTGCAAATGTGCTCCGATTCCGATGATTGATACCTCTATCAATAGTCGTTGAAACCTGTAACTGTCATACAAACGGCCATTTGGATCGGTCGAATATTTCTACACGTTTCGTGGAAAATTCAATTTTTTTCAAAATCAACTGAACTATAGCCCACAAATTCAGAGCCACAAAATTCGAAAATCTGCAATTGTGCTCCGATTTCGATGATTGATACCTCTATCAATAGGCGTTGAGCCCTGTAATTGTCATACAAACGGCCATTTGGATCGGTCGAATATTTCTACACGTTTCGTGGAAAATTCAATTTTTTTCAAAATCAACTGAACTATAGCCCACAAATTCAGAGCCACAAAATTCGAAAATCTGCAAATGTGCTCCGATTCGATGATTGATACCTCTATCAATAGTCGTTGAACCTGTAACTGTCATACAAACGGCCATTTGGATCGGTCGAATATTTCTACACGTTTCGTGGAAAATTCAATTTTTTTCAAAATCAACTGAACTATAGCCCACAAATTCAGAGCCACAAAATTCGAAAATCTGCAATTGTGCTCCGATTTCGATGATTGATACCTCTATCAATAGGCGTTGAGCCCTGTAATTGTCATACAAACGGCCATTTGGATCGTCGAATATTTCTACACGTTACGTGGAAAATCCAATTTTTTTCAAAATCAACTGAACTATAGCCCACAAATTCAGAGCCACAAAATTCGAAAATCTGCAAATGTGCTCCGATTCGATGATTGATACCTCTATCAATAGGCGTTGAGACCTGTAACTGTCATACAAACGGCCATTTGGATCGGTCGAATATTTCTACACGTTTCGTGGAAAATTCAATTTTTTTCAAAATCAACTGAACTATAGCCCACAAATTCAGAGCCACAAAATTCGAAAATCTGCAAATGTGCTCCGATTCCGATGATTGATACCTCTATCAATAGGCGTTGAGCCCTGTAACTGTCATACAAACGGCCATTTGGATCGGTCGAATATTTCTACACGTTTCGTGGAAAATTCAATTTTTTTCAAAATCAACTGAACTATAGCCCACAAATTCAGAGCCACAAAATTCGAAAATCTGCAAATGTGCTCCGATTCGATGATTGATACCTCTATCAATAGGCGTTGAGACCTGTAACTGTCATACAAACGGCCATTTGGATCGGTCGAATATTTCTACACGTTTCGTGGAAAATCAATTTTTTTCAAAATCAACTGAACTATAGCCCACAAATTCAGAGCCACAAAATTCGAAAATCTGCAAATGTGCTCCGATTCCGATGATTGATACCTCTATCAATAGGCGTTGAGCCCTGTAACTGTCATACAAACGGCCATTTGGATCGGTCGAATATTTCTACACGTTTCGTGGAAAATTCCAATTTTTTTCAAAATCAACTGAACTATAGCCCACAAATTCAGAGCCACAAAATTCGAAAATCTGCAAATGTGCTCCGATTCGATGATTGATACCTCTATCAATAGGCGTTGAGCCCTGTAACTGTCATACAAACGGCCATTTGGATCGTCGAATATTTCTACACGTTTCGTGGAAAATCCAATTTTTTTCAAAATCAACTGAACTATAGCCCACAAATTCAGAGCCACAAAATTCGAAAATCTGCAATTGTGCTCCGATTTCGATGATTGATACCTCTATCAATAGGCGTTGAGCCCTGTAACTGTCATACAAACGGCCATTTGGATCGGTCGAATATTTCTACACGTTTCGTGGAAAATCAATTTTTTTCAAAATCAACTGAACTATAGCCCACAAATTCAGAGCCACAAAATTCGAAAATCTGCAAATGTGCTCCGATTCGATGATTGATACCTCTATCAATAGGCGTTGAGACCTGTAACTGTCATACAAACGGCCATTTGGATCGGTCGAATATTTCTACACGTTTCGTGGAAAATTCAATTTTTTTCAAAATCAACTGAACTATAGCCCACAAATTCAGAGCCACAAAATTCGAAAATCTGCAAATGTGCTCCGATTTCGATGATTGATACCTCTATCAATAGGCGTTGAGCCCTGTAACTGTCATACAAACGGCCATTTGGATCGGTCGAATATTTCTACACGTTTCGTGGAAAATCCAATTTTTTTCAAAATCAACTGAACTATAGCCCACAAATTCAGAGCCACAAAATTCGAAAATCTGCAAATGTGCTCCGATTTCGATGATTGATACCTCTATCAATAGGCGTTGAGCCCTGTAACTGTCATACAAACGGCCATTTGGATCGGTCGAATATTTCTACACGTTTCGTGGAAAATTCAATTTTTTTCAAAATCAACTGAACTATAGCCCACAAATTCAGAGCCACAAAATTCGAAAATCTGCAATTGTGCTCCGATTTCGATGATTGATACCTCTATCAATAGGCGTTGAGCCCTGTAACTGTCATACAAACGGCCATTTGGATCGGTCGAATATTTCTACACGTTTCGTGGAAAATCCAATTTTTTTCAAAATCAACTGAACTATAGCCCACAAATTCAGAGCCACAAAATTCGAAAATCTGCAATTGTGCTCCGATTTCGATGATTGATACCTCTATCAATAGGCGTTGAGCCCTGTAACTTGTCATACAAACGGCCATTTGGATCGGTCGAATATTTCTACACGTTTCGTGGAAAATCCAATTTTTTTCAAAATCAACTGAACTATAGCCCACAAATTCAGAGCCACAAAATTCGAAAATCTGCAATTGTGCTCCGATTTCGATGATTGATACCTCTATCAATAGGCGTTGAGCCCTGTAACTGTCCTACAAACGGCCATTTGGATCGGTCGAATATTTCTACACGTTTCGTGGAAAATTCAATTTTTTCAAAATCAACTGAACTATAGCCCACAAATTCAGAGCCACAAAATTCGAAAATCTGCAATTGTGCTCCGATTTCGATGATTGATACCTCTATCAATAGGCGTTGAGCCCTGTAACTGTCATACAAACGGCCATTTGGATGGATCGTCGAATATTTCTACACGTTTCGTGGAAAATCCAATTTTTTTCAAAATCAACTGAACTATAGCCCACAAATTCAGAGCCACAAAATTCGAAAATCTGCAATTGTGCTCCGATTTCGATGATTGATACCTCTATCAATAGGCGTTGAGCCCTGTAATTGTCATACAAACGGCCATTTGGATCGGTCGAATATTTCTACACGTTTCGTGGAAAATCAATTTTTTTCAAAATCAACTGAACTATAGCCCACAAATTCAGAGCCACAAAATTCGAAAATCTGCAATTGTGCTCCGATTTCGATGATTGATACCTCTATCAATAGGCGTTGAGCCCTGTAACTGTCATACAAACGGCCATTTGGATCGATCGAATATTTCTACACGTTTCGTGGAAAATCCAATTTTTTTCAAAATCAACTGAACTATAGCCCACAAATTCAGAGCCACAAAATTCGAAAATCTGCAATTGTGCTCCGATTTCGATGATTGATACCTCTATCAATAGGCGTTGAGCCCTGTAATTGTCATACAAACGGCCATTTGGATCGTCGAATATTTCTACACGTTTCGTGGAAAATCCAATTTTTTTCAAAATCAACTGAACTATAGCCCACAAATTCAGAGCCACAAAATTCGAAAATCTGCAATTGTGCTCCGATTCGATGATTGATACCTCTATCAATAGGCGTTGAGCCCTGTAACTGTCATACAAACGGCCATTTGGATCGGTCGAATATTTCTACACGTTTCGTGGAAAATCAATTTTTTCAAAATCAACTGAACTATAGCCACAAATTCAGAGCCACAAAATTCGAAAATCTGCAAATGTGCTCCGATTCGATGATTGATACCTCTATCATAGGCGTTGAGCCCTGTAACTGTCATACAAACGGCCATTTGGATCGGTCGAATATTTCTACACGTTTCGTGGAAAATTCAATTTTTTTCAAAATCAACTGAACTATAGCCCACAAATTCAGAGCCACAAAATTCGAAAATCTGCAAATGTGCTCCGATTCCGATGATTGATACCTCTATCAATAGGCGTTGAGACCTGTAACTGTCATACAAACGGCCATTTGGATCGGTCGAATATTTCTACACGTTTCGTGGAAAATTCAATTTTTTTCAAAATCAACTGAACTATAGCCCACAATTCAGAGCCACAAAATTCGAAAATCTGCAATTGTGCTCCGATTTCGATGATTGATACCTCTATCAATAGGCGTTGAGCCCTGTAACTGTCATACAAACGGCCATTTGGATCGGTCGAATATTTCTACACGTTTCGTGGAAAATCCAATTTTTTTCAAAATCAACTGAACTATAGCCCACAAATTCAGAGCCACAAATTCGAAAATCTGCAATTGTGCTCCGATTTCGATGATTGATACCTCTATCAATAGGCGTTGAGCCCTGTAACTGTCATACAAACGGCCATTTGGATCGATCGAATATTTCTACACGTTTCGTGGAAAATCCAATTTTTTTCAAAATCAACTGAACTATAGCCCACAAATTCAGAGCCACAAAATTCGAAAATCTGCAAATGTGCTCCGATTCCGATGATTGATACCTCTATCAATAGGCGTTGAGACCTGTAACTGTCATACAAACGGCCATTTGGATCGGTCGAATATTTCTACACGTTTCGTGGAAAATTCAATTTTTTTCAAAATCAACTGAACTATAGCCCACAAATTCAGAGCCACAAAATTCGAAAATCTGCAAATGTGCTCCGATTTCGATGATTGATACCTCTATCAATAGGCGTTGAGCCCTGTAACTGTCATACAAACGGCCATTTGGATCGGTCGAATATTTCTACACGTTTCGTGGAAAATCCAATTTTTTTCAAAATCAACTGAACTATAGCCCACAAATTCAGAGCCACAAAATTCGAAAATCTGCAAATGTGCTCCGATTTCGATGATTGATACCTCTATCAATAGGCGTTGAGCCCTGTAACTGTCATACAAACGGCCATTTGGATCGGTCGAATATTTCTACACGTTTCGTGGAAAATCCAATTTTTTTCAAAATCAACTGAACTATAGCCCACAAATTCAGAGCCACAAAATTCGAAAATCTGCAAATGTGCTCCGATTCCGATGATTGATACCTCTATCAATAGGCGTTGAGACCTGTAACTGTCATACAAACGGCCATTTGGATCGGTCGAATATTTCTACACGTTTCGTGGAAAATCCAATTTTTTTCAAAATCAACTGAACTATAGCCCACAAATTCAGAGCCACAAAATTCGAAAATCTGCAAATGTGCTCCGATTCCGATGATTGATACCTCTATCAATAGGCGTTGAGACCTGTAACTGTCATACAAACGGCCATTTGGATCGGTCGAATATTTCTACACGTTTCGTGGAAAATTCAATTTTTTTCAAAATCAACTGAACTATAGCCCACAAATTCAGAGCCACAAAATTCGAAAATCTGCAATTGTGCTCCGATTCGATGATTGATACCTCTATCAATAGGCGTTGAGCCCTGTAATTGTCATACAAACGGCCATTTGGATCGGTCGAATATTTCTACACGTTTCGTGGAAAATCCAATTTTTTTCAAAATCAACTGAACTATAGCCCACAAATTCAGAGCCACAAAATTCGAAAATCTGCAAATGTGCTCCGATTTCGATGATTGATACCTCTATCAATAGGCGTTGAGCCCTGTAATTGTCATACAAACGGCCATTTGGATCGGTCGAATATTTCTACACGTTTCGTGGAAAATTCAATTTTTTTCAAAATCAACTGAACTATAGCCCACAAATTCAGAGCCACAAAATTCGAAAATCTGCAAATGTGCTCCGATTCCGATGATTGATACCTCTATCAATAGTCGTTGAAACCTGTAACTGTCATACAAACGGCCATTTGGATCGGTCGAATATTTCTACACGTTTCGTGGAAAATTCAATTTTTTTCAAAATCAACTGAACTATAGCCCACAAATTCAGAGCCACAAAATTCGAAAATCTGCAATTGTGCTCCGATTTCGATGATTGATACCTCTATCAATAGGCGTTGAGACCTGTAACTGTCATACAAACGGCCATTTGGATCGGTCGAATATTTCTACACGTTTCGTGGAAAATTCAATTTTTTTCAAAATCAACTGAACTATAGCCCACAAATTCAGAGCCACAAAATTCGAAAATCTGCAAATGTGCTCCGATTCCGATGATTGATACCTCTATCAATAGTCGTTGAAACCTGTAACTGTCATACAAACGGCCATTTGGATCGGTCGAATATTTCTACACGTTTCGTGGAAAATTCAATTTTTTTCAAAATCAACTGAACTATAGCCCACAAATTCAGAGCCACAAAATTCGAAAATCTGCAATTGTGCTCCGATTCGATGATTGATACCTCTATCAATAGGCGTTGAGCCCTGTAATTGTCATACAAACGGCCATTTGGATCGGTCGAATATTTCTACACGTTTCGTGGAAAATTCAATTTTTTTCAAAATCAACTGAACTATAGCCCACAAATTCAGAGCCACAAAATTCGAAAATCTGCAAATGTGCTCCGATTCCGATGATTGATACCTCTATCAATAGGCGTTGAGACCTGTAACTGTCATACAAACGGCCATTTGGATCGGTCGAATATTTCTACACGTTTCGTGGAAAATTCAATTTTTTTCAAAATCAACTGAACTATAGCCCACAAATTCAGAGCCACAAAATTCGAAAATCTGCAATTGTGCTCCGATTTCGATGATTGATACCTCTATCAATAGGCGTTGAGCCCTGTAATTGTCATACAAACGGCCATTTGGATCCGTCGAATATTTCTACACGTTTCGTGGAAAATCCAATTTTTTTCAAAATCAACTGAACTATAGCCCACAAATTCAGAGCCACAAAATTCGAAAATCTGCAAATGTGCTCCGATTCCGATGATTGATACCTCTATCAATAGGCGTTGAGACCTGTAACTGTCATACAAACGGCCATTTGGATCGGTCGAATATTTCTACACGTTTCGTGGAAAATCAATTTTTTTCAAAATCAACTGAACTATAGCCCACAAATTCAGAGCCACAAACTTCGAAAATCTGCAAATGTGCTCCGATTCCGATGATTGATACCTCTATCAATAGGCGTTGAGCCCTGTAACTGTCATACAAACGGCCATTTGGATCGGTCGAATATTTCTACACGTTTCGTGGAAAATTCAATTTTTTTCAAAATCAACTGAACTATAGCCCACAAATTCAGAGCCACAAAATTCGAAAATCTGCAAATGTGCTCCGATTCCGATGATTGATACCTCTATCAATAGGCGTTGAGACCTGTAACTGTCATACAAACGGCCATTTGGATCGGTCGAATATTTCTACACGTTTCGTGGAAAATTCAATTTTTTTCAAAATCAACTGAACTATAGCCCACAAATTCAGAGCCACAAAATTCGAAAATCTGCAATTGTGCTCCGATTTCGATGATTGATACCTCTATCAATAGGCGTTGAGACCTGTAATTGTCATACAAACGGCCATTTGGATCGGTCGAATATTTCTACACGTTTCGTGGAAAATCCAATTTTTTTCAAAATCAACTGAACTATAGCCCACAAATTCAGAGCCACAAAATTCGAAAATCTGCAATTGTGCTCCGATTTCGATGATTGATACCTCTATCAATAGGCGTTGAGCCCTGTAACTGTCATACAAACGGCCATTTGGATCGATCGAATATTTCTACACGTTTCGTGGAAAATCCAATTTTTTTCAAAATCAACTGAACTATAGCCCACAAATTCAGAGCCACAAAATTCGAAAATCTGCAATTGTGCTCCGATTTCGATGATTGATACCTCTATCAATAGGCGTTGAGCCCTGTAACTGTCATACAAACGGCCATTTGGATCGGTCGAATATTTCTACACGTTTCGTGGAAAATCCAATTTTTTTCAAAATCAACTGAACTATAGCCCACAAATTCAGAGCCACAAAATTCGAAAATCTGCAAATGTGCTCCGATTCCGATGATTGATACCTCTATCAATAGGCGTTGAGACCTGTAACTGTCATACAAACGGCCATTTGGATCGGTCGAATATTTCTACACGTTTCGTGGAAAATTCAATTTTTTTCAAAATCAACTGAACTATAGCCCACAAATTCAGAGCCACAAAATTCGAAAATCTG